>CM022704.1:36562632-36961282 GCA_012295165.1 Asparagus setaceus
TCGATGAGTTGGCGTTTAGCGAAATGGGCCTTGCTCTTGTCTCAATATGACTTGTATTTCAAACAACAGAAGTCGGTCAAAGGACAAGCGATTTGTGATCTCTTGGTACCGGCCGGAGCGGATGCGGTTGAGCTATATGATGATCTTAGGATGAAGTTGAGGAAGTCAACACTACGTCGCACCAACAAATATGGCGATTGTATTTTGATGGAGCTTCTCGGGCCACCAATGTGGCGGTACCCGGATGTTCTAAAATCTCGGAATTAGGAGTTGTCTTGATTTCCCAGGAATCATGTCATGCCGTGCTTATTCACTCACGAACCTGTTCCAATAGCGTAGCGAATACAGCGCTACTTATCGGACTTAAGCCAAGGTGGGGTCGAATATCTGGCGTATGGTGATTCTGGCCCGATAGTTAAGCGGGTCGTGGTGACTCTACGAAGTTAGGAACCACGATCAGTCCCCTATCATCGGGTAGCGCGTGGAAATAGACTCATTGAAGAGTTTTCATCGAATATATCCAGCGCCTCCAGCAGCTTGCAGCGGATCGCGTCTGGCGGCATTAGGCTATGTCGTTAGCACAACCTTAGAGACCGAGCAACTAGTCGCGGTCGGGACTCACCAACTCTTACGTACCATTATCGATGAGGCACAAGAAAGGTAGCCAAAGAAGTGTATACAACCCAAACCAAGTTGGAGCCAGATTGGCTTTCCTATCATCGATTCGTCTTACATGGTATTCTACGGAAGGCGTAAAGGAGAAGTCGGTCGAAGAGCTTCTCAAGATTCGCGAGAGACCCGGGCGTTATATCGCGAGTGCGATGGTCTTTACTCCGATGCCTTTCAAACAAGGGAGAAGGGTCCCGGGAAGCACGAGGTGAATGTGGTGCACACCGGCACGGTCCCAAACTCTGATCGAATCGGGAGAATGGGTTTTTGGCCCACAATGATTAATGGCGGTCGATGCAGCTCCGAAATGCCCGCGTGTCAAATTCCGCGAATTATATGCATCGGCCTTGAGCAGCGTCATCCGGCCACATCACGGCCATTGAGACATGGGAATGGACATTGTAGGTCCCATTTTCCTCCGTCTGTCAAAGCGTCGGTTTATTCTAGCGATCACAGACTACTTCTCCAAGTGGGCTGAAGCAATCGCTAAAAGAAGTAAAGTACGTCATCAAGTTTATCAAACACCATGTCATCTATCGACATGGTGTCCCAAACGGATCGTGCATGACAACGGTCCCGGTTCATCGGCAATTCCTTCATCGGGTTTTAGAAATTCAAGATACAAGGCGTCTGTCGGCTGACCTATAATCCGTTGCAAATGGATTAGCGAGGCATTCAACAAGGCGATTATCAAAATTACATCAAAGCTTGTGAAAAGTAACAAGCGAGGCTGGGATGATAAACTTCGGAGAAGCACTCAGGCGTATCGCTGCGATGCATACGCCAGAGGCGACCCGTACTCTACGGTCTGGTGTGAAGCGGTTCTCCCATTGGAAATGAGATCCGTCGCCGCGCCAGCCCTTTCAGCGAGATGGCGAAGAACAACATCAGCGTCTCGAAGAGCTTGAGATGTTAGATGAAAGCGGAGGCTCAACAATGCATTGAGTTCTACCAAGCTAGGATGTCGAAGGCTTTCAACAAAGTTAAATGAAGAACCTGAAGGAGATTTGGTCCTCACGCTTTCGGCGACCGATAATCCTCACTTCAAGAAGAAAGGTAAATTGAACCTAAATGGGAGGGTCGTTTGTAATAAAGCGGTTTACTCCAATGGTGCATATCGCCTCATTACCCAAAATGGCGGCCAGGCAATTATCTTAGATAAATGGGAAGTTCTGAAGAAATACTACCCATAGTATCTTGGGATAACCCGTTCGACGGGAAGTTCCTCGTGGGATGTCTCACCGCTTTTGCGAGGATAACCCTAGATTTATCCTCCATCACAATTTCCCCACCGATCAAATTCCTTGGCGGTGGGTCTACAAATACTACGGTACATTACCAAAATCCCTCTTGATTCCTTCTATGAACAAGAGGCCCACTCAAAAATTCCTTTATTTGGAGAGAGAATATAAAATCCTTCCTCTCAAGCGTAAAATCCTTCGTGTCAAGCGGAAGGGTTTCATCTTCATCTTAGGTAGCGCCGAAGGTATCTTGTAGGATTTTCGGACAGGTTGTCCTTTGAAGGTCACTGAGTCTTTTCGGTTCTCGGGTGGAGATCCACTCTTAGTTCCATCTTCATCTTAGGTAGCCGATTGAAGGTATCTTGTAGGGATTTTCGGAACCGGGTTGTCGCTGAAGGTCACGAGTCTTTTCGGTTCTCGGTGGAGATCCACTCTTAGTTCCATCTTCATCTTAGGTAGCGCCCGATTGAAGGTATCGTGGGATTTTCGGACCGGGTTGTCCTTTGAAGGTCACGGAGTCTTTAGGTTCTCGGAGTGGAGATCCTCTTAGTTCCATCTTCATCTTAGGTAGCGCCGATTGAAGGTATCTTGTAGGGATTTTCGGACAGGTTGTCCGTGAAGTCGCTGAGTCTTCGGTTCTCGAGTGGAGATCCACTCTTAGTTCCATCTTCATCTTAGGTAGCGCCCGTGAAGGTATCTTGTAGGGATTTTCGGACCAGGTTGTCCGTGAAGGTCGCTGAGTCTTTCGGTTATCGGTGGAGACCCACTCTTAGTTCCATCTTCATCTTAGGTGGCGCCGATTGAAGGTATCTTCGGGATTTTGAGACGGGTTGTGTGAAGGTCACGGAGTCTTTTAGGTTCGGGTGGAATCCACTCTTAGTTTTCTTATCATAGGTGGCGCCCGTGAAGGTATCTTGAGATTTTCAGTCGGGTAGTCCGTGAAGGTCACACGAGTCTTCCGATTCCTCTGAAGGAATCTGTGAAACCTCATCAGGAAATAGAACACATTCTTCCTTTCCCACCTCAATCAATCTTCTTCGGTTCGGTCATTCTCGGTCAAAGAAGACACCAGATTCATCTTGGGGCATTTTATCGAAGCCTAAGAAGGGATAAAGCCAGCGCCTATCACGCGTTGCGGTTTAGTCTTTCTCCGATTGAAGAAGACACGAGTTCGATTAAGGGCATCCCGAAGCCTAAGAAGGGATAAAGCCAGCCTACTCACCGCAGCGTTGCGGTTTAGTCTTCCTCCGATTGAAGAAGACACGAGATTGATTAAGGGCATTTTATCCGAAGCCTAGAAGGGATAAAGCCAGGCCTCACCGCAGCGTTGCAGTTTTAGTCTTCCTCCGATTGAAAGACACGAGTTCGGTCAGGGGCATTTTATCTGAAGCCTAAGAATGGATAAAGCCAAATACCAGCGTTGCGGGTAGTCAATTCCGTGACAAAAGACCTACGTTATTCAACATGTAGCATTAAGCTAAGAGAGTTTCATTCTTTTAGCACAGCGTTGTGTGTAGAGCGGTTTAGATAATCTACATGCTAGCCCAACTCAAGCGGTGGTTGGTAAAGGCTCATCAAACCCGTTGAAAGGGGTTGGATAACCCTAAAGTCAGCGCCTCACGTTCTTGGTTTAGTCTTTCTCCGATTGAAGAGACACGAGTTCGATGGGGCATTTTATCCGAAGCAAGAAGGGATAAAGCCAGCGCCTCACACGCGTTGCGGTTTAGTCTTTTCCGATTGAAGAAGACACGAGTTCGATTCGGGGTATTTAGTCCAGAAGCCTAAGGAGGGGCGAGTCTCGATGTAACTGCAGCGTTCGGAGTGGTCTCTTGCGTAAAAAGTCTGAAGCCTATGTATTCGATATCATAGCAACAAGTCTAGAAGAGTTTCATTCTTTTAGCATAGCGTCACGTCTTGAGCGGATCGGATAATCCGCCGCTAGCCTTCAAGCGGTGGTTGGTAAAGGCTAATCAAACCCGTTGATGGTGAGGGTTTGCCAAAATCCTAAAAGTATTATGGTTAATTATTTAGGAAGTAAAAGAATCATAATAAACAATGAAAGGAATGGATCTTATTCATTTGAAGCAAATATAAAAGGAGCTACAAGCTGTTTAAATATCAAGTCTATGACAAAGGATTTGTTGTTCAATGAGACACTTCACCATTGTAAGCACAGTGAGTTCTTCTGCACCTTCGGCTCACGAAGGACTCCTCGCCGATGTTCGGTGTCTTCATGGTTGCCTCCTCGAGCTCGGCCGGTTTACGCCCGACGGTCGAGTTCCCTAGGCGCAGCGGTGAGGTCTTCTTCCTTGTTGGCCTTGGCGGCTCAAGCTGCTCATCCTATCTTCCTCGGCATGGAGCTCTCACGGCGGTATTATCCTCTCTTTTCGCCCGCGATATCGGTCGGATATGGCTTAGGGAAGAATATGTCGGCAACAACAGCTCCAAAGCGATGTGTGATCTCTGCATCGGACTTGAGCCCGGTAAAACGAGCATCGGCGCCATGCCTCAGCGAGCCGTATGGCGGCTACATATGAGGAAGCTCCGGTAGCCCGCGGCTCTTGCGGTTTGGGGCATCCCTCGGATGGCGAGATCATCAACAATGGCTGAGCCATTTCGGGGTAACCCATATCGATATCAAAGCCATCGAGGGTCAAGCGATGTGCGAGGCTGATGAAGAAAGCCGCCATGAAGGACCTTTTCGATCCGCAGTGTTCACGAAAGAATGGCGTATTTCCAGCGGATAATAAGATGGGATGGATCTTCATCCACCATCAGCTCTCTCGAGAGTCATGGAGTGAGATGTAGGCTCTGCCGGAGAGAAAAAGGACTTTAGAATTTTTAACAGAAATGGCCGAAATTTATTGGGCTAAAGACCCTCACCGTCTCCTTGTTGTAGCAGAGGCTAAGCGCGAGTCTAGGCGTATCTATCATTGGGATCTTTGCATCCTTGGTGAGCCCTCGGTGTGCTCATCTATCTCAGCAGTCGCCGTGGTAGGCGATTACGAAAGCGGCGGAAGAGGGGTACCTACCACAAATGGAATGTCCGGCTTCTTTTAATTATAGTAGTATTGGCCAAGCGGTGGTCCTATAGTGTCGAAGAAGGAAAGTTCATACCGGGGGATGGTAGCGGGTAAAATCCTCACCAAGGGTATCTCCATCTTGTGACCAGCGTAGCAAGTCATCCATGGAAGTGTTGCCATATAAACGAGATCTTCTAAAGCGGGAAGGGTGGGTTAACAAAAATAGGTGAGCCTCCCCTCAGGTGTGATTAGGGCCTAGTCTCGGTTTGTGCATTTGTCTCTGATCTCTCTAAAGAACAAAAGCAAGAAATGATTAGTGGGGGTACAAATCGAGTCATTCCATTCGCATTTGCCACGGAGAGGAATTATCGATGTTAGATGTACACGGGTCCGCGGATCGGGTCCTACATCGAGCCTCTTCGCCATAGCTCCATACATTTGTTGAGTAAAAGCGGGCTCGGCATGGCTGGAGATTTCAGGCCAAGTGTGGTGATCAAAATCAAAGCGGGGATCATAATCCCTAGAACCCCACATGCGAGCGAGAAATGACCTTCAAAGTCAAAATTTCAAATTTTGTCACGGTGAATTATTACCTCCGTCCTTGCGTGGATCATTCTTGGTCAAGTCTATATCAAGGGAGGATTCAGTGATTCTTGTGGGCGGCCTCTTTCGTTTAACCCCTTGGAGATTGAAATTCTTCCTCTTCAATAGATTTTCACGAAAATTCAATTGGATGAGAACTCAATGGAAAGGATGAAAGCGAAAGGGAAAAGGAGAAATACCGAGATCTTTCTCATGGGCTGACCACTCGCTGGTCCTCTCCTAAAGTAGCGGCGTCGAGTTGTGGAACTCCTCCTCGGCCTCACCGGGTCGATAAGATTGGCTTCCTCCCGAGCTTGGCCAAATCTGCGGGTTAATGCGAATCTTGCAGGCTTTCATAGCGATGCTTGGCTACGGATCTGAGATGGCCCTCCACGAGGGGCCCGACTCGTTAGCTACTAATAGCCAACTACAATAGAGGAATGTGACTCCGGTGTGATGCAGAGCTGGGAGGCCCGACCTAACACCCGGCCACCCATGGCGGCTCCATAACCATGCTCGAAGGCCATCCACAAGTCCACCTGAGTGTTTGTGATTCGGGTTCCCAACATAAAGTTGGTGCGTTAGCCAGGCGAGGCAGCGAGGAAAATAAGGCTCAAGGCATTCCTCATTTACGGAAGGTGAGATACCACGGCACGATATTCACTAGCTTGAAATAGCCAATGTGGTGAAGTCTGGCGTGTCTTGGCACCTCCTCGGAAAGGACTCACCATATTGACGGAGAATGAGGAAAACATGGAAAAGATCCACCCTTTGTGAATGCATGCGTGATCTCTGCAAAACCGCGCGCTTCCATCCATCCATAGTGTAAGAAAGGGTAGAGCGAATCTGTGGAACGGTGCCGACATGTCCGGGGATGAACAGGGTCATCAAATAGGTATATGGGAGCTCTGGGAAGGGATGCGTGATGATGGCTGTCCTTTCTCTGGAGTAGCCTTCGAACTATATGCCGCAATCCCGGTGAATCAGGCCACCATCACGGAAGGAGAGAGTTCCTTCTTGTGGGGCGAGTTGAGCTAGGGATAAGGACCTCAAAAGAATAAAGCATGTGGAACCACACACTTCTTGGGCAGTTGCTGTGCTAGAAGAGTTCTTGGTGGATAGGCTTCAATACCATGAAGAATTGTAAACTTGGTCCTGAAGGAAAGCCTGGCGTGGTGAGTGTATCTGAGTTAGCCTCGAACTTCTCGATCAGTTCATTAACCTTGAAGGGGTGGCGGTGATAGTTCACATATTTCCTCGCGATTTATCCTCCAAATCTTTGGAACAAGTAGTGGCGAGCCTTGGACTCACTGCGATTTCCTCTTGGCGCAAAGGTTCAGGTGGAGCGAGCTATATAGTAATGACAAGTGAGATCCATAAAGTCTTATAACGATCGAGTCGTTCCTTGGTAGGCTCGGTTCGATTGGAGGAAAGTACTCGATATAGCTTCATGGGTAGACACGAAATCTGGTACATCTCATGCAAAGCCAACCCAATAGCGTGGTGAAATTCGAATCTGGATTATAAAGCTCGAATAAGGTGAAGAAATGGTTGACAGCGATTGGAAGGCCATACATGGTGGCGCGAATCATTTGAATCTGGACCGCAAACCGCGAAGTTCCCCATCCATCGGTGGGGCGGCCGCGGTCGGCGACCCACAGTGCTTACTTGGCAGTGTACCCAGTAGAAGAATCTATGGTGGATGGCATCTCGCAATTTTGCAAAGCGATTCCTCAAAGTTGGCCGAGGAGCGAAAAGCTCATCGCGAGCGGTGTGTCCAGCCCTACAACCGGGTGAAAGCGACGACGATTCTGTTGAACCGGAACGGCTTTGGGTAATAAACCCACAATGAATATGATCATGCTCCTCGGTCGCATGACATCTGGCGTGTCACGGCATGGTGTCTAAGGTCGGTCAGCGAGTGGCGAGGTAGAGGGAATATACAAAGGGCCTCCGTCGTCTTTGTTCAACCACCTCTCTCGATAAAAGGCGTATCCGGATCCTTGAGTGCATGAATAGATAATCATCTTCGCCAAAGGTTCGGTAGAGTTGGCGTCCCTTCGGCTGGCGCATCGGTGATAATCGTCGGAGAGCGGGAACTCCCCTCAAACGACTGGATGGTCTCCGCGATGTCGAGCAAATCGGCGAGATAGAAATGGGGATCATCACACATGGAATAATAGTCACTATGGCGTCCATCGACCGCGTAAATGGAAAAGCTCGAGGAATAATCAAGCGAAATCGAGAAAATACTCGGTTAGTAAATGGCGTTGAATTCATCTTACATAGATTGAGTCACGACCTTATAGAGTATGGCGATTTCATCCGTGTAAACACGGAGAGCGATAAATATAGCATGATCCAAAGCGGCAATATATTCCGTTCTACGAGCGAAATCTGTGTGAAATCGCTCGTTAAAACATCGAGGCGGGTGATTTTGAAAGCCTCAATCCTCACGAAGGAGAATCTGGCTCTTCCCAATCGCCTCACAAAGGAGAGCGAAGCGGGGTCATAGCGAGCGTGCACAATCTGAGCGTCGATCCCCACAAAGGAGGATTTGGCTCTTCCCAATCGCCTCACAAAGGACGAAGCGGGGATACAAGCATATGTATGAGAATATGATGATGGCTGGTGCACCACGAAGAAAGAAGGGCGTGCATTCCGCTGGCGGTCACGAGTCGCGGTGACTCCTCGGGCGATCTTCGGAACATGGGCAAAAATCGGCGAAAAGTCAAATACCACGGAAATCAGCAAATAAAGTGTCAATAAAGCTACCGCGACCAGCGATATCCTGACTAAACCCGAACCGCAATGAGAACGAGCCGCCCGTATGTATGGAGCCAATGTAAACCAGGCACCAAGCGCCGCGCGACCAGTGGCGCCAGGCAGTAGCGACCAATAGCCGGCGCTGTATTGTGGCTGTATTGCCTTATGGCCAATCTTGGCGCCAATGGCCTATTTGGCACCGAAATCTGCCGCGCACGGGTCGGGCAGCGATCATCCAGCGCCGCCGTCCGTGTCGTGCCCTCGGTCACGGTCAGCGTCACTGCACAAAAAAGAGAAGAAAAGAAGAAAAAGAATTTACAAAACCCTCGTATGAATACCTTGTTGATCGAGGATGAAGGCAAGCAGATGAAAACAAGACAAACCTGAGAGAAGGGGGCGGCCTAGGTCATCAAGGAGGAGGAGTATGGGTATTTATAACAATCCCATATAACGAATCCTCTTTGAACAAGGACTCTTATTTGGCAAAGTAGGAATTCTAATTGGGGCCCAAATCAATTCCAATTAGGACTCTAATCAGCCCCTAATTAGGAGTCTAATTAGAACCCTAATTGGATGCCAAAATAATGCCAAATCAGTCCATTGATTGACCCTCCCTCAGCTATATTTGGAAAAATTAGAAGATTTATTGGCGGGGATAACACCCCTTGGATTGCGCCGATGCCGATCAGCGTGCGCTAATCCTACTCCAACTAGGATTCACAGTATAAATTTGTTTCCTAATTTATCGAGAAGTTCAGGAAGAATATTTTCACAAAAATATTCTTAGGATAACTTCGATCGAGGCGGATGCATCGGCCAATCAACAGCGTCGCCTAATCCTACTCCAACTAGGATTCACAGTATAAACTGTTTCCTAATTTATCGAGAAGTTCAGGAAGAATATTTTCACAAAAATATTCTTAGGATTTGATCGATGTGAGATGCATCGGCGATCAGCGTGTCCTAATCCTACTCCAACTAGGATTACGTATAAACTATTTCCAAAATTTCAAGGGAGTTCACGGAGAATAAATTTCATATTGGGATAACTGGCGACGCTAATGTCCTCCACCATAATCTCGAGAGGATAATCATGAAGAGTGAAAGTCATGTTGACATGGATAATCATATCCTCAGCTGTAGTTAAACCAACAACACCGTCATGATGGAGGAATTAGCGGTGATGGTTATGAAGTTCCATGTATTCGACCACGTAGCAGCGTTGCCAACAGGAGTTAAGCCGACATCACGGAGAAGTCAAAAATCTGATGTCAAACGCGACCAACCGACCACGAGTTACAAACAAAACTCACCCAGCCGAGTCAAGATAACAAGCGGTCGGACAATAAATGCTGACACCGTGATCTTATCGGGGAATCCTACAAGAAGCTGGATGATGCGAAAGAATCGAAGATTTGAAGCTATCTTTTGGGATCCTCGGCCGGTGAAGGCTGGAACCATCATGTCCAAAGCATCGGACTCATCAAGAATCGAGGCTGAGGCGGCTTTGGAGGGTATCTGTAGGCATAAAAATTGCTTATCGATGCGATCAAAACTTCGTGGTGATTGGGTTGACATAGGCGATCCATTCAACAAACCGGCGTCGCCAAAGCATCCGCGCCGCCAAGCAGCGTGGAAGCGGAGTCGGCGAACACATGAAGAAATGAGTCGGCAAGGCGTCTGAGCCAATGAAGCGGCGTGCCGAGTTAGCTAAACTCAAGCATTGCGAGCGGAATCAACCGTGCTTAGTCCGTCGATGCAAAGCGGCGTTGAGCTCACGAAAGTTGATCGGACCACGGACTCAAACCGCGGCGACATCAGAACAAAACTAAGCCGGAAGACCCGAAGAATGAAGCGGAGGCGGCGTGAGCGGCGGCGACACCTGACCAAATAGCCAAGGTGGCTCGGCCACTGGTAGCCTCGACGACTTAGGCAGTGCCTGACAAGTGGCGGGAGAGGCTCCACTTTGGCAGAGCCTCCTCATTAACTGGCGAGCACCTACGACCATGGCAGTGCCTCGACCAAGTGGCGAGGTGGCTCATTACCATGGCCCGAGCCACCTCGGCCAACTTTGGCCAGAGGTGAAATAACAAGTCGCCCGGAAACCACTTGTGTGCACATCCCCCTTTTTTTGTATAAATGGGGGTCTTGGTAAGGGGAGGTCTTGGTTTGGGGATTTCAAGGCTAGGAGGCTTGGATTTTGGTGATTTGGAAGAGCTCGGGACCGAGAAGGTTGCGAGATCTACGGTGTAAATGCGGTTCAGAACGCGGCGAGCTCAGTCGGTCGGCGTCGGATCTATAAGCAAGGTAGCAATTGGTTGAACTCTGAGATACCCTCTAGATTAAGCCGTCTGTTCGGGATAATGTGATTTCTCTAGTAGATCTCACCGCTTCGGCGATCCTCTAGTGGAGTGTGATCCCTCGGTAACCGTTTCCTTAAAGCGAGCCCTTCTATCTGTAGTTCAGAACCGGGTCTCTACGGATGGTGTAGCGGTGGTCCACGGACACAAAAAGTCCCGAAGCGCGGGCAAAGAACCCATAGCGAGGACCTCCGACATATGAGATCCTCGTGTTTGTTTAGGAAGAAGTCGCTTAATCTTTTGATTTTCATTGTCGCATACAAAATAAAAGGCAATTTCTTTTTGAATTTTGTTGTAGGCAAAAGAAGCTGTAAACAAATTCAAATCAATGACAATCATCCCGACTTTTACCGCGAACACCTCTATCTTGGATGGCTCTTTTTCTGTAAGAGGCATGAGTGCAATTCGACGTCCATCCTTCTAGAAGATATAAGCATTGTCTCTACTCCTGTGGGTGGCACCAATATCGAACTATTATGATCTACCTAAAAGCATATGACAAGCATCCATCTCGACCACGTCACACATCACCTCATCAACATAATTGCGGCCGATGGAAAAAGGCACTAGACACACTTCATCAATCTGCACATCTTTGCCCTTGCGAAATCTGTAGATCTTGTAAGGAGTGGGGGTGTTTCTCTATCTTCAAACCTAACTTCTCCACCATATGCCAAGAGACAAGATTTCTGTTACTGCCACTGTCGATGATAACATCACAAATCTTTTGCATCACAGTACATCTCGTGCAGAAGATATTGTACTTTTGAGATGGTTCTTCTTTCTTTGTTTCTTCTTCAATACTCTTCACAACTCCAGACTCTTGCTTAGGGACAGATTGGGCTTACTTAATCTCTGCATGATCATAGTTAGAATATGAACTCGGGTGTTGATTGAGCACATAATAATATGTTGGAAGAAAACGAGCTTTCATCAATTCCTTCATCTTTGCCCATGATCGGATTTTTCGCTTCTGCTGACAGGCTCGATCCTCGCATAATGATTGCCACCAAAAAGATGCTTTACCTTGAAGACGATAGACTACTCGTTTAACCTTCTGATCTTCTGAAATTTCCAAGTACCCGAAAAATCTCTCCACCTCATCAATCCAATCAAGAAAATTGTCTAGACCGAGTTTCCCATTAAAAGTTGGTAAGTCAACCGTCATATTTTTAGTATCTAAGATATCCCATCTTAAGTAGTCTTGACGACCATGATTTTGGCGCCGGGCTTTATACTCATTGATGTCGTTGTTGAATTCTTCATGCAGAGTTGGATCACGTCTTTGGCGACCATCAACTTGATTACGAACTTGTCCCGTGTTCAGACGCTCTCCTGCCAATGCAAGTCGGTCCACGCGAGTCTTAATTTGAGTTCGGGTAATAAGGGCTTCATCACTTGCCATCGGATAGGAGAAACATGGCTCTGATACCAATTAACGCAGCGCGGAAGTAAGAAACCTCGGAATCCATCAATGGTTGTTCTTTGAAACCACAAAGAACTATTTTCGAATCCACGAAGAACTTCGAATCCACGAAGAAAATATTAAAAGAGAAATTTTATTAATAAATGTGATCTAATTATTTACAAGGTTACATGACTCTTCTTAAATAGAAAGATAAGACCCTAATAATACTAGAATTATAAAAAAGTAGAAAGTATCAAATCCCACCCTAAAAAAGACTCCCTATAAAAAAAGGGTTTTTATTTCAAGGCCCATTTGTTTACCCCTCTTTACCTCTAAGCCCATTAACTATTGTATGTATCCTCCAACTCAATTATCTTCTTTTTTTTTACCTCTAAACCCAATCAGTAAAATCTGATACATATACCACTTGTATTTATATAAGAAGATGGTAAACTCCCAAAATACCCTCTATTATTTTCTTTTAATACCAACTATACCCTCTGAGAATGAAAAGAGAGGGGTGGGGAGAAGAAGAGAGAGAGAGAGAGAGAATGGGATGAGCCCTGGGGTGTCCTGGCTATGCGCCCTCACGGCAGCCCGGTGATGAAACAGCGATGCGATCCTGCGTCGGACCTTGGCGGAGTTCGAATCTTCTTCTCCCATTGCGGTCCGCCTGGCGGCAGCAGCAACGATGAGTCCGCGAAGATCGGAGAATCAGCAGCGAGACTTGGATGATGAGGAGGAGGAGGAAGTGGGGCCCGTTGAATGCAAGAAGAAGCGAAGCCTTGAGTCACGGGATAGAACGAACCTCGAGAAGGAGAATGGCGGAGAGGCGTTGGTAGTTGGGCCTCATCTTGTACTTCCCGACGCTCGGCAGCGGCGAGATCTTATCCATTTCCTTTTCTTGATCTTGGATTCTTGGCTCTCAGAAGGAAAAAGGGGAAAAAGGCGACCTTTTCTCGTCTGGGTTGTTGATTTTGGTTGATTTTAGGGATTAGGTCAATGGGAAAGCATTTTTTTAAATTTTAATGGTTGTTTGTTTTGTTTGAAATTTATGCGAGGAGAAGGAGATGGATTTGGGAGGAGATTGTTTGTAAACTTCATTGTGTCTGTGAGGGAAAAAGTCACGGAAGTACATCGTGAAGCGGATAGATTTTGATTTGTAATATATGGTTGTGTATATATAGAGTGGAGTTTGATTTGTAAAGTATAGCATGATAAACTGAAAATGTAGCGTGATATCCTAGAAGTGTAGCATGATATCCTGTAAGTGTAGCGTGATACGCTGAAAGTGTAGCGTGATATCCTGTAAGTGTAGCGTGATATCCTGAAAGTGTAGCGTGATAACCTGTAAGTGTAGCGTGATACGCTAAAAGTGTAGCATGATAACCTGTAAGTGTAGCGTGATATCTTGTAAGTGTAGTATGATATCCTGTAAGTGTAGCGTGATATCCTGAAAGTGTAGCATGATTGTGCTTTAAGTGTAGCGTCATAACTGTAAGTGTGGCGTGTCTGGTGAAAGTGTAGCATGATACGCTCAAAGTGTAGCGTGATAACCTGTAAGTGTAGCGTGATATCCTCTAAGTGTAGCGTGATATCCTATCGTGTGGCGTGTCTGTTGAAAGTATAAGCGTGATAACACGAAATTTAAGGAATATTTAAGGAAAATGGGGATATGAATAAAACCCCTAAATTTAAGGAAAGTTTATCAAAGATAGACAACTAAAATCAAACAAACAATAAAATGAGTGGTTTAGAATTAATTTTCATGAATAACATGAGAAATTAGCAATTGATGGTATAATTTACTCAACTACCAAGTTTAACCACATTAATTTCTCACTTTATTCATGTAACAATTATTTCACAATATTATTCATGAATTCATAAGAATAGTTAAGAGAAATTTGTTAAATTTGATGAAATATTAGTTAAATTTGATTTTAGTCAACCATTCATCAATTTCACATAAGTTCACATTATTATTTCACATTACTTATTGCACATGATTATTTCACATTAATTTATCAATATTATTCATGAATTCATAAAATTAGTTTATTTAGTTATATTTGATGAAATATTAGTTAAACTTGATTTAGGTCAACCATTAAATAATTTCACATAATTTCATGTTATTATTTCACATTAATTTCTCATTATTATTCATGAATCCATAAAAATTAGTTTAACTTGTCATATTTGATGAACCTTTAGTTAAATTTATCAACCACTCATTACTTTCACATAATTTCACGTTATTTTACATTAATTATTTCACATTAATTTCTCATGTTATTCATGAAAATTAATTCTAAACCACTCATTACTTTCACATAATTTCCGTTATTTTACATTAATTATATCACGCTACACTTAGAGGATATCATGCTACACTTTCGGTATCCGCTACACTTACAGGTTATGACGCTACACTTAAAGCACAATCATGCTACACTTTCAGGATATCACACTACACTTACAGGATATCATGCTACGATAAGATATCACGACACACTTCGGTTATCATGCTACATTTTCGCATATCATGCTACACCGTTATCATGCTATACTTCCGGATATCCGCTACACTACGAGGATATCGCTATACTTCAGGCGTATCGCTTCGGCTTACGAGGATATCATGCTACACTTATAGGTTATCATGCTACACTTCTAGGATATCACGCTACATTTCTAGTTTATCATGCTATACTTTACAAATCAAACTCCACGCTATATATACACAACCATATATTACAAATCAAAATCTATCTTCTCTGTTTGTACTTCGAAATTTTTTTCGCGTTACACAATGAAGTTTACAAACAATCTCCTCCCAAATCCATCTCCCTTCTCCCTCGCTCGTACAAATATCAAACAAAACAAACAACCATTAAAATTTAAAAAAATGCTTTCCCATTGACCAAATCCCTAAAAATCAATCGAAATCAACAACCCAGACGAGAAAAAGGTCACTCCTCGTCCGCCATTCCTCCTTTTCCTCTCTCGGAGAGCCAAGAATCCAAGATCAAGAAAAGGAAATGGATAAGATCTCGTCGCCCGTCGGCAGGGGATACAAGCTGAGGCCCAACTACCGCGCCTCCTCCGCCATTCCTCCTTCTCGAGGTTGGCGTTCTTATCTTGCGCTGCGCCCTCGCTCTCTTCCTCTTCTTGCATTCAGGGCCCCTCCCTCCTCCTCCTCCTCATCATCCAAGTCCTCGTCTGATTCGCCCGATCTCTGCGGACCTGGTCGTCATCGTCGTCGTCGTGGAAGGACCTAATGGGAGAAGAAGGTTGAGACTTCGCCAAGGCACGGCCTTGGGGCGGCATCGCCGTTCTCATCACCCGTGCGGTGAGGCGTGGCGAGGGACACCAGCAGGGGCTCATCCCATTCTCTCTCTCTCTCCAACCCCTCTCTCTCTTTTCAATTCTATAGAGGGCATAGTTGGTATTAAAAGAAAATAATAGAGGGGCCCACATATATAGGTATTGTATTTTAGAGATTGGGGTTAAAGACAAATACCAAAAGATAAATGGGTTAAATAATACAAACAAAAGTGAATGGGTTTATAGGTAAAGTGAAGTAAACAAATGGGTCTATGAATAAAACCCTAAAAATAATAAATCAGCCAATATGAATCAAAATTGAGTTTGTTTCCTAATCTAAATAGACTCTAACTTTATTACTAACAATAAACTAAATATTAATTATTTTTAGATTTCTGCTAAAAATTGGTGATACTAATGAGATTTTAGAAATCTGATAATTCGGTTGGCTTCGTTTCTTTGAGATAGGCGATTTATATATATAATATGTCAAAATCCGCCTTCCAGATTAGAAGATATGATCGTTTCTTTGCGGAAGTCAATGTTCGCGGGGAAAGTCGGTATGATTGTCATTGATTTGAATCCGTTACACCTTTATGGGTTTACAAACAAGATTCAGAAAAAAGATCGCCTTTTTATAAGGCTTACAACGAACAATCAAAAAAGATTATAACTTTCTCCTTTTTGAACAAGCGGGATCCGTTTATCGGATCACCGCTTGCGATGGAGTGTCTTTACTTGTGCGGGGACTTCTTTTCCATCCGTGGACCACAGCGTAATCGGATCGGGCGAGATCTACGATCAAAGGGGTTATTTCATGAAGGAAACAAGAGCCCAAAGCGAATGAGATGACTAAGCGAAATCAAAACTCTTCGAGATCAAAACAAGGTTTAATCTCAAGGCGATGTGGATCGATGTCGAAGTTGACCGCCTCCCAAAAGTCGGATCACGGATCTTCAAAAGCGTCGCCTTTATCGCCAAAACTTCGAATCTTGATCCGGCAAAGCCTCCTCCTCTCTCAAAATTTCGGATCTATGCAAATGAGCCTTGCACCTCATATTTATAGCCTCAGCGGATAGCGGTTGAATCGTGCGAGGCCCCTAGCCACTTGCAGTGGCTCCGACCCACGAAACCACTTAGAAGTGGCTTCGGTTTTAGCGAGTCACCCAGTGCTTCGTTTTCGGTCTTTTTCGCCGTCTTCGGTGTTCGAATCGATTCGATTCGGTCTATCGGTTTTATTGTCCGGAGCTTCAAAATCGGTTTATCCCTTGGCTCGCATCGCGATTAAATAAACTTTATTGGCCTTGGATGCTTTGTTGACTTGCTTTATGCACCTCGTCGACTTCGGTTTATTGATCGGATCGTCGTCGACTGCTTCAAGCGTTGGCGTGTGGTGACTTGTTGTTGTATCATCGGCGGTTCGCCGTTATGTCGTCGGATGGCTCACCGATCGTCAACTCCTTATCACAAGCTGTGTTGAGTGTATAGGCAATTTTAGCCTCTGAGATACCCCTCAAAGTGTTTGGCGTTGCTCTTTTATAGAAGCGGAATACTTTGGATATGATAGGCAACCGATCGGTATAGCGGGACACGAAAATGGCTTGAATCTTGACTTCTCCAATTCTTCGGACTATCCGGTGCTTTGTAGGATGGTGAAAATATCCGCGGTCTTTGCATTTATTGTCGGCCATTTGTTGAAGTCTTGAATCGAAGGCGGTGAATGAATTTTCTTATTTTAGCTCGCGTTGGTGAGTTGTCATCGGTGACCATCAATTCGTGAGGCTTAACTTTGAATTGGCGAATTCTGCATTTCGTTGGCGTAGGCCTAACCGATGGGAGGAGATTAGGGTTTAGCCCTTTAATCGGTGGACTCCCGTTGTGATGCTCATTGCGGGGTGACCCAGTGGAGGAATTTTCTTGAGGTGGCGCGTTGACCGGCGAATTTTCTTGACGTTCAACCTTCAATCGGCGATTTTTCATTATGACGCGTTGGCCGGCGTCAACACAGTTTATACTCATGCGTTCACTGGAGTTTCGGGAATTAGTTTATCCTCATATACCCATTCGGAGGTGGTCGAGTTATCCTTAAGATATTTTTCAGGAACTTCTCACCAAAATAGGAAATAGTTTATACTCGTATACTTTATTGGAGTCTCCCTGTGGGAGGAAAATGGGGGTTGTCGAGTTATCCTTAAGATATTTTCTAGGAACTTCTCGACAAAAATTAGGAAATAGTTTA
Organism: Asparagus setaceus; assembly: GCA_012295165.1. NCBI lineage: Eukaryota > Viridiplantae > Streptophyta > Magnoliopsida > Asparagales > Asparagaceae > Asparagus > Asparagus setaceus. The sequence goes on from CM022704.1 coordinate 36,580,251, forward strand.
TACTCATACTCCTAGTTGGAGTAGGATTAGGTTGCACAACCTGAACCATATGAGAATTGACCCTGATGGGTGATCACTCGTGAGAGAGAAACTGATGGGGATTCGAAGTTTGGTCGAATCCTACTTTGATTAGGGATTGGTCAATCCTCACAAATCCTCACTGGACTAGGATAAGTAAAATCTGTTGTGACTGGATAACCGAAATCCTCATTGACCGGATTACGAACTCGTTGGGACCGGATTCCAAATCCTATTGTGACCGATTTAAATCATGGACCGGATTACCGAACTTATTGGGACCGATTCAAATCCCATTGCTTAATCGGGATTCCAAACTCAGACCGGGATTCCAAATCCTATGACCGGACACCAAACTCGCCAGACCGATTCCAAGCCCCTTGATTAGGTTTCCAAGTCTTTTGAGGCTGATTCTGAACACCCACCACAATTTAGTTTTCAACCTGATCTAACTACGAGGAGCGACCTAATTAAACCTCCCGAATGGTGACGTGGTAATTTCCTTCTGTTCGCTGGCACTTCGCTTCATCTTCTCCCCGGAACCTAGAAGATCAGACCTTTACGGTTGACTTCAGTTCCTCCAACGAGGTTTGACCCTTTGCCTTTGAGCACTTTCGATTCTGCTCTTTCTTCGTAAACCTCATAACTCTTGCATATTTGATCTTTATTTCATCATGCAAATCAGGGGTAGGTGTGCAAAAATTAGGGTTTTGATTTCACACACGAAATTAGGGTTTTTGGGGGTGAAATTGCATGAAGTTTGAAGGCTTTTGGTCATGAGAAAGAGGGCTGAAATTTGAGGGGCTTTTGTGCAAAAATTAGACTGTAATTTGGAGGGTTGGTATGCCAATGATCGCTAGGAATTCCTGAATTTTTGTTTTGGCTGAAATTTGGGGAGGTTATATGCAAATTGTGGCTGAAATTCAGGGGGTTTTGTGCAAAAAGGCTGAAATTCAGGGGGTTTTGTGCAAAAACAACACCAAAACTTAAGGTTTGAGGGCTATTTGGGTGGCTAAAATTTTTAGACTTGAAAGTGACTTAGATGGCCAAAATTTCAACCTGGCCCCAGGGGTATTTTGGTCATTTTACGGCCAAATTTGGTTAGGAGAGGTTTGAGCGAGAATCAAACCCGATGTCGTGCATATGCTCCTTGTAGGTTCAATTCGAATTCGACCAAGAAATCCCATATGCTTTCTTAGGATTTTGGTTCTGAATTCATAACTCCCCTTTTGTATTTCTAATTCTGACATGTATGATTTCTCTTTGCAGATCAAGATGTCGTCGAGGAGATCCTGTGCTCCGAGGAGCCATATTTGCTACATTACCCTCTGAGTCGCCTTCATCACTTTAGGTGAGCTTTTCCACCTCTCGGTGCATCCAACTTTTCATTTGGTTTACTACATTCTCACTTTATTTTTCTTTGTGAGGCAAACTGGGGAAAACCGCGATTCTCCTTCATGAGGGTCGTCGCTTAGAAGATAGGCTTTGCTTAGTCAACTCCTATCTTACGGGGGCGATTCCATGCCGTATTATGTTACGCCGGACGGGGTATATTGTTACTTTCATTTGTGCGACATTATACGTTGTACTATGAGTGCATATCGGTAGGAGTCGTCTCAACCGTTATAAAGCGATGACTCTATCTACATGGTCGAGATGAATTGACTTCGCTTATATTGCTTTTAAGATATTCCTCATAAATGATCATGTTAGCTTTGTTCTCTTGTGGTAGGCGGGTGCTCGATGATTCCTCGTCTATTTTGAAGACTCGGTCGAGGTCTCGATTCTTAAGGTCATCCGGGAGAACACCTCTTTCCACCTAGGAGGCCGAACGTGAGCAGCCATGAGGAAAGAAACCAATGGCTGAGCCTACTATCATAATTTGGATGATGAGTTTGAGGATTGCTTCCATCATCGATCATGACCTTCCTCCGACCTCGGCGAAACAATTTCCCCACCCTCGAATCTTGGCGGACCTCTTTCCGGATTCAACCTATCGCGAGATTGCTAGGGCAATCTGTTGTTCCGATTCGGTTACGTGAGGGTCTCCTCGGCGGTTGGAGAATAGTTTGAAGCAATGATCTCTACTATCAAGGTTAGATGAAACCTTTATTGACTTCTACCCATTCATATTGAGTATCTTGGAGGAAATTGATGTCGGTGGCCCTCGGTGGCTAATCGGCGTGATCAAAAGCTCACCAAGCTGGCTAATTCTTAGCGTATCGTGTGAATAGTTTAATCTTTTCCAACTCAAGAAATGAGGTAAAGGCGACTCATCGAGAGCTCGGGTCAAAGCTTCGTGAGCGTGCAGCTCGTGAGAGGAGAATATCGAGCAAGAGGTCATTTTCGCGAACTCATATGAGCGGCGGCGTCATTGCGGCGTCGGATAGACTTATACACCCATCAATCGCGCCAAGAATTAGAACTGTTCAAAACAGAAGAATTTCATCCGTGAGTCTTGCGAGAGTCGGGCATCAGCGAGCGTGAAGCAAGTCCTCGGCGATCGTCGGGAGCATCACGGTACTATTCTTCTGCGAACTCACGAGGAGGAACTTCGAGAAGGAAGCCAAAGCTTCGGGTTCAAGCGAAGCGAAGGAAGAACGCTGCCGTTAAAGCCGACCTTGCTTTCTTCACGTTACTAGATTGCGCCAATGAGGTCTGATGTGTTGCTTTGGTCTCGAGACCTTTCTGTTTTCTTTGTCCAGCCACGTCGTTGTGATTTTGATTTTTTTTGTTCAGATGTATTATCACAACCTTGCCTGAATCGATTGTCTCAAAATTCCTTTATAAATGAAATTCATTGCTCGCTTAACTCCTATGTTGATCAACTCCTAAGATTTTTGGCAAACCCTCAGCCATCAACGGATTTGATTAGTCTTTACCGATTACCGTTTGAATCGAGCTAGCGTGCGGATTGTCTAATCCGTTCCACACATGACGTTGTGCTAAAAGAATAAAACTCTTTTAGGCTTAATGCTATGATGTCGAATACATAGACTTTGTCGTCTTTTACGGACAAGAGACTAGCGGCAGCGTGGTAAGTTGACTTATCCTTCTTAGGCTTGGGATAAAATTCCCAAGATGATACTTGGTGTCTTCTTCAATCGGAGAAAAGACTAAACCGGCAGCGTGGTAGGCGTTGGCTTTAGGATTATTGACCAACCCGACCATCAGCAGATTTGATTAGCCTTTGGATTACCATTTGAATCGGGCTGGCGTGCGGATTGTCTAAACCCGTTCCTTGCGTAGCGTTATGCTAAGAGAATGAAACTCTCTTAGACTTATTGCTATGATGTTGAATACATAGACCTTAGTGTTTTATCAGGAATAGACCACGGTATGTGTTACATGCGGACTTATCCTACCAGGCTTGAGGATAAAATGCCCCAAAGTGAACTTGGTGTCTTCTTCAATCGAGACGGACTAAACCGACCTTGTAGCGTGGTAGAAGCGTTGGCTTATCCCTTCTTAGGCTTAGGATAAAATGCCCAGAATCGAACTGGTGTCTTCTTCAATCGGAGAAAAGACTAAGCAGTAGCGAAAGATCAAATTGATGTGGGAAAGGAAGAATTTTATATTACGTTTCCGATGATGGAAGAGGAAAATTTTATATTCTATCTCCATGTCTTCTTTAAGGGAAGCGAACCCAAAATATGAGAGGAAGAATTTTATATCCTATCTCTTACGGAGAGGAAAATTTTATATTCTATCTCTAGGAAGGAAGAAACTAAAAGTGGATCTCCACCGAGAATCGGTAGGGTGAAACTAAGAGTGAGATCTCCCTCAGAAATTAAAAAGAGATTGGATAACTTTCACTTTTATAGGATTCATTATCGTCGAAAATGAAATTCGTTTATCGAGATAATTCTAACCGGCCCCTAACGTGGGAAGGCGTGACGAAGTGGGGAAGATTGGATAGCTATAAGCTTTTATAGGATTAAGCTACGATCTTGAAAATGACTTTCGTTTATCGAGAAATTCCAACCGGCTCTAACCATGGGAGGATGTGGCGAAAGGCGATGAGATCCTCTGTTTATCGAGAAGGGTTTCAATTTGAAAGTGGACCTCTTGTTCATTGAAAGGAATCAAGAGGGATTACTGTGTGGATTGGACGAGAGAAGATTTTGTTTAGTAGACTCACCGTAATGAGTTTGATCGGTGAGAATTTATAGTGGAGGGCAGATTGAGGGTTATCCTCAAGGACAAATGAAATTATTTCTGAGAAACTTCCCTTCAATATGGGTTATCCGGTGTACTAAGGGTAGTACTTTTGGGGAACTTCTTTATCGGCATTAATTGCACTTCGCCATTTTGAGTAATTAGGCACCTTACCGTTTGAGTAGACCTTGTCTATCACGAGCGGTCCTTCCATTTGGGTTCAAATTTACCTTTCTTCTTGGAGTTAGAATTATCGATCGTCGGCGGCGAGGACGGTCTCCTTCCTTGAAGCTTCTTTGTCGGACTCTCTTGTTGAAAGCTCTGACATTACGGCAGGTAAAACTCAATGTGTTGTTGAGCTTCGAGCTTCTCATCAACATCTCGAGCTCTTCAAGGCGTCTCGATGTTGTTCCTCCGTCGTCATCTCAGTTGCGAGGGCGATCTGAAGTGATGAAATTTGGATTTCTAATGGGAGCACCACTTCACATCCGTATACCGAGAGAATGGTGTAGCTCCGGTTAGCGTGCGAATGGTAGTGCGATATGCCGGAAGTGCTTCTCGGTTTATCATCCCAATCCGTTTATTGGTCTTCACAAGCCGACAAGATCTTAATGATTGTCTTGTTGAGCGCTTGATAACCCGTTAGCGGCGGGATAATAGCCGTCGGCGAGGCGTCTTGAATCTTAAACTTCGCAAAACGATGAAGGCATTCTGGCGAATTGAGGACCGTTGTCATGTATGATCCGCCTTGACGCCCGTGTCGATAGATGGCGTGATGCTTGATGAATCGATGGCGTTGTTCGTCTTCACCTCTTTTAGTGGAATTGCTTCAGCCCACTTAGAAGTAGTCGGTGATTGCGAGAATGAACCGATCACCTTGCGGCGGAGGAAAATAGGACCTCGATGTCCATACGTCTCGAAAGGCCATGATGTAGCGAGAAGGGTGCAAATGCTCAGAGTCGATGCATGTAGGTGTATGTATTTGACAGCGTGGCACTTCGGCGTACTCAATGGCATCATTTACCATCGTTGGCGAAGTATCCCATTCTTACGATCGATCATAAAGCTTGGGACGGTTGGTGTCGCGCTACTCTCCCCGTGTGCTTCCCTAAGAACTTCCTCACTTCTTTGCTTGAAAGACACCAAAGCGGCAAGCCGTCGTACCAGCGACGATATAGCGTTGGGTCTCTGAGTTATAAAAATCGGCGCTCTTCGTGGATTGATTCTCTCTCTTTACATCTTAGTGAGAATCGTGTAGGACATAATCGATTATGGAAATCGCCAATCCGGGGCTCTAATTCAATGGGTTGAGTGCACCTCTTTGATGACCACCTCTTTGTCATTGACTTCCGCCATATATTGCGAAAGTGTTGGTGAGTTCTCCACGATGATTGCTTTCGGACTTCGGGAGGTTAGCTAACGATACGCTAATCTTTGCTAATGCATGCATATGCATTCGAAGGCGTGGGATGTACTCAATGAAGAATTCTTCAAGCGAATCCTCCATCTCAGCGGCCGCCCGGTGAGTGCGGCACCAAGTCGGATTCGACTTCATAGTCCCCACGAACTGTTTGACTATAAGTTGAGAATTTCCAAAAGCTTGAGATATTCTACCCGGCTCTTTGGTGGCGAGAGTCAATAAGTAAGGCGTTATTCAGCCACATTATTGGAGCGGCTCGGTTAGCGAATAAGCCAGCGGCATCACGTGCTTCCAGGAAAACTAACGGCTCCAACTCTGCGGAAATCTTAGAACATCGGCGATGCTTGCTCGTTGGTTGCTCGAGCTCGTCAAATACGGTTGCCATATTTCTTTGATGTGACATAGTGTTGACCTCGTGGGTTTCATCGGCAAGTCATCATACAACTTCGGCCGTATCCTTTATTGGATTATTTGCCAAAGATGCAAATTACTGTCCCTTGACCGACTTACATTTGCTTGAAGTGCGGGTCGTATTGGGACAAAGCAAGGCCCATTAAGCCAAGCGCCAATTCATCGAGGCTGGTTGCGTCATGAATATCGGTGGGTTCGCGGAAATAGCGTAATCGTTTGCGGACTAAGTAGTGTCGCATCTTTTGAACCCGAACACCAGCGCTAGGCACTCTTTCTCGATCATCGGATAGCGATTCGGCACATACTAACGTCCGGCTTAGGTAATACGCTTGCTGCGTGACCGTTGTCATCGTCTTGCTTGTGGCGGCTTAATAGTGGTTCATCGCCTTGATGTAAATCAAAGCGGTTTACCGACCGATTACCGCGAGCGGGAGGATTCGCTAGATATGCTTTGATATCCTCGAATGCCTTTTGGCAGTGACGTCCCAAAAATGATACTCCTTTCTTGTTTAACTTGGAGAATGGGCATTTTCGGAGAGGTTTGATATGAACCGTCGGATGTATGCTAATTGCCCTGTAACCCTCGAGTTCTCTTAAGCTTCGGGGGTTGTAATTAGTTTATCGCCTTCACTTTATCACGGGTCAATGTGGATACCCTTAGTGGTGACAACGAATCCAGGAATTTGCATGGACATTTGAGAAAGATTTAGTGGGGTTCATCTTTAGCGATGACTCGCATAAGATCGAGCCGGTCCTCAAGTCTTTGATGTGGTCATTCTTGTCGTGGCTTTTCGACTAGATCATCGGCGTAGCATTCAACCGTCTTAGAAGATGTTCGTGAAAAATCTTCGTCATGGCTCGTTGATATGTGGCCGTTCGAGCCAAAGCGGCATGACCGTGTAGCAAAGACACCAAGGGGAGTTCGCCGGTGTGTTTTTTGCGTCATATGGGTGCATCTTGATTTGATTATAACTGAAAAGCCATCCATGAAAGATATTCTCGAATCCGCGCGTGTTGTCAATGATGACATCCGATTGATTGGAAAATCATCTTTGGGCATCGGCATTCGGATCGTAGTCGGCGCATACTCGATTGTCCCATTCTTCTTTGGAACGGAACAATATTTGACACCTAATCCGTGTCTTTGCACTTCACGATAAAACGGCGTTATGAGCTTCTTTACTTCGCCACGATTGATTCCATGATTTGCGGGCGAAACCTTCTTCTTTGTTGTTTGGTGGTTTGACATCCGGCGATATTGAGCGATCGCGTATGCGTTCGTCGAGCCACGGCATATCGTAGTTCGAGTAGCGTCGATATACTCCCGGATAAGGGCGATCAATTCCTCTTTCTCTTAGGAAGGCTGGCTTATGAATATAGGCTTCGATTGGCTTCACACCCATATCGACTTGAACTCATCTTCGGTGGAGGTTCCTTTGCTCGAACCGGTCCCGTGTGCATATTGAGGTGATGGATCCACGGGTCCTCCCATGTTGGCATCTGTTCATCATCCTCCATCGTAGTAGGGTCGGTTGTAGTCATATTTGACATTAACCCCTTGAACATTTCGCCGATGCTAACATCGGAGTCCCAAGCTGAGGAATCCGATGAATGTCCGCCTCTGCGTTGGACACGGTGGATCAATGAACGGTAACATTAGTCTTCGAAGAAGATACATAACCCAACCCTCTTTTGAATCGTAATAATTCAAGGGCTTCCTTTGGGACATCTTGCGGCTTGGGTGCAACTTCGAGGACCCCGCTTGACAAAGACCTTCGCCTCTTGCCGTCATACCCCCACTTTTCATGAGATCGTGCTTGGACTATATCTAGATAGATGCGAGCCGCTTATCGCCATCGGTATCCCCTGTTCAAGAAGTGATCCGTGGTGGATATGATTCTCCCATACCGTAGATTAAATCCTTCTCACCTCGTTTTTGCGGGGATGACAAGTGTTGTTCCGAAGGAATCTTGAAGTTGCTTCTGCGTTACACACGATGACCGGATCGGCATGTGCAATTCAGGATCATCATATAATCCTTTAATTACATCAAATAAAGACGGGGAGTATTCTAAGTCGCCATTTATTTCATTGTCGGCAAGTTGCCAATTACAACTTTCATCCGACGAAGTCTTCATCGCCAAGATTGATTACAGTGGTACAATGTCATTTATAACAAAACCCTCATAATCAAGCCGGCCGGTATCGGCTTCCTCACGCTGTCGTGTCTTGGTAGATGATTCGATGTCGGACTCATTCGAAGTAAGGAGAGTCGGTGAAGTAGTTCTCCAACCCTTAAGCAAATTGCTTGTCCGCACCACCGCCTTGACTTCATTATTAGTGTCGACATATTTGAGACGCGATGAAGAGTGGAGGGACTATAACATTATTATGGATCCAAGGCCGACCCGATAATAAGTTATAAGAAGTCTCGCATCGATCACATAGCATGTGACTTTGGACTTCAAATCACCCATTTGGCACTTTATTCGATTTTACCAAGTGGTAGACCGGTGTTAAAAGTAAATCCTATGCTGTAGATGCGGCTTAGGAATCCCAGTTTGTACATCGACGGAGGGGCATGATGCTCCTGTGAAACCGGATCGACTTGGATCCGGTTGACTTCGGCTGGAGCCAATGTACGATAAATACATCGGCTGTCATGTTTGGAATTCTTCATCCGCATATCCTCCTTGGTGAAAGTTATGCAAGGGATGTGCTTGGTGGCGAATTGCATTCTTTGGCCAAAGATTGAGCGACTCATGACTTGGCTCGACACGAGTGAAAACGCCACGGTCGGCTAGGCTTCCTATAACGCGCCTCCACGTTTCGCCGATAGCCTGTGCTTCGTAAAGCGTTATCCTCACGAGATATTAGCCAGCTTGAGCCATAATGTCGAAGCGTCAGGAGTTTGAACTTTCGGTTTATCTCTTCCAATCGGATGATTGAAGCGAGGCTGCGGAACTTGATCCTCTGTTGTTGGGGTTGCTTCTCTTTTGACTTGGCCGTTTTCTTTAGCGGCCACTTCTTTGCTGACTTTTACGCGGCGTAGCGGAGTCATCGCTACCCAGCTCGTCAGCGTCTTTGCGTTTGGATTAGGAGCCGGGATATTGTAATGATACTCTTGTCCACTCCTGGTGACGAAGACTCCTTGCTCTTCTTGAAAGTTGGAGTGTCATTATCGCTCATCATCCTTCTCCAAGGTATTTGAAGTAGCATGACATAGCTTCCCCTTCCCTTCAACTTCTTTTTAGAAGAAGAGGTTGCCTTGCTCATCTTGAGTAAATTCGGATGAACCCTGAGGATCTCGCCATTCGGTCAGATGAGGTACGAGTCCTTTTCACGTTGACCGTGAGGATCGATGGTTCACCGTCGTCATCCCAACTTTCACAACGGGCGCCGGTTGGAACCAATCAAGAGCCGCGATCGAAGCGATGGAGGCTGCGTTAGCCCTACTTTCTTCTCTTTGGGCGTCTTGGGGTAATGACCCTACATCAATCAAGGCACGGATTTTATCCTTGAGATAACCGACCGTCGGGTGGTGCACCTTCTGTGGTAGGCATAATGCCGGTCGTAACCTTCTTTGCCTCCTCTTGGTTTACAATCGGGGCAACTGAATTTTATTGTTCTCCGTAAGGTATTTGAAAATCAGGGAACTTCATCATCCTTGAAGGAGTAAACCTTAGGGAACCTTGGCTCGGCGACTTCGATTTTGCGGTCGTTGTTGCCATTGAGGTCGTGGCTATTGTGGCTTGTTCTTTGCGGTTGTTGTTGGGGCTGCGGTTGGAATGTTTGATTTGCATCAATCATTTTTGGCTGCCTTCTCCTTACAGCGTGGGACAAAATTACGCTTGTGAGCATTCACCGTTGGGCGACCTCTCTCGCCTTCCTTTTGGGGAATCATTTCGGCTTGCTCGGCGTATCTGCAAATCCTTCCGGTCTCGAGCGGTCTTTGTCCCCATTGCTTCCAACCGTCCAATGACAAGTTGTTGTGGCACGCTTGGAGGATGAACTCCTCGGTTATGGGATCTCGGCAATTCATTGCCTTATTTCTGAACCTCTTGACGAAGTTGTTCACCGTTTCTCCGTCTTTCTATTTCTCATCTAAGGCCCGATAGATATTTGGTGTAAATGTAGTCAAAGTTGAGGAACACGGACTCCATGTCATCCCAACCGCTAATGCTCCCGCTTGAGACGGCGGTACCAATCGAAGCGACTCCCGAAGGGTGCGATGAATGATCGAACCATCGGGGGCTCGTTATCGAAAATAACTCCCAAGTGAGACTTGAAGTAAATAAGGTGCTGAGTAGGGGATCCCTTCCCGTCAAACGGCGTAAAGTTAATTAGATTGAACTTAGCGGATGCGATTGATTCCCATTCTCTCGGATATGGACATGGTATGCCGTCTTCTTCACCTCTTGAGCGTAAATGAGAGTGTTGATTTTACTCTCGGATCTTTTATCTTCTCATTCTCACCTACATCTTTATCTCGGTGATTTTGAGGAGGACGGCCGGTATCGTCGCGGCATTACGTTCATTAGGGGTATTGTCAGCGTTACGGTCTTCATCCCCATCTGCGTCACTATCCGTTTGGTTATCATGGTTGTGACGACTTGACTCGCCTCGGCGATTCAACAACGACAAGATTTGCTTGTCCTGAAATTCCCTCATTTGTTGCATGGCCATCTGCATTTCAAGCTGAAAATTCTCCTTCTGTTTGGCGAGAGCCTCCTCGAGCATCTTGGCTACTTGGTCTGCACTAATCATGAGTGCTTCACAAGGTCGTCGGTCACTTGATAACGTATTGTCGGAAGTGAATGCGGAGCAAGCGTCTGATAGTTCGTCATCCGAGGGCGATCTCCTTGGCGCCTTGCCATAGTTAGGGCGTCTAATGGTCCCAGACCACAACCGAGTCATTCGTTCGCGATCGCGGTAGAATGCCGCGCGGCGGCGTCCTTTCTTTGGTCATGTTGATGGTTGCTCTTGGCAATTCATCACTTTGAGGTACCGGCCTTCTCTTGCGTAGCGTGGCAGGTTGGGCATCTTCGCACCAAGCATTGCCAAGACACCTTGTTGAAGACGTCTTGTTACAATTGCATTCAGACAACACCGCCTTGATCAATCTGGAGCATGGACAATATGTGTTCATCTCTGAGGAACTTCTCTTTCGAGACTTATTCGTACCCCCAGCACGATAGTACAACTCATTGGCATGAATACCGGAGCAACCCATCATGTGTTGGCACGACTTCTCAGGTCTAACGTCCTCGTCATTGTTTGAGAAAGTCTCCTTCTGAGGATGAGCTGCCCTTATAGGGCCATCAAAAGTCACTACGCCGGCGATGCTGGTGAATCTTCGATGGGCTCTTGGACTTGGATCCATGACCCGTCGGGGTGGAGTGCATGAACCTTCTTGTTGTGGTTGAGGTGGGTACAACCTCACGGGTTGGGAGTGTCGAGATTTCCTCAATGGGCCCAAGCTCCTTGATTGGAACCTTCCCTTGATCATCAAGAAGCGGGACGGCGTTCTAACACCGTCTTCTGCTGGGATGAGCGGCGGGATCTCTGGCGGGGAGTAGTGGATGGCGACTTGGGTGGAGTCGGCGATGGTGGAGTTGGCTTCCTTTGATGAAGATCGACGGGAGGCTGATCCTTATTCAACGCCGGCTTTAGCCTTAACCGCTGATCCGGTTTTGGCCTCCATACTTGGCGCGTCTTTGGGGCTTCTTGGCCACTTCCTCCTTCAATCTTGGGCCTCTTGGACCCGAGAATTATGTGCAAAGGAGTGCTTGGCTAGCGGATGCGTTCCTCAAGTGTTGATCGGTTCCATTTGACGCGGATCCAATCATTTATCGACGGCTTGGAGGAGTTACCGTGCGGCTGCTTCTGAGGCTTTTCGCCTCTCCGAGATTTGAGATCCGCTTCGTAACGGATCCCGTCCACCGATTCCAATGCCTTGGCAAATCGGCGAGCCAAACTTTGGCGTCGTCGTTGGTGGGCTCTCTTCAAAAGATTCGGCGCGTCATCAGTCAGATCTTGGACCGAGGAGTCGAGATCTTCATTTTCGGTTGCCTTGGGTGTCGGAGGGACACTGCTTGCTGCGGCTTTGGCAGCGGCGGGATCGCAATCCTCACCTTGTGATTCAACGTCGGAAGACCATCGGATTCTCCTTGCAGCGGAGATCTTCTTGGATCTGCGGGGGGAAGACGATCGGGATGAGGACGAGAGGTACTCCTCATACTTCTTCAGTGCGACGCATTACTGACCTCTTCTTCGGCGGGATCACGGATCCCTTGATTCGTTTCTGACGATCTCTGACTTGAAACCGTTGGCTCCCACTGTGGTCGCCAGCTTGTTCGCGGGGAAAGTCGGTATGATTGTTATTGATTTGAATCTGTTACACCTTTATGGGTTTACAAACAAGATTCAAAAAAAAGATCGCCTTTTTATAAGGCTTACAACGAACAATCAAAAAAGATTACAACTTTCTCCTTTTTGAACAAGCGGGATCCGTTTATCGGATCACAGCTTACGTGGAGTGTCTTTGCTGTCTTTGGAGACTTCTTTTCCATCCGTGGACCACCGCGTAATCGGATCGGGCGAGATCTACGATCAAAGGGGTTATTTCACGAAGGAAACAAGAGCCCAAAGCGAATGAGATCGACTAAGCGAAATCAAAGCTCTTCTCGAGATCAAAACAAGGTTTAATCTCGAGGAACTGATGTGGATCTGATGTCGAAGTTGACCGCCTCCCCAAAAGTCAGATCTGGATCTTCAAAAGCGTCGCCTTTATCGCCAAAACTCAGATCTTGATCCGGCAGAGCCTCCTCCTCTCTCCAAAATTCTCGGATCTGTGCAAATGAGCCTTGCACCTCATATTTATAGCCTCAAAGCGGATAACGGGTCGAATCTATGCCCGAGGCCCACCTAGCCACTTGCAAGTGGCTCGGCCTTGGCCGAGTCACCCAAGTGCTTCGTTTTCCGGTCTTTTTCGCCGTCTTCCGGGGTTCCGAGCCCGATTCGATTCAGGTCTATCGGTTTTCGCTGATCCGGAGCTTCAAAATCGGGTTTATCCCTTCGCTCGCACGCGATTCGTCACTTTATTGGCCTTGGATGCTTTGTCGACTTGCTTTATGCACCTCGTCGACTCGGTTTATTGATCTGGATGCGTCGTCGACTCGCTTCAAGCGTTGGCGTCGCGGTGACTTGTTGTTGTATCATCGACGGTTCGCCGTTATGTCGTCGGATGGCTCGCCGATCGTCAACTCCTTATCACAAGCTGTGTTCGGGAGTGTATAGGCAATTTTCAACGCCTACAGTCAATAATATGTATGTATCCGTATTTAGGTTGTGATTGTTCCGATCCTCCATGAAATTATCTATTAAGCGTCCTACATCAGTTAATTTTAAGTTTAAGAAATCTTTAAGTTAGATCACATCTCCAAGCAATTGATCATCACAGTGCATGATCTAACAAAATAATTTCTGAGGATACTATAACAATTTTAAGAATATTATATAATTTACATCGCATGTGTAATGACATACAATACTACTCTAGCATGTTTAGCGTAGTAAATACCTAACACAAATAACAGATGCAAAAATCATGAAACTAGGAAAACCAATATGGCGAATTTTGTAGTCTAATCATCTTAAATTCATCACAAATCTCCCATGTAACGAATGTGTATCCTTTTCTTCATCTTATAAAATTGAAGTCTTTTATCAAGTTATTATTGCGAGTAATTCAAGGGCATGGATTGCATCTTAAGCCATGCAACATAATTCTGTTATACTCATGAAACTAAGAAAAGACTAGAGTTATGACGCAAAATTTGATAATTTTTGTCATCAAGTTTCTGGCCTCTCAATAAATTAATTGTATGTTGGCAATCGCACAATGAAGTTTTAGCTTGCACGTTTTAAAAAATAATAATTTAATTACCTTCAAAAAATAATAATTTAATTAAAGTTTTCCATTGCATCTAATAAACCAACATGTTAAATAATTAGTTAGTCACCACATCAGCATTCTAGCTGTACAATCCTAGCTCTTAACTATGTTTTTTATTTATTTGTTTTAAGTTGATGCTCTTAAGTATGTTTTGTTCTATAAATTTGTTTTTTAAGTTAACATGACAATGCAAAATTGCAGATTTTACTTATGAAGCTAGTAGGACAAATAATTTACTCGGAACCGCATGACACAGATTCGGATCCTCTCCACGGTCAAAAAGTAGTAGAGATTATCTTATGGATAGTTAAGATTTATTTTTGAGTGTAAATTAAGAATGAGTGCAATTCATTTGGGAGTTTGGGGTGGGGGGAGGGGGGAGCGTATAGTGAATATTAGAATGAATCACAAATAATGCTAGATAATCAATAGTTGTGAACAAAAATAATGATCTCTCCACTATTTTTTGTAGTGGATATGATTCAAATTCCGTGTATCACTACTGCTAAAAGAGACTCACAGGATGAGGAGACAAAACTCTAAACATAGAAGTCACTAGCTAATAGAATAAATGAATCATTCTCCCTTTAAAAGAGGGAGTACTAGAAAAACTTTCCATACCCAAAAATACCCTTCATCTATCATAAATTTAACAAAGTTACCCTTTTTTTTTACGTTGCACAGAAATCAGAAAATCAAAAGCCCTAAACCTTCATTCCTTTCCTTCTCCATTCCATCGGTTACGAATTCACTCCGGCAACACCGTCCCACTCTCTCTACCTTCATCAATTGGCAATTATCTATTTGCAAAGATGCTTATTATTATCCTCATCATCACCAATCCTTCTCTGCCATCATCTCCTCAAATCTAAGATTTTAGGCATCAGGAAGGAAACAAATTGTGGAAGCTTTTTATCAGAGAAAATATTCGGGTATGATTTGATCAGTTTCTAAATTTTGCTTTTGATTTTGAAATTTCTTTGTTTGTGCGCTATCTTTCTTGATTCTTAGATTTTAAATAAAATTAGGTATGATATTTGGATATGTAAATGAATTCCATTCTGAAATTTTCGCATAGAGCCCCATTAAGGATCCACAAATAAAATTAGGTATGATATTTGATATGTGAATAACTTTATTTCGATATTTTCTCATAGAGCCGCAATTCCTCAATGGATTCAATGCATTTTGGAATTAAGCCTAACACCAACCTAATTTTTTTGTCCAAGCAATTTAGGTTCTATGCATTAGAATTTACTTTCTTTTTTGCACCGCAATTAGTTTTTGTGGCAATTGATATTTTTCTAATTTCTTCAGTTTTCATGTAGTATTTAGAATTTAGTTTTCAATACCTAATTTTTAGGTATGATATTTTTCTAATTAAGTATTTGGATATTTGATATTATTTTAATTTGGCTTTATTTGATTATATATTTTATTTGATTGAATCAAATAGAAAACATATAATTTTTTATACTATGCATGCCTTTAATTAGTTTCTATTTTTGCATAGACTAAAACACATCTATATTCAGTCAAGGCTCTCTTGGAAACAATTCTGAGGTTATGGGTGATTCAGGTAAGTGAAGCAACTTTCTTCTCTTCTCTCTTTATTTATATTTCATAGTGATGGTAACTAATCAGACCTAAAACCATCTTAAGTTTAATTCATATACCTAACCAGCTTAAGAAAAATAAGAGAAAAGAATATTGTCATATTATATTTAAGTTTAAGATCTCATAAACTTGATTTACTCAGGTTTTGCTCAAGGCATGCCTAAGATTAGTTCACAACACAAGCAAAGGATGCTTATTTCTAGAAATCAGTAAAAATTGACAACATATCTATATTATTAGATGCTCTTTGCCACATCAAGAGGTTGGCTGTGAAGTATGGGAACACAATCCAGACATTTTTATCTCTCTAACATTGCCTCACAACAACAAGAACTAGGTACATCGTTAGAAGCTAATCAGAAAAGATTGAGTAGTGACTTTCCAAAATTTTCTTTGGCCTCCTTATCAAAAGGATCATCTCCTAGATACATGTCAAAGTAGGCTCTGCAGACTAGCTCGCTCTCAGCCTCGCTTATTTGTTCATCCTTCACTGCATCATAAAGTCCCATGATCAAGTCAGTGCCATGTTTATTGTCAGATTCAAATAAATACATATGTTTTCTTTGATTTCTCATTTCATTTGATCACTTACCTTTCATCTGAAGAATGTATCTTGGGAGCCTGGTTATATCAATAACCGACCCTGCTGACAGTTTGATGCTATCTTTTGCTGCACCCATCACCCTGTTGATAATTGAGAACAAGTATTATCTTACATAAACCAGTAAATTTATTAGGAGGGATGATTTTTAATTTTTCCTTTTTTTAAGGAGAGAACTTACTTGTTTACAAGTTCATCATTCTTTTGGCCTCCATTGAGCTTTTTAAGGGATGCCCCTAGAACTTCGTTGAAGTTCTTTCTGACTATGTTCATGGTGAGGGCTTTGAAGACGATGATCAACCTTACCTTCATCCCGATATCACTGTTAATCACTGCTTCGTATAGTTCCTTCATAGGTTCTGACGGTGTCTTTCCAAATTTTGTCTTGAGAAGCTCCTTCAACTTAGTATTATCAGCATACATCCCTAAATGTTGATAACAAATGCAGCATTAGATCAAGATTGACATGTAAGTAGCTACTTGAAGATTCACTTATCGATTGTTATAATCAATGTATGCGAAGATATTTCATTATTGCAGAATTTTTGTCTAACTGTGCAGTTGTTGTGTAAGAATCCAAGCTAGATGTACTCAATATTTGGTTTTAGTGTGCTTATTAATTAAGTGATGAATTTGTTTGAGCAAAATTGAAGATCATGATTCATACACAGGTGCATTTTCATCATACATTTCTCGAACATTGAATTCCTATGGATTAACTTCTACTTCTATTATATACTAACAGATCATGTACTCTGATTGTAACTTAAATCAAGCATTCATGTTAGATTCAAAACAACTAGGTTTCAATTGAACTCAGGATTTCATGACTCACGACTCTTAGGATCTGGTGATTCATTACTACTTTGTGGCCAACAATATAATTATGTGTCATGGCACTCTACAACTGATGTTAGGGCATTATCAGCATATAGAAAAAAAAATTGTGGAAAATTATCAACATATAAAATTGGAACCCATAAATCAAAGCTAACCAAATTGGATTTGTTAATAAATTTTCTGTGATCTAAACTTCCTTCTCATGTTTATGTTATTACTTAAAAAGAATGTTTGCAACTGGAAATAATTATTTTACTCACAAAAATGTAGCATAAATGTGATAACTCACATACACAGTTAAAAGATCATCATCAATGCTTGTAAATTATACATTCTGTCTTTATTATATCATAGAGATTCTGGGCGCATGACGGCGAGGGCTGCGGCGACCTCGGAGTTGATAACACAGTTTAAGTTATAAAGAAGAGACATTTGTTTCTTTCTTGATGGTAGAAGGATTGGATAGAGGGAGAAGAGAGAACATGAGGATTCAGAGATTGGTGGATATGAAGGTTATAAGATGGAGAGACGAAGAGGGTTTTACATTCAGTGAGAATTAGTCCATAATCAGGTGTAAGTTAAAGTTAATGAAGAGGAATTTTATTGAATTAACCTCTTAAGCTTCTACCTATTACTGCTTTGATTTTCAATAAACAAAATGATAATCTTTTATGGCTATGTGCAGTGTGAGTCTATGTGATGTTTACGAAAGAGGGATGCAATGCATGATGTTGTGCCGGGTCATCTTGGGAAAAATGGAACAAATTAATCTGGGTTATGAAAAATATTTCCCCAGTAGCAGGGAATATAATTCTAACGTGGATAGCCTTCCAAATCCAAAATGTTAGATCGTATGACCATCACACATCAGTGGTTATATTAACCCATAGTACTTTGTGAGCTTTACGTTGAGCACAAATGTTCAAGATAATCACTATGTTAAGTAAATTTTTTAATGTTATGTGCAGTTACTGACTCATTGTACTTTCATCTTTATTTATGGAGTACTTATCTGGGCTATATTTGTTGGATTGGGATCCTCTACTAATGCATAGTGTTTCCTAATATTTGCTAATGCATCTTCACCTTTCACTTTGTGGGCTCCACCTTTCACTTTGTACTTGTCCACAAAATCAAAGGTGGAGATGCATTAGCATATAATAGGAAACACTATGCATTAGTAGAGGATATTTGTTGCCCTTTGGAGACAACACCAGCTTCAGATTTTTCTACTATTTGTTCTCTAAGACATCAATGGTTTTATAATGATTTTCTCTGAAATTTGAAATAATTATAATATTATTATACTAATAAATTTGTTATGATTTTTTTGAATATTTCATTAACAGGTAATCTCAATGCCAACAAAGACCCATACATCCCCATGGGTGCATTTAAAGAGCTTCTTTAATAAATTCAGGACCATGTTTCTCTTTTGGTCATGGAGTTATTATTGCATTAGCATCAAGAGCATAAGGTATTTATTGGCTAAGTAGCTAATTTTATATTTCACCAAGTGCAAGTAGCTGTAGAATTTATATTTCACTTTGAACTTGTCACAGAAAGGGGTAATCAATAGAAACAAACTTGTCAAAAAGGTTAAAGTGCTGATCAGCGACCAGCTACTTCTTTCAGTAATGAACAGATTTAAGCGAGAGGTAACTTGGTTTCTCTTACATTGCTGAGACTTGCCATGTATGACAACAGTAGTGCATTAGTAAGCAAACGGAGGAAACTTCCTTGCTCAGTTCTTGATTTATGGAGATTTACCAGAACTTGTCAAAATAACAGGACCTTCCATGAGCCCTTGCTTCATGGTGAGCTTCACTGCTTACTACATCCACCTCATAACCACACAACCACAAACACATTCAGAAAAGCATTAGGACAAATGTTCTTTCTCTTTCTTTTTTTTTAGTGTGGCAAACTGTTTAATGAGGTGTCACATGCCTATACTCAAGGATGTCTGTTAAACTACAAGAAGTTTTTGAAAGAAGATTTCCTCGAGTATCTAAATCTATTTCGTTAGAGACTTCTTCTGGACACACGGATGCACCTAAGGTCGAACCCGCTCTTCCAGACATGGATGTGGAACCTAAGCGACTCCGGTTTGCTAACAATGTCGATGAAATCACAGATGACTTGGTTCAACCTGATCAAGGGAGAGAAGAGTTCACTCCCTCTAATGCCAAAAATTTAGGTTCAGTTTCAGACAAAGGCAAGATTATTGAGCACAGTGCGCCCACTTTTAAAAATTCTGCATCAGCTGAACCAGTGAGGCCTGAGCTTGCTACGCCCACTATATCAGTTAATTTCGATGAACAACTACACCTGGATGATAGCAATATAAGGGAATTTCAAACTCTGCAAAATTCTACTCATATCGAAGTAAGCGCAAATATGTTAGAAATATATAACATCTACATGTGCTTATGGTTTTATCATGAATTTTTTTAGCAATACTGAGAAGAATATGAAGCTCCCACCTTCTTTTCATCATCATCAGTTTCCTCTTCTTCACTGTTATCATGGACTTATTTAAACTAAATTCCTGTCCTTTCTTGCAGGAATTAACTTTTTTGGAAGCAAGCAATGCATCATCAAGTAAGCTACAAACATTCAGATAGTTTTTTCTGGTGGATGTTAATTCATATTATTCTTGCTCCATGCTTTTGAAGTATTTAACAGTAGGTTCTTAAATCTGTAGGTTGTGATGTAATCGAAGCTGGAACTATGTATGCAACAACAAGGTAAAAGATATTCCAAGCATCTTTCTACATTATTTGCTATTTAGTGGGTTTTCCCTCTTCTGACTATGGGCTAATGGATGATGCATTTTTTGCAGGAAGATTACAAAATATCTAAAAGAGCTCTCTCCTACCGATTATACTCCTGAAAACCAGTCGGTATGTTTGAGTTTGAACCCAATTTTGAAAGGAAAACTAGAAAACAATGTGCATGATGTTCTTTGAAACATTGGTAAGTGGTTATTATATCTAACATTATTTTCTCAAATCATCTCAAATTAGAAAAGGCCCCATATAGGTTTGTGTTGTGTATTGGTCATTTTGGTTCTTTTTTGGATTTTTGGTATAATATTAAATTTTCAATAGGAGTCAGAGATACGCAATGATGTCTACAATCACAATGTCAAAGGTTTTGAAACGCTTAACTGTGCCTGTTAAACAAAGTTGCACACCCATGCCTCAATGAGGAATGAGGCAATAGCCTCACATTAGTAGACAAAAAGTATGTTCAGCAACAACAATAACAAAACCTTTATCCCAAATTCTTTGGGTCGGCTAACAAAAGTATGTTCAGCAACAACAATAACAAAACCTTTATCCCAAATTCTTTGGGTCGGCTAACAAAAAGTATGTTCAGTAGGTATCTTCAATTGAGGATTTGATGGGGAGTAACTCATGGAAGTGGTTTGAGTGTTCAAAGACAGCTGTTAAGGGGTATGATTCTACTACTAGAGTTGAATGAACTGCTAGAACTAGGACACTCTGATATTCAAATTAATTCAGAAGGAAGAGATAAAAGGGGTTTGAAGTCTTGGCTAATACTCACATATTGACATTATCACATTGGATTTAAGCATGCCCATCAAATTCATTCAAATTGGTCAAGACTATCGATGTTGGTCATTAATGACTAACAATAGAAGATTGATGCTTGAAGTACTAAAATCTAATTTGGTTGTGTTATATTAGAAAGAAAAGAATGATAGAGAGGTTGCCATTAAAATAACTTACTACATATTTTAATAAACTGTGATCAATATCGCCAATGGATACTGCGTAAAGGTGAGTCAAAATTGTGATAAATACCGAGATTTCTAGTCTTGGTAAAAAAATCAAATGAATATGGTGGTTGCTAACTTGCATCGGTATAAACTAATGGAGATTAAAAAAGGACACATCAAATTCTAAAGGTTAGGATACAACCTTCTTTTTGCTGTTTCTGACTAAATTAAGTATGATATTTGATCTTCCTTTTGTATGCTTTTAGTAAACACATTTATGTTCATTACTAATGAGACTTGCCATGTTTGTTGTTATGTTCATCTGCGTCTATGTTGTGGCATTCGCGTCAATGTGGGGTCCGCTAGGTTGGCTGGTGCAGAGAGAGATTTTCCCACTGGAGATTCGATTAGCAAGACAGAGTATCAATGTGTCAATCAACATGTTCTTCAACTTCATCGTTGATCAGGCATTTCTTGCCATGCTATGTAAGATGAAGTTTGGTCAGTTCTACTTCGCTAGATGGTGTGTGATCATGATGATTTTCATCTACTAATTCTTGCAAGAGACAAATAATGTGCAGATTGAGGAGATGAAAAATAAAATTAGAAACTCAATTTTGTATATCAGATGCAATTCTTGTAAATAATTATTCATTATTTTCTATTGTTGGTGATGCAACCAATCTACTATCGCCCAATTAATCCATAAATGTAATTTCATTGTTCAAACATTGTGAATTTTTAGCTTCTGTCCATATGTTTGCTCCATTGTTTAAATTCAATAAATTTTTAACAAATTATTCCCTTAATAAAATTAAAATTTTAAGATAAATATAAAAAATTTTACCACGTGCATTGCACGTGCAATCCAACTAGTAATAACAAAAGAACAAGGAAAAAAAATTAATCGAAGACATGTCATCTATTAAGCATATATCTATACAATATACTAAAAGAGAACTCCTAGAATCCACTAGGCATATTTTTAGATATTTGACCTTTGATCTTTTTTGGTAAATGAACAATTATATTCACTACCATTGAAAGTATTAGTACATCCAAGACACACAGGCATACCTGTGTTTACATCTATTACATTTCAATCTGTTAATAGCAAAACAACCTTATAGACTCTCAATCCATTTCTTGTGTGCTTCAGGAATAGAGTGATGCAATATGCTCACAAGGACAACCTCTTTGACTTTCTTTGTAACCTGTTCAGCAGAACACTTGATGTCTCTGTATACTCTCCGGTTCCTTTCATTCCATATGCAATAGCCTGTGGCTGCTGGTGCAAGTTTTTTCACCTTCTTCGTGTACGAATTCCCTTTCAGGTTTGTGGAATACCAAGCAAATATCATATTCCAGGAACAACTTCTTTTTTTGAAACAGAGCCAGGCCATAATCTGATTCCAGATTCCTGAGGTGAAAGCACAGTTAAAAAAGAGATGACAATGACTCTCTTGATCTGTTTCACACAGCACACACAAATTGTTAGTGATTATTCCCATCCTACAGAGTCTGTCAAATGTTAACAATCTCTTCAGCATAGCCAACCAAAGGATCATAGAGTGTTTTGGTATATTGAGTGAGCTCCAAACAACATGGTACCAGTTGTAAACAGGGGAGTATTCCACAATGTCTCTGAAAGCATCAGAGATTTTAAACTGTCCCCCTTTTGTCCAACTATGAAATTTGCCCAAAATTACATTCAATGTTCCCCATCTCAGCAACATTTCATTTCTTACTTTTAGGATCTGCTTCCACATCCAAGAATCACTTTGTTTCATGGGGACATCCCAAATTGTGTTTCTTTTAAATAGTTTTCATGGAGCCATTTTATCCAAAGCATGTCCTTCTTCATGTGAATATTCCAAATTAGTTTGATAGCTGAGGCAATTCTCCATATGGCTGCAGAGTACACTCCCAGCCCACCATTCTTTTGACTGTGACACACTTTACTCCAGGCAACTAGAGGGATTCTTTGAGATTCATGAGAATCACCCCATAGGAATTTCCTACACAGGTCATCCACTTTTTGTAGGACCCTCTTTGGTAAAATATAGTTAGCAGACCAAAACACATGCACTCCAAACAAAACAGTTTTCACTAGTTGTAACCTGTCTGCATATGACAAATGTTTTACATGCCAACCTTGACTTTTATCAGTTCTTTTGTGCACTAGGCCTTCACAGTCAGCTATGGATAATCTTTTACATACTAGGGGAACACCTAGGTACCTAATAGGAAAATGTCCTTCAGCATAACCAAGAGATGCAAGGATTTCATTCTTACCTCTTTCATCAACTCCACCAAGAAAGATTGAACACTTAGCAGGATTAGCTTGCAGTCCAGATACTTTCCCAAATTCAAGAACACAACTTTGTAGACTTCTCATACTAACCAAATCTCATGTTCCAAATAACAACAGATCATCAGCAAAAATTAAATGACAAATTTTCAACTTGGCAAATTTTGGATAATATTTGAAATCTTCTTGAAGTCTGCATTTAAGAAGTCTGGATAGGTATTCCATGCCAAGTACAAATAGGTAAGGAGAAAGGGGATCTCCTTGCCTAAGACCTCTCTTGCCAGGGAAGTAGCTATGTAAGGCTCCATTAAAGAATATAGAGTAAGTTGGGGTTGTTACGCATGTCATGATTCTGTGAACAAATTGAGAGGGAAAACCCATATCATATAGTAACTCTTGTAGGAAACACCAATCCATTGTGTCATAAGCTTTTTTGATATCAATATTGATAAGGCCTCTGGGAGAAATGTACCTCCTATTGTAGTGTTTAGCCACTTCATGTGCTAGCAAAATATTGTTGGAAATCACTCTCCCTTTTATGAAAGCATTCTGTGCATCACTGATGAGATAGCTTAAGACTTGTTGCAATCCATTAGTCAGCACTTTAGATATAACTTTGTAAATAAAATTGCAACAAGAAATTGGCTGAAAATCAGAAGCATATTTAGGACATGAAATTTTCGGAATCAAAGTTAAAGTTGTAGTGTTAACCTGCTTCAAGAGTTTCCCATTATCAAAAAATTCCTTGACTGCATAGATGAGGTCGTCTCCAATGATCTCCCAAGCACTTTTGAAGAATTTACCAGAGTATCCATCCGGTCCAGGGGCCTTTAAATCAGATATAGAAAACGTTGCTTTCTTAATCTCTTCAGTAGTCACTGGTTGAACAAGTAATTCCTGTTGGTCTTTGGTTAGACAAGGTCCTCTTTGTATCACCTCTATATCAATCTTCTGTGTGTTCTCATCAGCAGTCCCCATCAATCCTTTGTAAAATTGAGTTATCTCCTCAATAATCTCATGCTCCTCTGTCAATCTCTTTTCATTTGAATTATACAAAACAAACACTTTGTTATAGTGTCTTCTACTCTTCATAGCATTGTGAAAAAACTGAGTACACTTGTAACCTTTGATATTCCAAGTGATTCTTGTTTTTGTTGGAAAAATTGCATTTCAGCTTTGGCAAGTTTCATAAATTTGTCAAGCTTTTCCTTCTCCATATTTATGAGCTCCTGATTGAACAAATTTGTCTGCATTTTTGTTGGATCTCCTCCAGCTCCTTTTTAGCTTTGACAACTTGATTACTAATATGCCCAAATTCCTTTTTATTCAAAGCTTTTAATTCCCCCTTAAGCTCCTTCAATCTTGATACAAACTTGAACATAGCGCAGCCATTAAATCTTTGTTTCCAAATTTTCTCTACAAGGCTTTTGAATGAGGATGCTCTGCCCACATGTTATAGAATCTGAATGGTTTCTTGGAGTTGCTTTGGTCTTCAAATATAGATATTACCCCTGGGGAATGATCTGAAAAAGAAGGATTTAAGAACTCTACCTGGCTTGAGGTATAAGTATTTATCCATGCAGAATTTATAAGCACTATATCAATTTTAGTCCAAACTCTAGCACCACAGTCTTGATTATTTGACCATGTAAAGTGACATCCAGTGTGCTTCATATGTTGTAGATGGCAATAATCAATACATTCCTGGAAATCCTTAGTCTCATAGTTGTCAACTATAGCACCCCCATTCTATCCTTGATATTAATGCCATTATTAAAGTCTCCGCATAACATCCAGAGCCATGTATTGAATAAGAGATTTGACAAATTTTCTGCCATAATTTTTTCCTTTCCTCCAAGGAGTTAGAAGCATATATGAAAGTAGCAGTACAATTCAGTTTCCCATCCAAAGATGAAAGAAGACAAGAGATAAATTGATCACCTAACTCCATAACTGATAAGTTCAGCTTGCTCTTATCACATAACAGCCAAATCCTTCCATTATAAGCATAGTTATAATTATGTTCCCAACCCCAATCTTTGGCAACTTTAGCAACAATATCTGAGGCTTTATTCTTCTTCACTCTAGTTTCAAGTATAGCAGCACAAGCTAAGTGATACTGAAATAAAAAACCTTTAAAAAGTTGTTGCTTGAGAGGTTTATTAAATCCTCTCACATTCCAACAGGCCAAGTTCATTGGGAAGAAGGTCCACCTCTATCTATAAGAGGTGAAAGAATCTCCCGTGTATTACCAGCTTGTCCTCTACTCTCATGCTCAAACAAGGGAGAGAATTTATTACCTTGAGGAACCTCGATGGGATTGTCATTGACAACTATTATGGATTTGCCATTTTTTGATACCTCTTGCCATTGCTGTTCAATATTTACATCCTCAAGAGGTTGTCATGCATCCATCTTTGGAGGATTGTCAACATTTATTTGCTGAGGTTTCTCCTTAGGTACCCACTGCATGTTTGGCCGTTTCCTGCAAGAGTTTGAGTCATGACCTAACTTCTTACAAGTTACACACCATTTTGGCTTGTACTCATAGATAACTCTTTGAACGTAGGTTTTACCATTAGGGCCTTGGATATTAACAGTATCAGGCAATTCTGATGGGATAGGTACCTCAACCAAAACTCTAGCATATGCAAGCCTTTGCTTGGTAGCTGTCAACTTATCTGTTGTAATAGGATGACCAATAAGGCTAACAATCTTACTAATCCCCTTTTGATGCCACAAATTAAGTCTTAATCCAGATCATCAGTATTACTCCATGGTCTCAAAAGAAATGGCCTAGCACCAAAAAACCAAGGTCCTGAATCAAGAATTAAGCTCCTTTCCATTTCACTTTTACAATTAAAAAGAAAAATCCCTGGTTTAATCAAGCATGTCTCAACAATTGCTAAATTTGCCCAGACCTTTTGAACATAATTTTCCATGGCTCTGTAGCCAACTGATAACCCAAGGACATGGCCAATTAAAGATAATTGCCATTGCTTATCACCCTCTTTCCATTCATCTTCATCAAAGGATACAGTAGACTCTAATAGAGATTGAACAAATTCTAAGGACATACCTTGTCCTTGCTTTCTATTATCAGAGAACAAACTAGTCCAACTTTTCTCCTTTGTTATGTTTTGACTTTTGTCCCCAGATACATTTGGAGTTGAAGAATCGTTACCCACAACAGTCTTCTCAATGACCGCAGTCTCCTCCAGATCTACAGCATCAAAATCATTTAGTAGTTGATCTTCCTCCTGTTCCATCTCGGTCTCATCAGCCCATGAAGCCCCTTGATGATGAACCCTAGTATATGTATTGCCAAAGTCATCAGCTGAAGAACCCTTGTTTGGATCCAAGGGAGCTCCCTGCATCACTCCAATAGCCGATTCACCTCTCAAATTGGTCGAATTAGCTACCACTTCATGCATCAGAAGCTTCTTCTTAGCCCCATTTGGACCTGTACTCTTCATGATACCTGAGCTCGAAGAGCTTCCACAAACTCCATTTCCTGAGCTAATATGGTTCGGCGGAGTGATTGAATCACCCCTCTTACTAGTTGAGCTCAGAATCTCCACTCTCCTCCCTGAATTTCGCCGTTTTTTCGCCATAAAAAACTCGACGGCGGTGTACGATAAGGATCGCCCCTTATCATGCGCCTTCAGACCAGCTGCCCCTTTTTTTAATTTGACATTTGATCTTCCATGTAACTAATTAGTAAATTATTAGAGATTACTATTTTCCTCCCACACTTCAAATCCTTTACGTACTCCTCCTCCTCCTTTCCATTTATTTTGCACTCATCATCACAAACGTTACATGTTTAGCCGCGATTGATACAATTATGATAATCATTAATTATAGTCTTAACAACTATAAGTTCAAACCCTTTAATTACATACCCTTGCACTTCCTTCTATTTTTATTCGCAGCAAATTATAAGATGTTATACTAGTCAACTCACATTATGACTAGAATCATTCGCTCATTCTTTAATTATTATTTTGCTCTTTCATTAAAAAACACTAGAAACTACGATGCTCATATGGATGGAAATTATATCAAATAAACTTTACAAGGCATTTTGTTTCTGGTTCTCTTTTGTTTTGTTTTTTTTTTTCTTTTTTTGGTCCTGGAACTATAGTTGTACTCAAAGATACATCCTTTATATGATTTTTTGAGAATTTTTCCTTTTTTATTTATTTATTTTAATTTTTTTGCTTTTATGTTAATGAATTGTTATTGAATGGAGGGCTGGAGAGTCACAAGCCTCTGCCTTTGGGAGGTACAAGATGCACGAAGTTTTGGGCAAACTTAATGGTTAATTTTGATTATTTTCATTTTTTTAGGATTTTTCTTGATATTTATTTTTGTTAGTTTTGGAATGTAAATTGGCAATTTATCTCTGCTATGTACTAAAAGAGAACCGCTAGAATCCGCATGGCACATTTTTAGAGATATGACCCTAGATCTTCCATATGATTAATTAGTAAATTGTTAGAGATTACTCCCCAAACAAAAAAAAAATCGTGCACGTACTCCTCCACATCCTTTCCATTTATTTTGCACTCATCATCACAAACGTTACATATTTTGGTCTCAATTAATACAATTATGAATAATCAACTGCCCTAACAATTTACACACCCCTCCACTTCCTTTAATTTTATTCACAGCAAATTATAAGATGTTATACTAGTTAACTCACGTCATGACAAGAATCATCGCTCCTTCTTTAACTATTATTTTGCTCTTTTATAAAAAAAACTAGAAAATATGATATGCTCATAGATGGAAATTATATCAAATAAACTATACAAGGTATCCTTTCTGGTTCGTTTTTTTAAAATTAGATTTTGGTCCAGGAACTATGGTTGTATTCAAAGATACCTCCTTTATATGATTTTTGAGAATTTTTCTTTTTATTTATTTCTTTTGAATTTTTGCTTTTCTGTTAATGAGTTGCTCTTGAATAGAAGGCTAGAGAATCACGAGCTTCTGCATTTGTGAGGTACAAGATGCATGAAGTTTTGGGCAAACTTGACGGTCAATTTTGATTTATTATTATTTTTTGGTATTTCTCTTGATATTTATTATTATAGTAAGCATTTGGAATGTAAATTGTCAATTTGACTATACTATATACTAAAGAGAACCCTGGAATTCACTTGGGGGTATTAGTCAATTAGAACTTTTCAAGTAGAATTGGAATAATTGTTCAAGTGGGATAATTTTATGCAAGTGGGATATTTTAATAGAACAATCTTTGGATAATGTTTTAGAAGTGGGATATTTTAGTAAAATGATGTGGGATAATTTGGAGTAATTAGAAAGTATATAATTATGTATTTTAATAGTCTGACGCTTTAATTTATAAATTTTTGAAGCTTGTGAATATAAATTGATAATTATATAAAGCAATATAATAATTTTTATAAAGAGTAACTATTACTTAAACTATATATAACCTTATTGTTAATACTTATTACTAGCAATAATAATGTAAACTAGCCTAGTAATAATCATGAAGTAGTTCATCAAAAATAATATCTTGAATTATAAATTAATAGTGCAATGATAATCACATTTTAATGACATTTTAATAACCTCATTATCTATTTTATATCAATAAATATGTTACTAATAATATGTTTTATCTTATTTTGCGAATAATGGAGTATTAATGAATAAAAGCTCAAATGACTCAAATTCTCGAATTTCTACCAATTTTGAAGCCCAAATCGAGACAAACGAAGGCCCAAGATACCAGGGAATCCAAGAAGAATTAGTGCAAAAATATCAAGAAAAGACAAAATCCGTTGGGAACCGTCGGTTGTACGTAGGTTAATAGGTTAGCTAACCGATTGGCTAAGATCGATAAACCGATTGGTCGTATTGGTCAATTTAGGAAAGATTTCTCTTCCTTTTGGCCAAGTTTGATCCAATGGTTCACATCAACTCCGTTGGGGTATAAATAGGGTAGGATCGAGGGTTTAGAGGTGTGAAATATTTTGTAAAACTCCTTTTGGAGAGAAAGGGTTGCTCTTGTTTTAGAGTACCTTTCATTGTAATAATTTTCCTCAATAAATAAATATTTTCTCCCCTTCAATCCCATCTTCTTCTTCTTGTTCAAGGACCAAAAGGAGGATGAGTTGATGATGATGAGTTCGAGGTTTTTCTTTATTTCTCTTTATTATTTCTTTTTCTTTCTTGTTATTTATTTGCTTTGTAGTTTAGATTTAATAGCTTTTGTAGTTTAGATTTATTTGCTTTGTAGTTTAGATTTAATAGCTTTTGTAGTTTAGATTTATTTGCTTTGTAGTTAGATTAGTTTAGAATTTTTCTTTCTTTTTATTTTCTTTCTTTTTCTATTTGTTTGAATTTCCCAAGATGTTGAACTAAACTCTTGTGGGGATCTAGGTTGCATGAAACTAGTCTAATCTCTTTTGTATTTATGAATCATCTCTCTTATGCTTAAAAGATCATGTTTAGGTTAATCAACTAGAGAACTAATCGATAGAAGAAGAATCGATAGTTTATGCTTTCCTTAAGTGGTTTGATAGGCTATGCTTATGAATTCTAGGATTATTATCTTGTTATTACTCTCTTCATGAGTTTGAATTTCAATTAGGTGATAATTTGATAAGTTATGCTTTCCTTAAGTGGTTTGATAGGCTATGCTTATGAATTCTAGGATTATTATCTTGTTATTACTCTCTTCATGAGTTTGAATTTCAATTAGGTGATAATTTGATAAGTTATGCTTTCCTTAAGTGGTTTGATATCTTATGCTTAATAAATCTAATATGAGATGTGGTAAAAGAGAATTTTTCATAGATTATAATTTGAGTTAGCTAGTGGATTCAATTCTAGATTCCTTCATCTCTCTTATGCTTAAAAGATCATGTTTAGGTTAATCAACTAGAGAACTAATCGATAGAAGAAGAATCGATAGTTTATGCTTTCCTTAAGTGGTTTGATAGGCTATGCTTATGAATTCTAGGATTATTATCTTGTTATTACTCTCTTCATGAGTTTGAATTTCAATTAGGTGATAATTTGATAAGTTATGCTTTCCTTAAGTGGTTTGATATCTTATGCTTAATAAATCTAATATGAGATGTGGTAAAAGAGAATTTTTCATAGATTATAATTTGAGTTAGCTAGTGGATTCAATTCTAGATTCCTTCATCTCTCTTATGCTTAAAAGATCATGTTTAGGTTAATCAACTAGAGAACTAATCGATAGAAGAAGAATCGATAGTTTATGCTTTCCTTAAGTGGTTTGATAGGCTATGCTTATGAATTCTAGGATTATTATCTTGTTATTACTCTCTTCATGAGTTTGAATTTCAATTAGGTGATAATTTGATAAGTTATGCTTTCCTTAAGTGGTTTGATATCTTATGCTTAATAAATCTAATATGAGATGTGGTAAAAGAGAATTTTTCATAGATTATAATTTGAGTTAGCTAGTGGATTCAATTCTAGATTCCTTCATCTCTCTTATGCTTAAAAGATCATGTTTAGGTTAATCAACTAGAGAACTAATCGATAGAAGAAGAATCGATAGTTTATGCTTTCCTTAAGTGGTTTGATATCTTATGCTTAATAAATCTAATATGAGATGTGGTAAAAGAGAATTTTTCATAGATTATAATTTGAGTTAGCTAGTGGATTCAATTCTAGATTCCTTCATCTCTCTTATGCTTAAAAGATCATGTTTAGGTTAATCAACTAGAGAACTAATCGATAGAAGAAGAATCGATAGTTTATGCTTTCCTTAAGTGGTTTGATAGGCTATGCTTATGAATTCTAGGATTATTATCTTGTTATTACTCTCTTCATGAGTTTGAATTTCAATTAGGTGATAATTTGATAAGTTATGCTTTCCTTAAGTGGTTTGATATCTTATGCTTAATAAATCTAATATGAGATGTGGTAAAAGAGAATTTTTCATAGATTATAATTTGAGTTAGCTAGTGGATTCAATTCTAGATTCCTTCATCTCTCTTATTGAATTCTCATCTTTTTAATTGTGATTCCTTTCACACACAATCCAAATCCACTCTCTCATCACTTCATCATGCTTTCATACTATCTTGAATTATAAATTAATAGTGCAATGATAATCACATTTTAATGACATTTTAATAACCTCATTATCTATTTTATATCAATAAATATGTTACTAATAATATGTTTTATCTTATTTTGCGAGAATAATGGAGTATTAATGAATAAAAGCTCAAATGACTCAAATTCTCAATTTCTACCAATTTTGAAGCCCAAATCAAGACAAACGAAGGCCCAAGATACCAAGGAATCCAAGAAGAATTCGTGCAAAAATATCAAGAAAAGACAAAATCCGTTGGGAACAATCGGTTGTAACCGGTTGGCCAACCGGTTAATATAGGTTGGCTAGCAAATCGATATGGAATGGTCGTGCAGGTCAAATTTAGGAAAGATTTCTCTTCCTTTTGGCCAAGTTTGATCCAATGGTTCACATCAACTCCGTTGGGGTATAAATAGGGGTAGGATCGAGGGTTTAGAGGTGTGAAATATTTTGTAAAACTCCTTTTGGAGAGAAAGGGTTGCTCTTGTTTTAGAGTACCTTTCATTGTAATAATTTTCCTCAATAAATAAATATTTTCTCCCCTTCAATCCCATCTTCTTCTTCTTGTTCAAGGACCAAAGGAGGATGAGTTGATGATGATGAGTTGCGAGGTTTTTCTTTATTTCTCTTTATTATTTCTTTTTCTTTCTTGTTATTTATTTGCTTTGTAGTTTAGATTTAATAGCTTTTGTAGTTTAGATTTATTTGCTTTGTAGTTTAGATTTAATAGCTTTTGTAGTTTAGATTTATTTGCTTTGTAGTTAGATTAGTTTAGAATTTTTCTTTTCTTTTTATTTTCTTTCTTTTTCTATTTGTTTGAATTTCCCAAGATGTTGAACTAAACTCTTGTGGGGATCTAGGTTGCATGAAACTAGTCTAATCTCTTTTGTATTTATGAATCATCTCTCTTATGCTTAAAAGATCATGTTTAGGTTAATCAACTAGAGAACTAATCGATAGAAGAAGAATCGATAGTTTATGCTTTCCTTAAGTGGTTTGATAGGCTATGCTTATGAATTCTAGGATTATTATCTTGTTATTACTCTCTTCATGAGTTTGAATTTCAATTAGGTGATAATTTGATAAGTTATGCTTTCCTTAAGTGGTTTGATATCTTATGCTTAATAAATCTAATATGAGATGTGGTAAAAGAGAATTTTTCATAGATTATAATTTGAGTTAGCTAGTGGATTCAATTCTAGATTCCTTCATCTCTCTTATTGAATTCTCATCTTTTTAATTGTGATTCCTTTCACACACAATCCAAATCCACTCTCTCATCACTTCATCATGCTTTCATACTATCTTGAATAAAATCCTAATTGTCGCATAATTTGAGAACCGAACTTGAATCAAACACTTCCTATTTCCGTTCCTCGTGGGATCGACAATCTTAAATACTATAACTTGACAATGGTTGTGCACTTGCGACTATAAAAGGTAAACACTCGTTTTGCCCATCAAGTTTTAGCGCCGTTCTTAGAACGGTGTTAAGTAGGAATTTTTCTTAGTTCTTTAACTTGTGTGTTTGTCTATTGTGAATGACAAAAGGAGCTTGAAGGCAAGGAGTTGAAGATTGAAATTGAAGGTTGCCTCAACGAGGCTTTGCATTGCTTTTCTTGCGGTAACTCTTCTCTCTAGTATTTTTAATTCCACCCTATAGGTAGTTCATCACATTAGAGACAATTAGGTTAATATAAAAAAAAAAAAAAAAAGCTGACTTTCTTTCTTGTGACCATAATTAAAAAAAAAAATTTCTTTCTCATCCTTTTTAGTTGCTTTTAATTTCTAGGGTGCATTGCATATAATAGTAGGAATTCACCAAAGTGATTTGAGCATTTTGAATTGACACTCACTGAAAATATCTTTAAGGGCAAAACCCATTAATCAAGATAAGGTGAGGGATTTCATCACCCTTTCCTTAGCCCAAAATCACTGATTCCTCACTACACAAACCCAAGCCTCCTAAAAGAATTAGGCGTTGGCCCCTAAGGATTCGAGCTCAATAAGGAACAAGAAATTCTTGAGTGAACTGGTCTAAGTTTATTTGGATTAATTGGTGTCTAAGGCAAGGTTTAGGGGTTCGTGGCATACTGCAAGGAGCGAGGTACTTAATTGATCTTTGATCTCCCTCTAGTACTATCCTTACGGCTAATTACCCACGTAACCGGATTTTTTCACTTAGGGAGTTTTGGTTAGGAGCTGGTCTAGTGAGTTTAGGCTTAACCCTAGAGTTAGGGTGATTGAAAAGTGATTGCCTTGATTTGTTAATTTTTCTTTTCTTCTTCCCTCTTCTTCTCTTTTCACCATCTCACTAACTTTTTCATTTTTTATTAAAAAAAAAATTCTCTTGATTTTGGTTCATGCAAACTTGGGTTAGGAATAATACCAATCGTTTAGTTAAGCTCTGATTCAACTTCTCAACCAAGCGAAATGGCCAATCCTCCGTTCTTCAAGATATCGCTACCCAACTAGGAATGCTATCCCTTCATGCATTAAGCTTCCGAAGCAAATGGAACTAATTTGAACTCCGACCACATTTCATCAACATGCTTCCAAAATTCTTAGGAACGTAAACCGAAGACGATATATTTTCATCTCTGAATTTGTGGAAGTCGCCTCATGATTAAAATGAAAGACCTCCGAGGATGCAATTAAGCTTGATTTATTCCCTTCACTCTTAAGGACAAAGCAAAAAATGGGCATCACGCTTACCCATGATTCGATTTCAACCGATGATTTTGTAAAAGTTTTTCTAAAAAATTCTTCCCAATTCACAAAGCGGTCAAGCTCGAAGCTTGACATTCAAAATTTTAGGATTGTCGGGTGAGCCATTCGGAAGTATTTCAATAGGTTTAAGGATCTCCTCATCCAATGTCCTCACCATGGTGCGAAAAATGGCGATTGTGCCAAATCATTTACGAAGGATTGGACTATCCCGCAAAAACTTCGTTAGAGTCTATGTGTCAAGGGATTTTATGAAGAAAAATGCCGATGAAGCGTGGGATTTCTTAGAGAGTCCGTCGAAAAACCATGCAATGGGAACAACGTGATGACCAGGGTGCATCGGTTCCTCAAGCCAAATCTAGTGGTCCTTCCGTAGGAACGAATATAGCCGTGAAGCAAAGATGGCGGCGATCATGCGTAGGCTAGAAGCTCTCGAAATCAAAGAAGCAGCTCTGCTCAAGTCAATCAAATCTCGCCTCGAGGTTGTCACAATTGTCAGTCCCCATCTCATGTTGCCGATGAATGCCCTCTTTTAGGATCTAATCAGCCACTAGATCAGGTTAACGCTGCATTCCAGCATCCTAGAAATGATCCTTTTGCCCCAACCTACAATCGGTTGGCGGAATCATCCCAACTTTGCGTGGAACCAAGGAAGTTACCCGAAATCAAAGCGTCAATCCCACCTCAAACCAACAAATTCCTAGGGAAACACGATTCGTTCAATCCACCAAACAATTTCCATCACTCAAATCTACCTTTTCAAATTTCCTCCTCATCAACCGCGAATCTTTCTAACGGATCGGGAAAAGCGTCTTGGTGTCATAGAAAGGGTTTAGAAGCCATGATCAAAACCACCACCAACTGTTGACTCAATCATCCAACACTCTAAATTCCTTCATGCAAACAACCAACCAAGCGATCAACTCGAACACTCAAGCCTCCTAAAAGAATTAGGCGTTGGCCCCTAAGGATTCGAGCTCAATAAGGAACAAGAAATTCTTGAGTGAACTGGTCTAAGTTTATTTGGATTAATTGGTGTCTAAGGCAAGGTTTAGGGGTTCGTAGCCACTGCAAGGAGCGAGGTACTTAATTGATCTTTGATCTCCCTCTAGTACTATCCTTACGGCTAATTACCCACGTGAACCGGATTTTTTCACTTAGGGAGTTTTTGGTTAGGAGCTGGTCTAGGTGAGTTTAGGCTTAACCCTAGAGTTAGGGTGATTGAAAAGTGATTGCCTTGATTTGTTAATTTTCTTTTCTTCTTCCCTCTTCTTCTCTTTTCACCATCTCACTAACTTTTTCATTTTTTATTAAAAAAAAAAAATTCTCTTGATTTTGGTTCATGCAAACTTGGGTTAGGAATAATACCAATCGTTTAGTTAGCTCGATTCAACTTCTCAACCAAGCGAAATGGCCAATCCTCCGTTCTTCAAGATATCGCTACCCAACTAGGAATGCTATCCCTTCATGCATTAAGCTTCCGAAGCAAATGGAACTAATTTGAACTCCGACCACATTTCATCAACATGCTTCCAAAATTCTTAGGAACGTAAACCGAAGACGATATATTTTCATCTCTGAATTTGTGGAAGTCGCCTCATGATTAAAATGAAAGACCTCACGAGGATGCAATTAAGCCGATTTATTCCCTTCACTCTTAAGGACAAAGCAAAAAATGGGCATGCAGCTTACCCACGATTCGATTTCAACACGGGATGATTTTGTAAAAGTTTTTCTAAAAAATTCTTCCCAATTCACAAAGCGGTCAAGCTCGAAGCTTGACATTCAAAATTTTAGGATTGTCGGGTGAGCCATTCGGAAGTATTTCAATAGGTTTAAGGATCTCCTCATCCAATGTCCTCACCATGGTGCGAAAAATGGCGATTGTGCCAAATCATTTCTGAAGGATTGGACTATCCTGCAAAAACTTCGTTAGAGTCTATGTGTCAAGGGATTTTATGAAGAAAAATGCCGATGAAGCGTGGGATTTCTTAGAGAGTCTGTCGAGAAAAACCATGCAATGGGAACAACTTGTGATGACCGGGGTGCATCGGTTCCTCAAGCCAAATCTAGTGGTCCTTCCGTAGGAACGAATATAGCCGTGAAGCAAAGATGGCGGCGATCATGCGTAGGCTAGAAGCTCTCGAAATCAAAGAAGCAGCTCTGCTCAAGTCAATCAAATCTACGCCTCGAGGTTGTCACAATTGTCGGTCCCCATCTCATGTTGCCGATGAATGCCCTCTTTTAGGATCTAATCACCACTAGATCAGTTAACGCCGATTCCAAAGATCCTAGAAATGATCCTTTTGCCCCAACCTACAATCCGGTTGGCGGAATCATCCCAACTTTGCGTGGAACCAAGGAAGTTACCCGAAATCAAAGCGTCAATCCCACCTCAAACCAACAAATTCCTAGGGGAAACACGATTCCGTTCAATCCACCAAACAATTTCCATCACTCAAATCTACCTTTTCAAATTTCCTCCTCATCAACAGGCGAATCTTTCTAACCCGGATCGGGAAAAGCGTCTTGGTGTCATAGAAAAGGGTTTAGAAGCCATGATCAAAACCACCACCAACTGTTGACTCAATCATCCAACACTCTAAATTCCTTCATGCAAACAACCAACCAAGCGATCAACTCGAACACTCAAGCCATCGCCGGGATAGAAACCCAACTAGGGCACTAGCAAACGCCGTGGAGTGAAAGAGAGAAAGGAACATTTCAAGTCAACACGTAGTCAACCCTAACAACATTGGTTCAAACCCAAATCACCCATCTCGGTAAATGCAATCCATACGTTGAGATCCGGGAAGCAGATAGATAACCAAGTCGAACACCTTCAGCTCAAACTTAGTCTCCCATCCAACACACTCCTTCCGATGACCAAGGCGGCTGGCCGAGTCTAACCGGATAGGAATACACCGTTGCACCCTTTCGGATAGACTTAGACATAGGAAAAACTCTCCCCAAGTAGAAAATCCTAGAAACTTTCAAAGCGAGGTCAAGATCAACATCCCTCTCTTAGATGCAATGGAACAAATTCCCTCCTATGCAAAATTCTTAAAAGATTTATGCACTAAGAAAAGAATCACAAATATTCCAAAGAAAGTCTTTCTTCTTTGCTAATATCGGTGACATGCTCTCAAAGCCCACCCCTTTGAAATATAAGGATCGGGTTGTCCTACTATCCCGTGTATAATAGGAAACACCGTCATTGATAGGGCATTACTAGACTTAGGAGCTAGTGTAAACCTTCTTCCCTTTTAGGTTTATCGTGACTAGGTGTAGGAGAACTTAAGCCGACAAGATGTACCCTACAATTAGCCGATAGATCCTGAAGATTCCAAAGGGAGAGGTAGAGGATGTTTTGATTAAGGTTGGAGAATTCATTTTCCTGTTGATTTCATCGTCCTAGAGATGCACCGTTCCCAATCTCAAGGGTCAAATCCAGTCATCCTAGGAAGACCATTCTTAGCAACCTCAAATGCTTTAATCAATTGTAGAACTGGTCTTATGAAACTATCGTTTGGAAACATGGTATCGATCTTAATATTTTCAACTTAGGAAGACAACCACGTGATCCATCGATCAACCCTTAGAAGTAAACTTCATTCGTGGTATTTCCAGTGAGCAACAAGAAGAGGAGTGTAGCTCAGACATCATTTCGACCTAGTCATGGAGGAAACTTTCGGCGGCGATATAGGACTAGATTCACCAATCAATCATGTCTCGAAATCAGTGGCAGCGAGCCATTAGAAATCGAGCCTCGAACCCAACTTAGCCCTTCCATGAGAAACCCTAAGTTAGAGCTAAAACCATTGCAGACAATCTTGAGTATGCCTACTTAGGGAGAATGAGAGTCACTGTCATCATCTCTTCAAAATTGACACTGTTGGAAGGAAGCCCTCTTAGCGGTTTTAAGAGAATAGGGAAGCCATTGGATGGACCATGGCTGATATCAAGGGATTAGTCCAACCATTGTTCAACACGAATCCACTTGATTGATGATGCCAAACCTACTAGAGATCCTCAGCGTAGGTTAAACCCGATAATGAAAGAGGCATTAGGAAAGACATTCGAAATGTCTCGATCATGGGATCATTTATCCCATTTGGATAGTTCTGGGTAAGTCCGGTCCAAGTAGTTCGAAAAATGCGGGATCACCGTGATCCAAAATAATGCTAATGAACTAATTCCCACTCGAATCCAAACCGGTTGGCGATGCATTGACTATAGAAAACTCAACTTAGCTACAGGAAGATCACTTCCGCTTCCTTTCATAGACCAAATGTTAGAACGCCTAGCGGGACATGAGTTCTATTGTTTCTTGGATGGATATTCAGGTTATAATCAGATCCCCATTGCCCCGGAAGATCGGGGAGAAAACCACTTTCACATGCCCATCTGGAACCTTTGCATATCGCGCATGCCTTTTGGGTTGTGTAATGCACGCCACATTCCAACCTTTGCATGATTAGTATCTTCTCGACATGGTAGAGCGCTTTCTAGAAATTTTCATGGGCGACTTTTCCATCTTTGGCGACACATTCTCGAATGTTTGAATCATCTTATTTGGTCCTATTACGATGTAGGAGAAAATCGACTCTTAATTGGGAGAAATGTCATTTCATGGTCAAACAGGCATTGTCTTAGGTCATGTCATTTCCAATAGGGTATCGAAGTTGACAAAGCTAAGGTAGATCTTATTTGAACCTTCCCCTCAAAAAATGTTAAGGATGTCGGATCATTTCTTGGTCATCTTTGGTTTCTATAGACGTTTCATCAAAAATTTTAGCAACATTGCTAGACCTTTGACCAATCTCTTAGCTAAGGATACGCCATTCGAATTCTCACTTGAATGCCTCAAAGCTTTTGATTATCTGGAAAAAGAACTAACCACAGCCCCGATCATTCATGCACCAGATTGGACCTTACCCTTGAATTAATGTGTGATGCATCGATTACGCAATTGGTGCCGTTCTAGGACAACGTATTGATGGAAAATGCATGTAATCTACTATGCGATGGGACACTAAGCGATGCTCAACAAAATTACTCTGTCACTGAAAAAGAATTTTTAGGCTGTCGTCTTTGCCTTAGAAAAATTCAGGTCCTATCTCATCGGTCTTTGACCAAAGTATTCACAGATCACGCTGCACTTAAGTATCTTTTGACCAAGAAGGATGCTAAAGCACGGCTCATTAGATGGATTCTCCTACTTGAGTTTGACATTCGGATCCTTGACAAAAAGGCATAGAAAACCACGTGGCGGATCATCTCTCTAGACTTCCAAATGCACCACATCAAATGTCCCAATCAATGAACTTTTTCCAGACGAACAACTCCTACAAATCCAATCTGTTCCATGGTTTGCAGATATTGTCAATTACTTAGTCACGAAACAGCTCCCCTCTCATTGGTCTAAACAGGATAGATCTCGTTTTCTCTCGGGTAAAATACTTCTCTTGGGATGATCCATACTGTTTAAGTCTTGTCTGATCGATTTTTAGGAGGTGTATTCCAAATGAAGAAACTAGGAGTGTTCTATCTTTTGCCACGAGCAAGCATGTGGGGCCACTTTGGCTCAAGAAAAGCAGTAGAAAAAATTCTTGATGTGGGCTATCTTGGCCAACTGTGTTCAAAGATTCCTATGAGTTTTGCAAAACACATGGCCGTTGTCGGCTCTTAGGTAAAATCACTAGAAGAAATATGATGCCCTTACAACCCATTTTAAGCTGTTGAACTTTTTGATTTGTGGGGTATAGATTTCATGGGACCTTTTCAAATTCCTTGTAATATGTACATTCTAGTGGTCATCGAGTATATGTCGAAATGGGTTGAAGCGGTTGCATGCAAGACTAATGATAACAAGGTTGTTGTTGGGTTTACGAAGGAGAATATTTTTCACGATTTGGTGTGCCCAGAGCAATAATTAGCGATAATGGTACACATTTCGCAACCGTTCCTTTGAGGCATTAATGAGGAAGTACTCGATCACACACAAGCTGTCAACTCCTTATCACCTTCAAACCCGTGGTCAAGTAGAGGTCACAAATAGGCGAGATCAAACAAATTCTCGAAAAGCGGTTTCTCTAGCGAAGGATTGGTCCTTAAAACTCTGCGATGCTCTATGGGCATATCGAGCGGCCTTTAAAACTTCGGTTAGAAATGTCACCGTCTGAGACTTGTTTTGGAAAGGCACATCATTTACCGATTGAGTTAGAACACCGAGCAATGTGGGCAATTAAACAACTTAACCTTGATTTAGACTTGGCGGGAAAAATGAGAATGCTTCAATTAAATGAATTAGAGGAAATTGAAGCGATGCATATATAAATTCAAAATTTATAAAGAGAAACCAAGGTTTTTCACGACAATTCAATATTACGGCGAAACTTCACACCAGGACAAAAAGTTTTACTTTACAACTCAAGACTACACATTTTTCCTGGTAAATTAAGATCACGATGGTCAGGACCGTTTATTGTCACTCAAGTTTTCTCACATGGGGCTATCGAGATTAAAGATCCTAAAAATGATCATGTTTTCAAAGTGAATGGTCAACGTTTAAAACCTTTTTTAGAATCTTCTACACTTGGAGAAGAGGAGGTGTTTGTTCTCCATGAGCCACACTATCTGTAATTCAAAAAAAAAAAAAATCTTGTAAATCACTGTGCATAATACGAAAAAAATTAAAAAAAAAAAAAAAAAAAACAATTGGTTTCGTCTCCACCTCGTACACAGGTAAATGCAGTTTTCTTTTCGGTGTTTCAGGTCATCCGAACATCTGTAAGTGCTTCCACTCTTCTCCATGTTACTTTCTGCATTTACATTGAGGACAATGCAAATTTTAGGTGTGGAGGTGGGACTTAGTCAAAATTCTCGTATTTTAGTCATTTTCATTTTCATTTTCATTTTCATTTTCTTTTTCTTATTCATTTTCATTTTCTTTTTCTTAAAAAAAAAAAATTTGTCACTTGTCAACTTAATAGAGTTGATTAATAGTCTTCTAATCTGAGTTAGTTATACACTCAAGTTTACCTTTTATGATAATTTTAAATAAATTTCGAAAGAATGATTTTCAAAGTGGTATACTTTACTAAAGTTTAACTTGGATGTTTAATCAGTGGTGAAATTTTTGCGTGCTTAACTTAGAGTTGAAAATGATTCTTTAAGTTGCATTAATCCAAATATTTTTCAGAACATATATACATATACACATATATATATTATACTAACTTAACAAAAGAGTCACGAAAAATGGGCACCAAATAAATTTCTTAAAATCATCGGTAGTTCTTTGTTACTAAAGCCTAAGTTGGTGAGTAATTAAGCCCGAGGAGTATTTTTATGCTTAATGACCTAAGCCCAATTGGGTTGGGATTCATTGGCCCAAAACTCGCTAAATGGTCACTTAGAAAGCCGATTAAAAGAACAAGACTACCAAGAAAAAAAAAAAAAAAAAACTAACCATGTTTTTATATATATGGAAATAATGGTATATGTTCTTGATTTTTTCAAAATGGGTTAAGAGACTTGAACATTGTTTGAAACAAAGAGTTAGCATGTTTCCTTCAAAACTTCGAATTAAATCTTTGAGAAAAACTTGGTTTTGTATCACTACAATGGAAGGATTTTCTTAAGAAGTTTACTTTGAAATCATGATAAAAGCGTTTTCTTGAGTATTAACGACTTGTGGAATTTTTGAATTATTCAATTAGCTTCTTTAAATTGGCAAGTTGGTGAATTTTGTGGGTATATTCCTTGCAAACCCTCACGAGACTACAACTTCGTCCACTAGGGTAACCTAGGGGTTTAAAGGCTTGTTGTATCGCTAAATACAACCGCGATTCTGCGAAAGTGAGTTAGGATTTTTCATTCTTTCTTTTCATTTTTTTTCCTTGCTAGAGGACTAGCAAAAGTTTAGGTGTGGGGTATTTGATAATCACATTTTAATGACATTTTAATAACCTCATTATCTATTTTATATCAATAAATATGTTACTAATAATATGTTTTATCTTATTTTGCAGAATAATGGAGTATTAATGAATAAAAGCTCAAATGACTCAAATTCTCTGAATTTCTACCAATTTTGGAAGCCCAAATCTGAAGACAAACGAAGGCCCAAGATACCAAGGGAATCCAAGAAGAATTCGTGCAAAAATATCAAGAAAAGACAAAATCCGTTGGGAACCAATCGGTTGACCAACCGGTTGGCCAACCGGTTGGCTAACCGGTTGGCTAACCGATCGGCCAACCGATTGGTCGGCAGCAGATTCCGAATTTAGGAAAGATTTCTCTTCCTTTTTGGCCAAGTTTGATCCAATGGTTCACATCAACTCCGTTGGGGTATAAATAGGGGTAGTATCTGAGGGTTTAGAGGTGTGAAATATTTTGTAAAACTCCTTTTGGAGAGAAAGGGTTGCTCTTGTTTTAGAGTACCTTTCATTGTAATAATTTTTCCTCAATAAATAAATATTTTCTCCCCTTCAATCCCATCTTCTTCTTCTTGTTCAAGGACCAAAAGGAGGATGAGTTGATGATGATGAGTTGCAGGTTTTTCTTTATTTCTCTTTATTATTTCTTTTTCTTTCTTGTTATTTATTTGCTTTGTAGTTTAGATTTAATAGCTTTTGTAGTTTAGATTTATTTGCTTTGTAGTTTAGATTTAATAGCTTTTGTAGTTTAGATTTATTTGCTTTGTAGTTAGATTAGTTTAGAATTTTTCTTTTCTTTTTATTTTCTTTTCTTTTTCTATTTGTTTGAATTTCCCAAGATGTTGAACTAAACTCTTGTGGGGATCTAGGTTGCATGAAACTAGTCTAATCTCTTTTGTATTTATGAATCATCTCTCTTATGCTTAAAAGATCATGTTTAGGTTAATCAACT
Organism: Asparagus setaceus; assembly: GCA_012295165.1. Taxonomy (NCBI): domain Eukaryota; kingdom Viridiplantae; phylum Streptophyta; class Magnoliopsida; order Asparagales; family Asparagaceae; genus Asparagus; species Asparagus setaceus. The sequence goes on from CM022704.1 coordinate 36,623,073, forward strand.
AGAGAACTAATCGATAGAAGAAGAATCGATAGTTTATGCTTTCCTTAAGTGGTTTGATAGGCTATGCTTATGAATTCTAGGATTATTATCTTGTTATTACTCTCTTCATGAGTTTGAATTTCAATTAGGTGATAATTTGATAAGTTATGCTTTCCTTAAGTGGTTTGATATCTTATGCTTAATAAATCTAATATGAGATGTGGTAAAAGAGAATTTTTCATAGATTATAATTTGAGTTAGCTAGTGGATTCAATTCTAGATTCCTTCATCTCTCTTATTGAATTCTCATCTTTTAATTGTGATTCCTTTCACACACAATCCAAATCCACTCTCTCATCACTTCATCATGCTTTCATACTATCTTGAATAAAACCCTAATTGTCACGCATAATTTGAGAACTGAACTTGAATCAAACACTTCCTATTTCCGTTCCTCGTGGGATCGACAATCTTAAATACTATAACTTGACAATGGTTGTGCACTTGCGACTATAAAAGGTAAACACTCGTTTTTGCCCATCATGCAACATACTTGATCATCACAAATACCATAATAATCATGAAGTCTAAAACAATTTTAATCATATATAATCATGTATTCTGGCTAAGTCCCTAATTTCCTGAATCAATTTCAAGTTTTTATCACTTGCTATTAATCTTTCATCTCCACTCTTTTCTCATTCATACTAATTAAATTTAATGTACTTGTTCCCATCATTATGTTATGCATTACTTATTTATAAAACTTCTCACAAAATATTGTTGATTCTAGGTAAATATCTATTATTGATTGTGATTTATGTGTATCGCAAAGCGTTATTTATCCTTTTTAATATCAACCGTTAATTATTCAAATTTTCTTATATACATGGCAAGTGCTATTTGCATACATTTATAATGTATAATAATGTATAATGTATTAGCAACATTCATTATATTGGACTCAACTATTAATAATTTTTAACAATTCAAAAGTTCTAGTTTGTTCTCATCTAGTTCTAGATTGGAAAGTGGAATAATTTGGGGAGAAGAACTCATGTTTTTCTATATAGGTAGAACAATTAGTGGGATAATTTTAAAAATTATCCCAGTTCTAGTTCTTCTAGAATTCAACTTGACTAACACCTTAAAAATTATCCCAATTATAATTCTTATTGACTAACACCATAAAAATTTATCCTCTGAATTATCCCAGTTCTAATTTTTAGTTCTAATTGACTAACCCCCTTGGCACATTTTAGAGATTGACCATTGATCTTCCATGTAACTAATTAGTAGATTATTAGAGATTACTATTTTTCTCCCCTTCAATTCCTTTACAAACTTATCCACCTCCTTTCCATTTATTTTGCGTTCACCATCTCAAACGCTACATATTTTGGCCACAATTAATACAATTATCAATAACCATTAGTTATAGTCTTAACAACTACAATCTTCCGTTTAAACCCTTCATACATACTCCTCCACTTCCTTCTTATTTTTATTCGCAGCAAACTATAAGATGTTATATATACTAGTCAACTCACATCATGGCAAGAATCATTCACTCTTTTAATTTTTATTTGGCTCTTTCATTAAAAAACACTAGAAATTAAAATATGATATGCTCATGGATGGAAATTATATCAAACAAATTCTACAAGGTATTTTTTAAAGGTTTTTTGGTGGACAGATTTTTGACTCAAAGATACCTCCTTCATATGAATTGTGAGAACAATAAAGAAAAAATATTATGTTTTTAAGCTAATATGCAGGGCTCATTCAGAACAAGCTGTCAAGACAAAAGCATCTCCATTAAGGCTCTTTATAAATGCAACAGAAATTTAAATTACTAACATATGCAACCATCACAATATTCGAAAGAGGTATGATCTTAGAAAACCTACTCTAACATTCATACAATTAAACCTAATAATAATTTACCAATATACAAACATGCTATTGCACCTTTAAGGGAAAAATAGCTACCATTTATAATATAGTTGAGCCGTGGTTCTATGCTTGCAAAGGCTGCAATAAAAAGGTGGACAAAGATGTTAATAATTAGTGTCCAAATGATTAATATTGTAGAATCGCCGATAACGTAGTACCAAGGTTAAATAATATCCCTTCTTTATGAAATAAACATATCAAAATTAAATATTAACATTATAATCTAAAGCAAATTGATAATGAAAAATGCAGGTATGTAGTTCAAATCCCCGTGGAAAATGATATGGACTAGATTTTATGCATGTGCAATGCACGTGATTAAATATCATGATTAAGTATTTTTGGTTTATTTTCTTACTAAAATTTATTCCTCGGTTACACATTGATAGTTTTGCTCACTTATGTCTCTAAACTTTAGCATTATGATTATCTAACCTAAACTCTATTAAATAGAGATTAGGAGGATATTACAAAATAGGTATGAGATAAAATCATATCTAATCACGTCTCACAATTTCTTAACAATATCTCATAATATCTACTAAATCTACTAATACTAAATTATCAATAATATCTAACAATTTTAACAAACAACAGTTGTAAATATAAAATACTCATGGACAAAAACTTTACTGCATACTTACTTTATATTGAACCACGCAAAGCTTAAACTAGAACTACAGATAAGATCCTGATCAGCTGGAATTCCCATGGACAGTTATCTGTCCCCTTGGTCATTTTATTTTCTCTCCCTACGATTGGGAATAGAGTTTTCGGATCTGTATTTAAAATTATTTTATTAGATCAATTCAATTCATGTGTAACCTTATCATATCCCCATCAATGAATATAATTACATATTTCTTTTATAATTCTATCACATTTGTTTTCATTCGGGTTTACATTTCAATTTAAACTATATCCTTATCTTCATACTATGTAGATACTATGTTTTATTTTCCTTTTTATATTTTTGAGAACGAATTTGTCTCTTTAATTTATTTGGTGGATTTTGCGGATACTTTATGTATCTGAACACCACATATCCTGCATACTCAATAGATACTATCAATTACAAGTGCATATAATTTTTATAATTCTATCACGTTTGTTTTCATTCAGTTTACATTTCAATTTAAACTATATCCTTATCTTCATACTATGTAGATCCAATAAGAATTCATCAATTTATCAACGCACTCTAACTTAATGGATAAGTATTTGAATTCTAAGGGTATTTTTGTCTACCGAAAGATTTTCCGAACTCGCTTTTAAATATGTATATATATACAACCGCCACATATCCTGCATACTTAATAGATACTATCAATTACAAGTGCAGATAATTTTTATAATTCTATCACGTTTGTTTTCATTCAGTTTACATTTTAATTTAAACTATATCCTTATCTTCATACTATGTAGATACTATGATTTATTTTCCTTTTTATAATTTTGAGAACGAATTTGTCTCTTTAATTTGTTTGGTGGATTTTGGATACTTTATGTATACAACCACCACATATCCTGCATACTCAAAAGAGACTATCAATTACAAGTGCATATAATTTTTATAATTCTATCATGCTTGTTTTCATTCAGTTTACATTTCAATTTAAACTATATCCTTATGTATACTTATTTTATAAATTATTTTATTTTATTATTTTTAAATAATTAATAGTTATAATATTATTTATAATTATAATTATTTAGGAAGGTGAGGGGTGCATAATTAATAAGTGGTTATATTTATTTAATGAAAGATCAATTAATTAGAGATAATGGCATAGATAGAATTTATCAAAATTTAATAAAATTGACAAGATTAAAATAGGGTAGTTAAATTAAATTTATGAAATTTCTTATTTATGTTTGTCATGCCGCATGTTCAGACGCATACCAAAACATAAACAAATCATTTCAAGTGGGAGATTTCGGGTAGAGATGATACTATGATTTAACTACCCAATCTAGTCTATCTCTAATAAATCTAATATTCCATTTTCAAAAAATTTATAACGATATTAAAAACTATATTTTTGAACACTATGGTTGGGGCCCTAGGCTTTCTTCTCTCTGTTTGGGATGTAATTTTATTATAAGTATAAAAGTCTAGATGAGATGGAATGTCTTCCGGGAAGAACACTACTCCACGTAAAGTACCAATAATCTTAACGTATCCGAAATTTGAGTGTCTTAGTCCTTCTCTTAAAGAGGTATCATCATAATTTTCTGACTTCAGTCTGGGACTGATTAATTGTAGATACTTCTGTCGAAAGATCCATTTTCTCCTGAGAGTAGGAGATTTTGGCGAGTACTAAAGCGGAGATGTCCGAGTCAGAACAGGGTTCAACTCAGACTCAATGATTTAAGACTGGTCAGTTCAAGATCTGGAAATGGAGAGATCATTCAAGTTGTTCACTGGGTGGACTGCAATGACAAGTGATTTTATCGGGGAGTTTGAGGATTATTCGAATGCAAATGGCCTTGGGGATGCTCTTAATGCGTTATTCGAATATATCTCTCTGAAGAGGATCCTAGTTCTTATTATTAAGTTGGATTCAAATGATATGTCCACTGGATAGAACATCGAATTCACCTTTAAATGATAACCCTTATGATTAGGGATTATGAGATAGCTGGAACTACGTCGTGCTAGAAGCGGCAGATCCGGACGGTTATCAGGGCTTTACAAAACTCCAGGAAAGACATTTATTACTTTTTATTGCACGTCGCAGATGTGATAACATCCAAGGATGTGCAAATGAAGGTGAGGTTGTAGCCTAAACACCAGGGTGTGTCCAAGGCTAAAATGTCCACTTTGGCTTTGGTAGCTAAATACCCAATGCACAAGGATAGGAGCCTAGTTGCAGCGGGTACGCCGGGAGATTTTCAGAATGGATTCTAAAATAAAATAAGTCAATTAAACGGTGAAAAGGCCAACTAATAAGAGCAAGGTTGATTATTTGGACTGTAGATAAGCCAATCATTTCGCGCATGAGGGCGCACAACCTAGAAAACTCGGCACTCATTGACTACATCTGCAGGGCAGAGAATTATTTATTGAGTTTAAAAGATTCCAAATAGGAGTAGAGAGATCTAGTGAGAGAATATGTAATGGTGCTGGGCTCTGATGCATAAAGATTTTCTCCAAGTTCAGGGAACAAACAGATCTTGTGATACTCCAACTATAAATGTGGAATCAACTTGGTAGTTAGGCTTGTGGGATTCATGTTAGTTTTCCATATGTGGGTGACTTACATAGATTTACTTCATGAATTCTCTGCTTCGCATATGATATCAAGCTAATATCTTAGTTGATTTTAAAATGTGACTGATAGTAAGATAACTTGGTTTATCTTCTACTTAGTCTTGTATCGTGAATTAAGATTGGATCTAATTTTTGGTATTATAGACTAGGTCACATTGGAGGATACATGTGCTCGCCAGGGGCGATCTCTTAGGTATGTGTACCAAGATGTGTCTGTCCACCTACAAGTATAGTCTCATTGGTAAAATCACTAGGAAATCTTTTGGCAAGGCCAAGAACAAATCCGTTATAATTAGTACACTCTTATACATGCAGATTGATATTTATGAAGGTGCCAAGTGGAGCACCTTATTTCCTCACATTTATAGGTTATTACTCTATATGTGGCGATGTGTATTTGATTTTGCACCTAGTTAAGGGCTTAGATTTATTTCAAGCGCTGAATCAATAAGGTGAATAATCAATTAAGCAAAAGCATTAGAGCTTTGCACACTAGTTGCGAGATAGAATAACTATTTGACCAGTTTGGGGAACTGTGTTAAGAAAAAAAATCAAATAGTTGATGATAACGTATATTCTGCGATAAAATGGTATTACGAAAGTGAGGAATAGGGCTTTGCTAGATGTAGTTTAAAATATCTACCCATTTAGTTTTGGGGAGATGCGCTATTGATAGCGGCATATATTCTAAACCATGTACCTTCTAAATCAGTACAATCTATATCCTATGAGTCATGGACAGCTGAGGGCTGGTATTGGATCACTACATTCATCTGGGTGAGTTGCTCACACACATACACACTGCTTCTTACTGATAAGAAGATGGACCCTAGAAGGAAGAAGTGTATGCGTACACACTAATTTTGGGGACGTGTTTACATGAGAGCACTATGATGGGACTGTGACTAAGAGAGTTGTGGGATATTGAGTTCCTCAGGGAGGATTTCCCACACAAAGAAGAAATAGATTAGGATTTGGGTTCATACGAGATCAAGAAGACTGTCACAGAGCCAGCAATGGAAGAGGATGGTTCCTCTACCAGCTGGGCACAGTAGGAGCAAAATACCTTTAGATGACTTGGAGCTATCTAAGGAATCCCAACTACCTCATTGATCATCTCATGGAGTAGTAGCCGCATGATATTTTAATATTAAGGGGAAACATTCATGACCTCATCATATGTTATTGTGGAGCCCAAACCATATGAGGATGCTATTTCTTAATCTACAACAAAAGAGTGGAAAGTAGCAACAAAATAGTACCTTGAGTTCATGAGGAAGAAGCAAGTCAGGGACTTGGTGGATCTTTCAGCTAAATGCAAAACCATTGAAAGCAAATGTATTTTTTTTAAGGTCAAGCAGAATGGGACAATCAAATGGTGCAGGTCATGCTTGATAGCAAAATGATACACCCACAGTTGTAGGGTGGATGATGAGGAGATGTTCTCTCTGGGAGTGAATTATATTTCGCCAAATATTAACTCTTGTAGTAGATATAGATCTTGAACTAGTCCAGATGGATGAGGAGACAGCTTTTCTCTAGGAGAACTGGAATAGGAGATTTATGTGGATCGGCGTATATGTTTCAAAGTCAAGGGACTTGAGTACAGGGTACCCAAGTTACAGAGCTCCACCTATAACTTGAAATAATATTCCAGTATGTAGTATTTATTCGGTTATATTAGACCATACTGGGCTATGGTTCTATAATAATCAATGAAGATAGTTGTATCTACCTACACAGAGCTGGTAAGAGTTCGAGATCTGATCATCATTTGTCGATGACATATTACTAACTGGGTGCGGCGTTGAGACCACTAGGACTCTAATTACTAAGAGTCAGGCTCTAACTATAGAGCAATGCCCCAACATTAAAGCAGAGAAGAAGTGAATGTTGGTTATCCCTTACAGGAGTGTAGTCGGTAGTCATGTATGCGCACAAGTTCTGACATATCCATTGCAGTAGGATTGATGGGTTGGCATCGGTTCACACCTACTATGACTCACTGGGATGAGTCAAGAGGATTCTTAGATATTTAATTGAGACTGCATTTATGCATTGTGCTTTGGCAGAATTGACACTCGTTATGTGATTATCACATTTTAATTACATTTTTTATACCCTTATTACCTATGTTATATGAATAACGATATTACTAATAATCATTTTTATCTTATTTTGCAGGCTAATAAAGAAATAATGAATAAAAGCCCAAATGACTCAAATTCTCTGAATTTCTACCAATATTTGAAGCCCAAATCTGAAGACAAACAAAGGCCCAAGATACCAAATTGATCCAAGAGAAATTTATAAAGAAAAATCAAGAAAAGACAAATTCGGTTGGGAACCAATCGGTTGACCAACCGGTTGGCTAACCGATCGGCCAACCGATCGGTTTGCAACAGATTCTGAATTAATGGTGGATTTCTCTTCCTTTTTGGCTAGGTTTGATCCAATGGTTCACATCAACTCCGTTGGGCTATAAATAGGGGTGAAGGCTGAGTGTTTTGAGTGTGAAATATTTTGTAAAACCTCCATTTGGAGAGGAGGGTTACTCTTAATTGAGGAGACCTTCCAAAATTGTAACTTTTGTTACACAATAAATGAAATTTTCACCTTCAATTTCCTTTCTCTTCTTCTAATCCAAGGACCAAAGGAGGATTAGATTAAGATCAGGAGTTGTTAGTTTCTATTTTATTTCTTTTTCATTTTCTTCTTTATTTTCTTGTTTATAGAATAGATTTACTTTCATGCAATTTACTTTCTTGCAATTTACTTCCATGCAATTTAATTCCTTGCAATTTACTTTCATGCAATGTATTTAATTATTGTATTTACTTTCTAGAATAGATTTTTCTTTTCTTTAATTCACCTTGAGGCTAGAACCCTCTAGGAATTACCCTTTCTAAGTGTGGAGCTAATATTAGTGGGATCCCTAGAGATTGTTTGAAACTAGCTAACAAATCCAACTCATTTTCATGAGATTGAGATAAGCTAAGTGGATCTACTCTAGATTCCTCATATCTTTAATTAATCCTCCATACTTTACCTTCTTTATTTTCCTCTTATCCTTGTTTTCCATTTGTTTGTTATTTTCCTTTATTTTTGATTTCATTGATTTTACTTCTCTCTCAATCTCATATTCCCTTCATGTGCATATAATCTCAAACTTAGTTTTGTTATTATGTGCATATAACCACAACCACATTCTCAACTTCATTTACTCCTCTTTTGCACATAATCCACATCCACTCTCTCTTATCTCTCACATCCACTTTCACCATTTTCTCACTTTAGTTTATTTGAATAAACTCCTAATTGTCACGCGCATAATTTGAGAACCAAAACTTGAGCAAAACTCTTCCTACTTCCCGTTCCTCGTGGGATCGATAATCTTTTATACTATAACTTGATAAAGGTTGTATACTTGCAACTTAGGAGGTAATCATTTATTTCCCATCAAGTTTTTAGCCGCTGTCGGGAACGTGCATTAGTAGGATTTTGATTAAGTTTGGTTCCTTATTTTGTGTGTTTTCTTTTGTGTAGGAACTTGGAGCTTGAAGATCAAGAGTTGAAGATTCAAGATTGAAGAATTGCCTCCAACGAGGCTTTGCATTGCTTTTGCGTGGGTAACTTCTCTATCTAGTATTTTCAATTCTACCCTTTAGATAGTTCATATACATTAGAGACAATTAGGATAAAAAATAAAAATAAAAAAGATTTTTTACACCCTTGTCGACCCTAATAAACTTCATTTCTTTGATTGTCGACCATAATAAAAAATGAAAAGATTTTTATTTTTGCATCCTTTTTAGTTGCTTTTAATTCCTAGGGTTGCATTTCATATAATAGTAGGAATTCACCAAAGTGATTTGAGCATCTTGATTTGGCACACACTTGAAAATATTTTAAGGGCAAAACCCACTAATCAAGATAAGGTGAGGGATTTCATCACCCTTTCCTTAGCCCAAAATCACTAATTCCTCACTACACTTACCCAAGCCTCTTAAAATTTGATTAGGCGTTGGCCCCTAAGGATTCGAGCTCATTAAGGAACAATAATTTCTTAAGTGAACGGTCCAAGTTTATTTGGATTAATTGGTGTCTAAGGCAAGGTTTAGGGGTTGCGTAAAGGCTCGAAAGGAAAGAGGTACTTAATTGATCTTTGATCTCCCTCTAGTACTATCCTTACGGCTAATTACCCAAGTAAACTTTGATCTTTTCACTAAGGGAATTTTTGGTTAGGAGTTGGTCTAAGTCAAGTTTAGGCTTAACCCTAGAGTTAGGGTGATTGGAAAGTGATTGCCTTGATTTATTTTATTTCTTTTCATTTTCTTCTTTATTTTCTTGTTTATAGAATAGATTTACTTTCATGCAATTTACTTTCTTGCAATTTACTTCCATGCAATTTAATTCCTTGCAATTTACTTTCATGCAATGTATTTAATTATTGTATTTACTTTCTAGAATAGATTTTTCTTTAATTAATTCACCTTGAGGCTAGAACCCCTAGGAATTACCCCTTTCTAAGTGTGGAGCTAATATTCTGGGATCCCTAGAGATTGTTTGAAACTAGCTAACAAATCCAACTCATTTTCATGAGATTGAGATAAGCTAAGTGGATCTACTCTAGATTCCTCATATCTTTAATTAATCCTCCATACTTTACCTTCTTTATTTTCCTCTTATCCTTGTTTTCCATTTGTTTGTTATTTTCCTTTATTTTTGATTTCATTGATTTTTACTTCTCTCTCAATCTCATATTCCCTTCATGTGCATATAATCTCAAACTTAGTTTTGTTATTATGTGCATATAACCACAACCACATTCTCAACTTCATTTACTCCTCTTTTGCACATAATCCACATCCACTCTCTCTTATCTCTCCACATCCACTTTCACCATTTTCTCACTTTAGTTTTATTTGAATAAACTCCTAATTGTCACGCGCATAATTTGAGAACCAAAACTTGAGCAAAACTCTTCCTACTTCCCGTTCCTCGTGGGATCGATAATCTTTTATACTATAACTTGATAAAGGTTGTATACTTGCAACTTAGGAGGTAATCATTTATTTCCCATCAAGTTTTTAGCGCCGTTGCCGGGGAACGGTGCATTAGTAGGATTTTGATTAAGTTTGGTTCCTTATTTTGTGTGTTTTCTTTTGTGTAGGAACTTGGAGCTTGAAGATCAAGAGTTGAAGATTCAAGATTGAAGAATTGCCTCCAACGAGGCTTTGCATTGCTTTTATGGGTAACTTCTCTATCTAGTATTTTCAATTCTACCCTTTAGATAGTTCATATACATTAGAGACAATTAGGATAAAAAATAAAAAATAAAAAAAAAAAAGATTTTTTACACCCTTGTCAATCCTAATAAACTTCATTTCTTTGATTGTCGACCATAATAAAAAATGAAAAGATTTTATTTTTGCATCCTTTTAGTTGCTTTTAATTCCTAGGGTTGCATTTCATATAATAGTAGGAATTCACCAAAGTGATTTGAGCATCTTGATTTGGCACACACTTGAAAATATTTTAAGGGCAAAACCCACTAATCAAGATAAGGTGAGGGATTTCATCACCCTTTCCTTAGCCCAAAATCACTAATTCCTCACTACACTTACCCAAGCCTCTTAAAATTTGATTAGACGCTGGCCCCTAAGGATTCGAGCTCATTAAGGAACAATAATTTCTTAAGTGAACCGTCCAAGTTTATTTGGATTAATTGGTGTCTAAGGCAAGGTTTAGGGTTATGTATAGGCCCAAAGGAAAGAGGTACTTAATTGATCTTTGATCTCCCTCTAGTACTATCCCACTGCTAATTACCCAAGTAAACTTTGATCTTTTCACTAAGGGAATTTTTGGTTAGGAGTTGGTCTAAGTCAAGTTTAGGCTTAACCCTAGAGTTAGGGTGATTGGAAAGTGATTGCCTTGATTTATTTTTAGTTAGTTTTTCCTTTTTTTTTTCTCATCATCTTCTTAACTTTTTCTCTTGTCCTTTTTCAAATAAAAAAAAATTTTGATTTTGGTGTATGCAAACTTGGGTTAGGGATAATACTAATCGTTTAATTCTTTTTGATCCATCTCTTGAACCAAATGAAATGGCTAATACCAACCCACCTGTTCTTCAAGATGTTTGTTACCCCACTAGAAATGCAATCCCCTCTTGCATAAAACTCCCCGAGGTAAATGGAACAAATTTTGAACTTCGACCGCATTTCATAAACATGCTTCCCAAATTCTTAGGAGTCGAAACCGAAGACGCATACATCTTTATCTCCGAATTTGAAGAAGTTTGCCTCATGATTAAAATGAGGGACTTAACTGAAGATGCGATCAAACTCGATTTATTCCATTTGCCCTAAGGACAAAGCCAAAAATGGTCAGATAGCTTGCCCACGATTCCATCTCAACTTGGGGTGAATTTGTAACAGTTTTTCTGAAAAAATTCTTTCCTATCCACAAAACAATCAAGCTTAGAAACAGCATTCAAAATTTTAAAATTGTCCCGGGAGAACCTTTTTGAAAGTATTTTGATAAATTCAAAGATCTTCTTATCCAATGTCCTCACCATGGTCTTGAAAAGTGGCGATTATGCCAAATCATTTATGAAGGATTGGATTATTCTTCAAAACTTCCTTAGAGTCAATGTGTCAAGGGGATTTCATGAAGAAAAATGCCGATGAAGCTTGGGACTTTTAGAGAATTTATCCGAGAAAACCATGCAAAGGGGAACACCGTGATTCATCACATCCAATCCAGCTTCTAGAGGTCCTTCCTTAGAGTCAAACATAGCCCCAAGCTAAGATGGCTACAATTCTACGCAGTTAGAAACTTTAGAAACCAAAGAATGAGCTCCGCTCAAATCAATCAAGTTTCGCCTCGGTTGTCATAGCTGTCTTTCTGACCCATGCTTGAGCAATGTCCACTCTTAGGAAATACTCAATCTCTAGAATGATGAATGCCGCATTCCAAAGATCCGACATGATCCATTTTCTCCAACCTATAATCCGGGTTGGAGAAATCATCCTAATTTTGCATGGAATCGTGGTAATTTCTGAAATCAAAATTTCACTCCTCTTCAAACCAACAATTCCCTAGGGCAACACAGCTTTCATCTCAAATCAATTTTCCACAACCAAATCGGTCATTTCCAAATCGGTTTCCTCATCATCAATCTACAAATCATATTCCTTCAAATGTTGAGAAACGCCTTAATGTTTTGGAAAAGGGTTTGGAAGCCTTGATTAAAACCTCTACACGCACTCACTTAACTTGTTGACTCAAACATCTAACACGATGAACTCCTTTATGCAATCAACAGACAAATTCTCAACTCCAACACTCAAGCCATCGCTAGATTAGAAACCCACTTGGTCAACTAGCTAGCTATAAGTGAGAGAGAGAAAGGATCATTTCCGAGTCAACCCGTGACCAATCCAAGGAACGGGGTCAAGTTCAACTTTTCAAGATCAAGTGAATGCAATCCATTCACAACAAATGTAACTGTGTTAATAATTAAGTCCTTCTAATCCAGAGAATTATGTTGAATACATGCATCTTGAAGCCAACATTTGAAGAACCCTTTGTCAATGAACTTAGATTTTTAGAAAATAGAAAACAACAAGATTTTATTTTTGATGAAATTTTTGTTAATAACGAATCTAAGTTCAAAATGCATAACACCAATAAGACCTACCTTAATTTGTCGCAAAACACATTGCAAACCTTGGAATTTTCGAATTTGAGAACATCATTGATTATATCATTTTGAAATTCTTTAAATTTCGGGTAGAATTTTCAGCAATAAGGTAGGATTTAATGTAGAATGTGAGCTTCTCATGTTTCATCTTTTATTCTACATTTTTATTTTTGTCCCACAATAATAATAAAAGAATTTATTCTTCTCTCATGTGAGAGTTTCTTGTTCTTTTCAAAAAAAAAACATATGAAAAAAAAAAAAAAAGAGAGAGAATAAATTTTTGACTTCACCTTCTCATACCAAAGGTAATTACGAATTTTTGTCATTGTTCAAGTCGACCGAACAAATGTAAGTGCTTCCATTCTCACGCAGTTAGAAACTTTAGAAACCAAAGAATGAGCTCGGCTCAAATCAATCAAGTTTCGCCTCGGTTGTCATAGCTGTCTTTCTACACCCATGCTTGAGCAATGTCCACTCTTAGGAAATACTCAATCTCTAGAAACGGATGAATCTTGCATTCCGACATCCGATTAATGATCCATTTTCTCCAACCTATAATCGGGTTGGAGAAATCATCCAATTTTGCATGGAATCGGGGTAATTTCTGGAAATCAAAATTTCACTCCTCTTCAAACCAACAATTCCCTAGGGGCAACACAGTTTCTTTCAGTTCTCAAATCAATTTTCCACAACCAAATCAGTCATTTCCAAATCAGTTTCCTCATCATCAATCTACAAATCATATTCCTTCAAATGTTGAGAAACGTCTTAATGTTTTGGAAAAGGGTTTGGAAGCCTTGATTAAAACCTCTACACAGACCACGAACTTGTTGACTCAAACATCTAACACGATGAACTCCTTTATGCAATCAACAGGACAAATTCTCAACTCCAACACTCAAGCCATCGCTAGATTAGAAACCCAGCTTGGTCAACTAGCTAGCTATAAGTGAGAGAGAAAGGATCATTTCGAGTCAACCCGTGACCAATCCAAGGAGCGGGGTCAAGTTCAACTTTTCAAGATCAAGTGAATGCAATCCATTCACAACGGTCAGTAACGGGTTAATAATTAAGTCCTTCAGAACGAGAGAATTATGTTGAATACATGCATCTTGAAGCCAACATTTGAAGAACCCTTTGTCAATGAACTTAGATTTTAGAAAATAGAAAACAACAAGATTTTATTTTTGATGAAATTTTTGTTAATAACGAATCTAAGTTCAAAATGCATAACACCAATAAGACCTACCTTAATTTGCTGCAAAACACATTGCAAACCTTGGAATTTTCAGAATTTGAGAACATCATTGATTATATCATTTTGAAATTCTTTAAATTTCGGGGTAGAATTTTCAGCAATAAGGTAGGATTTAATGTAGAATGTGAGCTTCTCATGTTTCATCTTTTATTCTACATTTTTATTTTTTGTCCCACAATAATAATAAAAAGAATTTATTCTTCTCTCATGTGAGAGTTTCTTGTTCTTTTCAAAAAAAAAACATATGAAAAAAAAAAAGAGAGAGAATAAATTTTTGACTTCACCTTCTCATACCAAAGGTAATTACAGAATTTTTGTCATTGTTCGAAGTCGACCGAACAAATGTAAGTGCTTCCATTCTTATCTGTTTTACTTTGTGCATAATAGAATTTGCATTGAGGACAATGCAAAATTTAGGTGTGGGGGTGGGAATTAGTCATTTTTATCTTTATCTTAGTTATCTTTTTTTTCCTCTTTTTCTTACCATTTTTTATGTCATTTTTTTTCTCTTTTCATCATAAAAAAAAAATCACTTGCCAACTTAATAGAGTTGATTAATAATTGATCTATTTGATAGAATTTAAGTCTTCTAATCCTTAGTTAGTTCTATACTCAAGTTTACCTTTTATGATAACTCCAAATAAATTTCTCAAGAAATGATTTTCAAAGTAGTATACTTTACTTAAGTTTTAACTTAGATTTTTAATTAAAGTAATGAAATTTTTGCATGCCTAACTTAGAGTTGAAAATAATTTTTCAAGTTGTCTTGATCCAAATATTGTTCAGAATATATATACATATACACATATATATATTATACTAACTTAATAAAAGAAGAAAAATTCTCTTAAAATCATTGGTGGTTCTATTTTACTAAGCCTAAGTTGGTGAGTAATTAAGCCCGAGGAGTATTTCTATGCTTAATGACCTAAGCCCAATTGGGTTAGGATTCATTATTAAAACTTCGCTAAATGGTCACTTAGAAAGCCCGATTAAAAGAACAAAACCACCAAGGAATAAAGAGTTAAAAAATTGTCATACTAATCATGTTTTTATATATAGTTATATTTGTATATGTTCTTGAAAAATTAAATGGATTTAAAGACTTGAAGTTGTTTAAAACAAATAGTTAGCATGTTCTTTTCAAAACTTTCAAATTAAATTTTTGAGTTAAACTTGGTTTTGTATAACTATAATGGAAGGATTTTCTTAAGAAAATTACATTAGAGTTATGATAAAAACGTTTTCTTAAGTATTAACCAACTTCAATTGGAATGTTTGAAGATATCAAATGAATTAATTATTTTATTAACTTCTTTAATTTGGCAAGTCGACTGAATTTTGTGGGTATATTCACTGCAAACCCTCACGAGACTACAACTCGCCCACTAGGGTAACCTAGGGGTTTAAAGGCTTGTTGTATGTGCTAAATACAACCGCGATTCCTGCGAAAGTGAGTTAGGTTTTCTTTTTATTTTCTTTGCTAGAGGACTAGCAAAAGTTTAGGTGTGGGGTATTTGATTATCACATTTTAATTACATTTTTATACCCTTATTACCTATGTTATATGAATAACGATATTACTAATAATCATTTTTATCTTATTTTGCGGCTAATAAAGAAATAATGAATAAAAGCCCAAATGACTCAAATTCGAATTTCTACCAATATTTGAAGCCCAAATCGAGACAAACAAAGGCCCAAGATACCAAATTGATCCAAGAGAAATTCGTAAGAAAAATCGAAAAAGACAAATTCGGTTGGGAACCAATCGGTTGATAACCGGTTAATGGCAGTTAATAAGGTTAGCTAACCGATCGACAACCGTCGGTTTCCATGGTCTGAATTAATGGTGGATTTCTCTTCCTTTTTGGCTAGGTTTGATCCAATGGTTCACATCAACTCGTTGGGCTATAAATAGGGTGAAGGGAGTGTTTTGAGTGAAATATTTTGTAAAACTCAATTGGAGAGGAGGTTACTCTTAATTGAGGAGACCTTCCAAAATTATAACTTTTGTTACACAATAAATGAAATTTTTCACCCCTTCAATTTCCTTTCTCTTCTTCTAATCCAAGGACCAAAAGGAGGATTAGATTAAGATCAGGAGTTGTTGGTTTCTATTTTATTTCTTTTTCATTTTCTTCTTTATTTTCTTGTTTATAGAATAGATTTACTTTCATGCAATTTACTTTCTTGCAATTTACTTCCATGCAATTTAATTCCTTGCAATTTACTTTCATGCAATGTATTTAATTATTGTATTTACTTTCTAGAATAGATTTTTCTTTTCTTTAATTCACCTTGAGGCTAGAACCCTCTAGGGAATTACCCTTTTCTAAGTGTGGAGCTAATATTCGTGGGATCCCTAGAGATTGTTTGAAACTAGCTAACAAATCCAACTCATTTTCATGAGATTGAGATAAGCTAAGTGGATCTACTCTAGATTCCTCATATCTTTAATTAATCCTCCATACTTTACCTTCTTTATTTTCCTCTTATCCTTGTTTTCCATTTGTTTGTTATTTTCCTTTATTTTTGATTTCATTGATTTTACTTCTCTCTCAATCTCATATTCCTTCATGTGCATATAATCTCAAACTTAGTTTTGTTATTATGTGCATATAACCACAACCACATTCTCAACTTCATTTACTCCTCTTTTGCACATAATCCACATCCACTCTCTCTTATCTCTCCACATCCACTTTCACCATTTTCTTACTTTCATTTTATTTGAATAACTCCTAATTGTCACGCGCATAATTTGAGAACCAAAACTTGAGCAAAACTCTTCCTACTTCCCGTTCCTCGTGGGATCGATAATCTTTTATACTATAACTTGATAAAGGTTGTATACTTGCAACTTAGGAGGTAATCATTTATTTCCCATCACTATGGTATATTCAGATGTCGGCTGGGCCGACGATCTGGATGAGCAAGCGTCGTCTTCTAGTCATATGTTCTTACCGAATGGCAGAGCCATTTCATAGAGTAGTAAGAAACAATAGTGTATAGCCTATTTTCACTAGGGGAGAAAAATATGATGATATACACGAGACACTAGACGCAGTCTCGTTGTGTAGATTCTCAAAAAATCTTGCTATAGCTGGACATGTAGAGAATGGTATAATTCTCTATTGTGATAGCATGTCAACTATTGGTTATTTGATAGGCCCAAATTAGTTAGGAAAATCGAATAAAATCCAGATCAGGTACCATTTCATTATGAGCTAAGAGAGGAAAGAGCTCGTGTTGTGTATCTCTACTAGTCAGATGATCGGGGATCTATTGATAAAGGGAATAGTCGAGGAACGGCTAGTGCAACACACTTAGTCTTAGAGTCTACGTCTTTTAGTGATGATATTTTTGTTGCAACCTCAAGCACTTAGAATATTACGGATGATGGCTTTATAAGACATTATATTTGTTTTGATTCTTTTTCCATATAGGCATATCTGGGATTGCTAATGTCTTACTATTGCTTGATTATCACGGCATGGAGTATATTTGTATATGATGTGTATGAGGTACACAAAGGGCACTGGGTGCACCATTAGAAAGTTACATCAGCAGGGAGGAGTTCTTATCACAAAAGAGATCCCCTTCGGAGCTGAGGCAGTTGCCAAAGCTGAGACCGAGTGCTAGATGTTATTTGGCTTGGAGCAATAACAACATTGTCATTTTTCTGGGTATAGCAACAGTGGGAGCACTCTATTAGTCACCCTAACAGGGTCAAGAAGAGGTTGCTATATACTTATACGTTGAGGCTACCAAAGTGGAAACCCCACATCCACTTTACCTGTTTACTATCAACCAGAGTAGGGGTCTGACTTGGCGCACGAGGTGCGGGCTTGAAAAGATCCTGGCATAACGGGCGATATGGCGGACAAGTTCATACGGTAATGTAACTTGGGTATGTACGGTGTTTAATGATGTATGCTCGGGGAGAAGTAATACCGTGCACGTTGCCAAACAATGTGTGCTTGGACCGGATATAAGGAGGTCGAGGGATGGGCTCTGCTCCTCGTGTGTGCCTTTAAAGATGACCATCGTAATGGAGGGTAGTCATTGTACCCTTAGAGACAGGCTGTCCTGGGAAGGCTATTATGAGCGTCGCTACTTACTGTTATTTCTGGCGATGAGACAATACCGCATATTGGGCGTGTCGGGAAAGTGGGTAACACGTTTAACTATTTAGGGCGAGAGAAGATCGATTGACATATCTGGTTGCCTTGCTTGGCCAACTCTTATTTATGTCGGGGACATGATTTAAGAGTCGGATGAATCGAGGGTAGACCGTAGTGTTCATATGCGGCTTCTTCGGTGATGAAGGTACTTGGCGGAACATGAGTGATCGAAGGATTTGGTGCCGGCTACCGCTGCAAGTTCTCAACAGTCCATGCCGCACTAATGATGTATGGACATGAATTTAAAAAGAAAGATTCTCGGAAGACTTTTGACTCGGGAGTCAACGACTCGAGGAGTTGGCTCAAGAACAGCTTGGCACCAACTCCTTTGTGTAAGTGGGAGTATGTTGGTATATGATGTGTATGAGGTACACAAAGAACCTTGGGTGCACCATTAGAAAGTTACATCGCCAGGAGGAGTTCTTATCACAAAGAGATCCCCTTGGTGGCGGTTCAAAGGCGAGACCGAGTGCTAGATGTTATTTGGCTTGGAGCAATAACAACATTGTCATTTTTCTGGGTATAGCAACAGTGGGAGCACTCTATTAGTCACCCTAACAGGGTCAAGAAGAGGTTGCTATATACTTATACGTTGAGGCTACCAAAGTGGAAACCCCACATCCACTTTACCTGTTTACTATCAACCAGAGTAGGGGTCTGACTTGGCGCACGAGGTGCGGGCTTGTCGAAAGATCCCAGGCATAACGCGGAGCGATATGGCCGGACAAGTTCATTACGAGGTAATGTAACTTGGGTATGTACGGTGTTCATTTAATGATGTATGCTCTCAGGGAGAGAGAAGTAATACCGTAGCACGTTGCCAAACAATGTGTGCTTGGACCGGATATAAGGAGGTCGAGGGATGGGCTCCTGCTCCTCGCTGTGTGTGCCTTTAAAGATGACCATCAGTAATGGAGGGTAGTCATTGTACCCTTAGAGACACTGGGCTGTCTGGGAAGGCTATTATGAGCGTCTGCTACTTTGCCTGTTATTTCCTGCTGCGATGAGACAATACCGCACATATTGGGCAGTGTCAGGAAAGTGGGTGATTAACACGTTTAACTATTTAGGGCCAGAGAAAGATCGATTGACATATCTCCTGGTTGCCTTGCTTGGCCAACTCTTATTTATGTCGGGGACATGATTTAAGAGTGCGATGAATCGAGGGTAGACCGTAGTGTTCATGTACGCTTCTTCGAGTGATCGAAGGTACTTGAGCAGACATGAGTGATCGAAGGATTTGGCTGCACGGCTACCCGCTTGCAAGTTCTCAACAGTCCATGCCGCACTAATGATGTATGGACATGAATTTAAAAAGGAAAGAGATTCTCAGGAAGACTTTGACTCGGGGAGTCAACGACTCAGGGAGTTGGCTCAAGGAGCAACGGCTGGCACCAACTCCTTTGTGTAAGTGGGAGTATGTTGGTTATTATTATAAGATAGACACCAACGCCGAAATAAGTGGGTGGATAATATCTTATCTTAGAGATAAGATATTCATAATCCTAATAAGTATAGGATTCTATCTCTAAGCCCTCTATATATATAAATATAGGGTTTTCATAATGGGAATAAGAGAGAAAAGACTCTAAACCTTCACAAAGCCGTCATCTCTTTCTCCGATCAAGTTCGTGCTTTATACGGTAGTTACGTGGTGATATGCAGAGGCTTCTCGCCGGTTGCACGGTGTGGTCTCCCTCCGGCCGTTGATCAAGAAAGGCGTGGCGATCCTACAGAAAAGATTTGAATTGGCAACCCTAAACTTGTTGTTTATGTTCGTAAATGCATGCTAAGGTTTCTTTATTTCCGCTGTGCATTGTTTATGTAGTAGAACAACCCTATTATATGCGTGTAATTATCCGGATCCTACATAAACTCTACAAGGTTTTTTTTTCTTCTTTTTTTTTGGTGGATAGATTTGTAGTCCAGGAACTATGGTTCTACTCCCTCCTATATATGGATTTTTGAGATTTTTTTCCATTTTATTTATTTCTTTTGAAATTTTCACTTTTATGTTAATGAGTTGGTCTTGAATGGAGGGCTGAAGAGTCACAAGCTTTTGCATTTGTGAGGTACAAGATGCATGTAGTTTTGGACAAACTTGATGGTCAATTTTGATTTTTTTTTAAAGGTTTTTCCTTGATATTTATTTTAGTTAGGTTTTGGAATGTAAATTGTTATCTATATATACTATATGCTGAAAGAACCCCTAGAATCCACTTAGCACATTTTTAGAGATTTGACCATTGATCTTCCATGTAACTAATTAGTAAATTATTAGATATTAGGAAGATTATAGCTGTTAGTAAATTATTAGATATTAGAATCCACTTTGTTAACTCACCTGTTTGATTAGGAAAATTGATTGGATTGGCTCAAAAGGTCAGTCTTACATGTACCCCTTTGAGAAAATTACGATGGTCATTTCAGTTTTGGCTTAGGGCCTGTTTGGTTAATTTCCCAAAAAAAAAAGGGGAAAAGATTGATCTCCAGCAAAACAGACCAAGCCCACGTGACAAATCAGATTTCGGCCCATTTCATTGAAATTTTTGCTGAAATAGGTTTTCTCTTTTAAGGGACCTTTTGTCCAATTTTTTGGAGATGGGTTTTCATATAAGGTGGAAATACTTTTCTTTGTTTTTGCTCCCACCAAACAGCAAAATTTTTGCTTATGCATATTTTTATACTATAAGATTCTTCAGATTTTTTTAAATTTTAATTCTGATGGCCCCATATGTCATTAATTGGAATCCGCATAAAGTTGGTCGAACTTGCCTATTTCTTTATTGCCTTTGTACGTCAAGCTTAATTATCTCAATTACCATGTATTATTTATTCTTCTTTTTTTCTCCATATTTGAATATTTCTCTACAATCTAATTCTGCTTTTCCAATTAAAAATAGTAACGTCTAGTTTTATCTTTTTTCAACGTCCAAAATATTATTGAATTTGTTTACTTTTTCAAACTTAAGCCCTGCAGCACAAAGGTTGTGGCATGGGCTTGCTAACTGAAGGCCTTCGGCTCAGCCTACATCCGAAAGCCATCTCGTGGATATAAATTTTTATTTTTCGCCTTCTTTGAATCCTTATGCAGGATCCATTAAAATTTAAATTACTTTCGTGGCGATCATTGCATATAGGAATGTGTTCTTTATGCATGATCTTTCTGAGTAGGTTATATCATGATTTGACTTTGATTCTCAATCCACTAGAAAATCTAAATGTTATGATTCATATTAGTTTTTTTTTTAAGGTAAAAATAGGGCAAGATGCCCTATCAAAATTATATAAAAACCAGATAAGAAAGTGTATACAACTAGTATCTAGAAGTGATTTCGATGGAGCCGTCTTGAAGGAAGAGGAGCGGACCTATGTCGTCACTCTTCACTCCAAAGAGGAAACCAAAGAAAGCAAACATAGATAATAGGAACAGAAAGACTATACAAAACGGAGCTAAAACATATACACAAAAAACTATATCGAGTTAAACAAAGTTTGTGATTCATATTAGTTAAATTAAAACATATTGAACTAGTTTAATAACAGCTATTAACACGAAATATGAATATATTAATGAAAAGAATCTTGGGGACATAATTAAAGCGCTCAATTTATCATTTGTCATTTACTGCAACATATACTACCCCTGCACACCCCAATTAAGAGTTTTTTACCCTCTCTCTCTCTCTCTCTAGGACATTCTAGTTATTTGCCAATACAATTAAGGATCTGATGAGAAAAGTTTATGGCTCGAAGTTGTTTGTGGGATAAAAAGTTCAAAGGGTTTTGTCCAAAACCCCAAAGTTCAGGAGGCTTTGTGAAATAAACCTTGATTCATAGATCTACAATCACAAAAGATATATTGTATACTGTATAAAACTTCAAAATTATTGTGAACTTATATATATATATATATATATATATATATATATATATATATATATATATATATATATATATATATATATATATATATATATATATATATATATATATATATATATATATATATATATATATATATATATATATATATATATATATATGGGCGGTTCCAATGAGAACCCAAATAAATGTGAGAACTAAGAACCCAATATCAACCATCCATCATACAAAATCAAAGACTGAGATTCTCCAAAAATTAAGGTGGTAGAATTATAATTAAATAGACATTGGAACATGAAATAAGGGTAAAAGGGTAAAAAGCACAGAGAGATAATGGAAAACTTATAAATCTATAATCCATAAAAGGCAATCAAAGAAAGCAAACATAGATAATAGGAACAGAAAGACTATACAAAACGGAGCTAAAACATATACACAAAAACTATATCGAGTTAAACAAAGTTTGTGATTCATATTAGTTAAATTAAAACATATTGAACTAGTTTAATAACAGCTATTAACACGAAATATGAATATATTAATGAAAAGAATCTTGGGGACATAATTAAAGCGCTCAATTTATCATTTGTCATTTACGGCAACATATACTACCCCTGCACACCCCAATTAAGAGTTTTTTACCCTCTCTCTCTCTCTCTCTCTAGGACATTCTAGTTATTTGCCAATACAATTAAGGATCTGATGAGAAAAGTTTATGGCTCAGAAGTTGTTTGTGGGATAAAAAAAGTTCAAAGGGTTTTGTCCAAAACCCCCAAAGTTCAGGAGGCTTTGTGAAATAAACCTTGATTCATAGATCTACAATCACAAAAGATATATTGTATACTGTATAAAACTTCAAAATTATTGTGAACTTATATATATATATATATATATATATATATATATATATATATATATATATATATATATATATATATATATATATATATATATATATATATATATATATATATATATATATATATATATATATATATATATATATATATATGGGCGGTTCAATGAGAACCCAAATAAATGTGAGAACTAAGAACCCAATATCAACCATCCATCATACAAAATCAAAGACTGAGATTCTCCAAAATTAAGGTGGTAGAATTATAATTAAATAGACATTGGAACATGAAATAAGGGTAAAAGGGTAAAAGCAGAGAGATAATGGAAAAACTTATAAATCTATAATCACAAAAGGCAATCAATTAGAACACAGATTTACATAATTCATAAAAAAGATAAGATTAAGAAAGGTAAGAAGATAAGTTAGTTTTGATTTGAGATATTTAAGGAGGAGAGAAACTAAGATATGTCATGATTCTGTGCACCCCACAAATTTTGTCTAAAATACATTATTAAAAAATACAATTCCGGTTACAAAATCACATATTATAACTTACAGAATCACGTGATCATTGTTACAGAATCACCTAGTATAAAAAACAGAATCTCCTTTATCAACTTATAGAATCGCATATTAAAACTTACAAAATCATGTATTTATTGTTACAGAATCTCTAAGTTTACAAAACAGAATCTTCTTTATGAACTTACAGAATCGCATATTGTTACAGAATCCCTAGATTTTATCGTATATTACATGATTCTGTAAGTTGTAATATGCGAGTCTGTAAGTTCATAAAAGAGATTCTGCTTTTTAAACAAGGTGATTCTGTAACAATGATTACGTGATTCTGTAAGTTATAATATGCGATTCTATAAGAGATTCTGTGGAAAAAGCAAAAATCGAGCAAAAGATTCTCAGAATCGATTCGCGGATCCATGATAAGCAAAGAACACAAAAAAGAAAGCAAAAAAATGAAAAGAAGAGGGGAGGGGAGAGCCGCCTCCAGACAAAAAAAAGGGAAAGAGCGCAGAGCATGTGGGAGACGCCACCATAAAAATCAAAAAATATATAAAATAATAAAGAAGAAGAAGAAACGGAAGCACGCCACCATGAAAACCAAAAAATATATAAATTAATGAAGAAGAAGAAGAAGAAACGTAAGCATGTAAGAGACGCCACAATGAAGAAGAAGAAGAAGAAACTAAGCACGCCACCATGAAAACCAATAATTGCGGTTAATTATGCAAGAAAAAACTACCTATATTGTAACTGATTGTGTAACTAAAATAACAAGCGTGCCCTTTAGTTAACTTTTTGAATTTAATAGAGTTTAATCACAACCGCTGATTGGTTTAAAATCTAAGGGTAGAGATTGGGTTCTTAGTTCTCACATTTATAAGGGGTTCTCATTTGATCCGCCCATATATATATATATATATATATATATATATATATATATATATATATATATATATATATATATATATATATATATATGGAAAAAAGGAATATGAGGTGGCGGCTCATTTAGTAAAATGAGCTACTCACTAATGGGTATAGTTTTAGGCCCACCTAGTTGTCACATCCATTGAGTGTGGGGTATTGTGTAAGTGAGTGGTAGCTCACTTTACTAAATGAGGTGTTAGCTCATATTCCTTAATCCCTATATATATATATATATATATATATATATATATATATATATATATATATATATAGGGGCGGATCAAATGAGAACCCATTACAAATATGAGAACTAAGAACCCAATCTCTATCCTTAGATCTTTAACCAATCAACGGTTGTGATTAAACTCCATTTAATTTAAAAAGTTAACTAAAGGGCACGTTTGTTATTTTAGTTACAAAATCAGTTACATTATAGGTAGTTTTTCTTGCCTACTTAACCGCAACCTTCTTGATTACGTTTCAATTTATTTCTTCTTTATTATTTTCCTTCGTCGGTTTTTATTTAAAACATGAAAGTGCTGTTATAGCGATTACCACGTATCAATCTTGTCCATTCTTCAACCCTTTTTTAATCGTTTTTCTCTTGTTCGTCCGCGCGATTTGTTGCATATCATCAATTTTCAGATTCAACAAATGAATTTTTTTGATCCTTTTGGTTTTTAGATTTTATTTTTTTATGTTGTGTTTTAGTCGATTATGCTATTATAATTTCTTTTGTGTTTTAGTAATCATACAACTTTTTCAATAGAATTATCATTTTATAGTTACAGAATCTTTTCTTGATTTTGTTCGGAATCTAAATGTTATATTCACAAAATCTCTTAGTATTTTTTAGAGAATCAGATGTTTTATTGACGAATCTCTCATTTATGTTTTAGTATTCTTACAACTCATTTAATGTAATCATCGCTTTATAGTTACGAATCTCTCGCTTATAGTTATAGAATCTAAATGGTTAATTGACGAATCTCTCATTTATGTTTTAGTATTCTTACAACTCATTTAATGTAATCATCGCTTTATAGTTACGAATCTTTTATCGATTTTGTTCGAATCTAAATGTTATATTCACAAAATCTCTTAGTATTTTTTAGAGAATCAGTATGTTTTATTGACGAATCTCTCATTTATGTTTTAGTATTCTTACAACTCATTTAATGTAATCGAGAGCAAAAGATTCTCAGAATCGACTGCGGATCCATGATAAGCAAAGAACACAAAAAAGAAAGCAAAAAATGAAAAGAAGAGGGAGGGAGAGCCGCCTGCAAAAAAAAGGAAAGAGCTAGAGCGTGGGAGACGCCACCATAAAATCAAAAATATATAAAATAATAAAGAAGAAGAAGAAACGGAAGCACGCCACCATGAAAACCAAAAAATATATAAATTAATGAAGAAGAAGAAGAAGAAACGGAAGCATGTAAGAGACGCCACAATGAAGAAGAAACGAAAACTGTGGGAGACGCCACCATGAAAACCAATAATTGCGGTTAATTATGCAAGAAAAAACTACCTATATTGTAACTGATTGTGTAACTAAAATAACAAGCGTGCCCTTTAGTTAACTTTTTGAATTTAATAGAGTTTAATCACAACCGTTGATTGGTTTAAAATCTAAGGGTAGAGATTGGGTTCTTAGTTCTCACATTTATAAGGGGTTCTCATTTGATCCGCCCATATATATATATATATATATATATATATATATATATATATATATATATATATATATATATATATATATATATATGGAAAAAAGGAATATGAGGTGGCTCATTTAGTAAAATGAGCTACTCACTAATGGGTATAGTTTTAGGCCCACCTAGTTGTCACATCCATTGAGTGTGGGGTATTGTGTAAGTGAGTGGTAGCTCACTTTACTAAATGAGTGTTAGCTCATATTCCTTAATCCCTATATATATATATATATATATATATATATATATATATATATATATATATATATAGGGGCGGATCAAATGAGAACCCATTACAAATATGAGAACTAAGAACCCAATCTCTATCCTTAGATCTTTAACCAATCAACGGTTGTGATTAAACTCCATTTAATTTAAAAGTTAACTAAAGGCACGCTTGTTATTTTAGTTACAAAATCGTTACATTATAGGTAGTTTTTCTTGCCTACTTAACCTAACCTTCTTGATTACGCTTCAATTTATTTCTTCTTTATTATTTTCCTTCGTCGGTTTTATTTAAAACATGAAAGTGCTGTTATAGCGATTACCACGTATCAATCTTGTCCATTCTTCAACCCTTTTTAATCGCTTTTCTCTTGTTCGTCCGCGATTTGTTGCATATCATCAATTTTCAGATTCAACAAATGAATTTTTTGATCCTTTTGGTTTTAGATTTTATTTTTTATGTTGTGTTTTAGTCGATTATGCTATTATAATTTCTTTTGTGTTTTAGTAATCATACAACTTTTTCAATAGAATTATCATTTTATAGTTCTGAGAATCTTTTCTTGATTTTGTTCGAATCTAAATGTTATATTCACAAAATCTCTTAGTATTTTTTAGAGAATCAGATGTTTTATTGACAGAATCTCTCATTTATGTTTTAGTATTCTTACAACTCATTTAATGTAATCATCGCTTTATAGTTACGAATCTCAGTTATAGTTATAGAATCTAAATGGTTAATTGACGAATCTCTCATTTATGTTTTAGTATTCTTACAACTCATTTAATGTAATCATCATTCTATAGTTAAAGAATCTCTCATGATATTTTACGTAATCTAATATTTTATTTATAGAATACATTTGTAATATTTAAGTATTTATACTATTCATTTAACGTAATCATCATTCTATAGTTAAAGAATCTCTCGATATTTTACGTAATCTCTCGTAAAGAATTTCTCGATATTTTACGTAATCGAATGCTTTATTTACGTAATCATCATTCTATATTTACGTAATCTCTAAGTGATATTTTACGTAATCTAATTATTTTATTGACGTAATCGAATGCTTTATTTACGTAATCATCATTCTATATTTACGAATCTCTAAGTGATATTTTACGTAATCGATTGTTTTATTGACGTAATCGAATGCTTTATTTACAGAATCATCATTCTATATTTACAGAATCTCTAAGTGATATTTAACGAATCTGATTATTTTATTGACAGAATCTCTCATTTATGTTTTAGTATTCTTACTACTCAATGTTTTTTACAGAATCAGGATTGTATTTGTTTTGGCTGAGAATCTGCGGGATTCTCTTGCCTTTCCTGGTGATTCGGTAACGATTGTATTTATTTTGACAGAGATTTCGCTCGCTCGTAATCCCTAGGCGACTCGAACACGTTTTGAGTGAAACCCTTGATCGTGAATCTCGGCTAAAAAATTTCCGAAAAAAAATGTTGTGCGAGCCCTCAGTTCTGTAAACTAGTAGAATATGTAAAGTTTTTTTCAAAAAAAGGTGGTTGCGATTTTTAAAGATTTGACAGTTATTTTCTTTTATACCTCTGGGCTTTTTACCTGTTTATCCTTATTTCAGTTTCTAATGTCTATTTAATTACACTATTGCCACCTTGATTTTGACAGAATCTGAGCCTTTATTTTTGTATCATGGATGGTTGATATTTGGTTCTTAGTTCTCATATTTATTTGGGTTCTCATTGGAACCGGCCCCTATATAGGGGTTGGCTCAAATGAGAACTCCTCACAAATATGAGAACTAAGAACCAAATCTCTACCCTTAGATCTTTAACCAATCAACGGTTGTGATTAAACTCTATTAAATTTAAAAATTTAACTAAAGGGCACGCTGGTCATAGAATCAGTTACATTATAGGTAGTTTTTTCTTTCCTAACTAAGCGCAACATTCTTCCTTATCAATTTTGTCTAATCTTCAACCAATCTACCCTTAAATTAAACTCTATCAATTTTATCTAATCTTTATCTTTTTTATTTTTTTTTCAGGTATCTGTAATCATGCTGTTTTCGATCCTTTGTTTTTGATTTGTTTTTTTCTGTTGTTGTTTTAGCCGAAAGCGTTTTTGTGCTTGAATATACAAAATCACATTTTATTTTTAATAGAATCACCTATGATTTTTATAGAATCACCTTGATTTTCATCGATGTTGTTGTTAAATATTGTGTGCTATCAATGTTATTGTTATGTTACGAATCTTATTATCAATTTTGTTATGTTACAAAATCTTTATCAATTTTTTGAATCTATTGTGAATGTTTACAGAATCTATGTTCTAAATAAATAATTTATTAATCTATTTAAAAATATAGAATCATATTATTATATATAGAGAATCATTTCGTTATTCTTACGAATCATGTAATATAAATTATGGAATCTCTTTAATTCTAAAATAATAATTTTTGGTATCTATTGTTTGATGGATACGTAATCATATTATAATTTGTATAGAATCATATGTATTATAACGTAATATAATATTTTAGTTTGCAGATTCGAGTTTATTATTTAGTATTTGTTTTATTTATTATTTTAGTGTTTGTTTTATTATTTTAGTGTTATGTATTTATTACTTGCATTTGCTGTTGATTCTGTGACGATTCGTTGTGTTTTGGCTGAGTGATTTTGGTGGAGAGAGCGTGCGATTTTCGACATTTTTAGGGTTTTCGTACCTGTATTTTTTATCTTTTTACCCTTATTTTAGTTTCTAATGTCTATTTAATTACAATTCTGCCACCTTGATTTTGGCAGAATCTCAGCCTCTGGTTTTGTATGATGGATGGTTGATATTGGATTTTTAGTTCCCACATTTATTTGGGTTCTCATTGGAACCAACCCCTATACACACACACACACACACTCATCATGATCTATTATAGAAAAAATTATATTTTAAAATTTTTAATTATTATTTTAGCTATGTGCAAAAGGGACGCCTATTAAGCTATCTGAAAAATTAACATATTAAACTGGCTTGATTCATATTCTAAAAGACTCCAAACTATATGAAAATTTGATCATATACATTTGATGATGTTTTAAACAAGATGTGCGGTACGGATCATGAATTTGATGACCCGATTAGTCCATCTCACGATAAGGTTTTATTTCACCATCTCACCACACGCACACACATATAGATAAGAAAAAGATCATGAAAGAAGTAAAGAAAAAAGCAATCAAAGGAAAAGGAATTGACAAATCGAGGCGGCGACTAAGGTACATCCTTCTAACGACAAAGGTATCTTTGCGTCATCTCCTAGACATCAAGCGCAACATCAACAAGGTAAAGGTTTCATCATTAACAAGATCTTTAAAGATCTTAACCCCAAATTTTCTTCTAATCCACCCCCTTATCCCTAAGCCCTCGACACATGTGCATCCGTTTCCCAAACCTTTTTCTTTCCTTTTCTCAAAACCACTTGCAAAACCTCTTGTCATTCCCTGTTTTTCCTTTTTTTCATTCTCTGCAAAAGGATTTAGGTTTTGGCAAGAAACCTTTACATGTTGATCGAGAAGATGGATTGGATAAAGTTATGTACAAGAAGAGAAATAAGAAGACTTTTCTTGTTGATTATATGAATCCCAAGAAGCCTCGTCAGTGTTTCAATTATGGAGATGATCGTCACAAAGTCAAGTTCTGCCCTAAAGGGGCTTATATCTGCTACAAATGCAACAAAGAGGGTCATATTGCGAAGAATTGTAGATCTCATCTCAGATTGGAGAAAAAGGTGGATCTTTCTGATTCGACTTGGGTTAGTCTCAATGCCAAAGTATTCTCTGCTTTTGGTGTTTTCACGTTGCAAAAGGGATCTCCATCTCTTGAGCTGCTGAAGGTGAGGTTGTCGTGGAAGTTTAAATGGATGGGGTGGAAGGGGAAGGTTATTCCAATGGGAAAAAAATCATTATCTTGTGGAATTTCCATCTACTATGCAACTATCTGATGTCATTGAAGATGGGTAATTAACTTTAAGAAATTCTCAGGTTTGTTTGTTCCATGGACGGAGAATCTTAGTATGAAGGTGGTAGATTCCGCCTATTATTCATGGATCAAAATTAACAGTTTACCTTTCTTTTTTTGGTCTTATGAAGTTTTGGGTTAAATTGTGGAGAGTTTTGGTGAGTTTTGTTAGTGCATGCAACAACATCAAGGAGAAGAGTAGCACTGATGTTAGTTGTAAAGGTGAAGTCCCCTGAGGAAATTCCAAAGAGGGTCTTGTGCTCATACAAATCTGATATTGATGGGCATACAACATAGGTATATCTAGATATCATTCTAATTGGTGTTGGTCATTATGGGTCTCAAGCAGAGGGAAATCACATCATGAGGATGAAGGCTCAAGGAGATGCTCTCATTGAGACCTCATGGGGTGAACAACAACAACATCCATCAGAGGAGGAACTCTGGTCAGTTGTCCAAAATGCAGGAGGTGAAAGGAAATCTAGTAATTCTACTAAAAGGAAGAGTAAACAAGTAATTGATGATAATTTGAATATGGTGATATCTACAGAGACTCAAAAAGCAACTAAAGATTTAGGAGAGAAGATTGAGGATAAAAATCAGCAACTTTCCTTAACTGACTCTGATTCGAATTAACTGGTTAAGGACTTTCCTTTTGAGGTGGTTCAGAAATTTTGAAAGGGACAGTAAGTTTCGATTGAGAAATCAACATGGGACAAATACGTGAGTGCTGACATAGACCAAAACTTATTTGCCTCTTCAAACTCCTCTTTC
This sequence comes from Asparagus setaceus, assembly GCA_012295165.1. Lineage (NCBI taxonomy): Eukaryota > Viridiplantae > Streptophyta > Magnoliopsida > Asparagales > Asparagaceae > Asparagus > Asparagus setaceus. The sequence continues at coordinate 36,654,349 of CM022704.1, forward strand.
CAGTCAACATCTAAAGCAGTTTCATCGAAACAAGGACCTGCATCATCTTCCTCATTATCAGCTCTACCAGGATATCCAAAAAGGATCTCTCTCTCTCTAAGAAGAAGGTAGCAAGGAAGGCTATATTCAGTCATAAGCATATGGGATATCTTCAATATGTTTCCTCCTCTAGGAAGTCATCTAAGAAAGATACTTCTAAGTCTTCAAAATCCTTCTCTTCTTCCTCCTCTAGGAAGTCATCTAAGAAAGATACTTCTAAGTCTTCAAAATCCTTCTCTTCTTCCTCCTCTTATACCAAGCCTATTAATTCTTTAATAAGATCCTTGTTGAAGATATTGCATCAAATTGTGGTATCAAAGGTACCTTTTCTAAGTTTGATTTTGATAAGTTAAAGGCCAAAGAGCAGGAGAGCGTTAAACAAATTGTTTCGTCTCTTCATGCTTGTGCAGTGGGTGGTAGGGTTTTCATTTATTTTTTTTAATGAAGCTTGGATCTTGGAATGTTAGAAGTCTCAATTACTCATCTAAAGGAAGAATGATTAGAGATGGTGTTCTATTGGCTGGGTTGGGTATAGTTGGGTTACAAGAAACTAAACTTGTCAATACTAATAGCAGAAAATTAAAATCAAGTGGAGGTGCTAAAATTTCTATTTGACATTGTCTAGACTCTATTAAATCAAGAGGTGGTGTCCTGGTTGGGTGGAGTGATTCCTTCACCCTGATTGATTCTTACATTGGCATCTTTTCTATTTCTGTGAACCTCCTTCATGTTGTATCTGAATGGAAGTTTGTCTTTACTTTGGTCTATGCTCCTATTGATAAGAAGGAGAGAGAAGTGTGTTGGTGGGAATTACAAAGAATTGGGATATTTTCTGTGATCCTTGGGTTCTTAGTGGGGACTTAAATGTCACTTTATATTCTAGTGAAAAAAGTGGGAGAGAGGGCTCCCTGAGAGATATCAATATGTTCAGGAATCTAGTTAACAGTCTCAACTTGATTGATCTGCCTCTTAATGGGAGAACCTATACTTGGTTCAATCACAGACTTAATCTTGTCATGGCTAGGCTGGATAGATTTCTAGTATCCTTAGATTGGGATTCCAAATTCTCCTCTTCAATACAATACTCCTTCCCTTTTGCATGCTCTGATCACTGTCCTGCCATCTTAAACAATGGTGGTATACTCCCCCCCCCCCTCCCCTCTTCAGATTTGAAAGAAGCTGGTTATCTAATAGTGATTTCATTCCATTTATTCCTCTTTGTTGGAAGAATTTCTCTTGTCAAGGTTCTCCAGTTGATAAGTTTATTTCTAAGTTAAATTTGATTAAAAGAAGAATGAAGTGGTGGAAGAAAAATGTGGTAGGGTCTATCACCAAGAAGAAAACAGATTCTTTCTAATGTTGAAGAGATTGATAAAATTGAAGAAGTGAGATTATTATCTGAAGCTGAATCTAGTAGGAGAGCCACCCTTAGGGGGAGCTACTCTTCAATTATTAAAGATGAAGAGATTTACTGGCACCAATGGTCTAGAGTTCAGTGATTAGAAGAAGGGGATGCTAACACCTCATTCTTTCATCAAATGGCTTCCCACCATAGAAGAAAGAACCTAATGTCTCTATTGTGCATATTTTAGTTTTGTTCTCTGAGGAAGACAATCAAAAAAATTCTTCATGACTACTTCTCCCCATCTTTGGTCATGATCATTCACCTCATCTGTTTATAGATAGTAATTTTCTGTATCAAGTTAGGTCCCTAATCTATTTATACTAAGGCTCCTTTTGCTAAAATGAAATTAAAAATATTATTTTTGGGATGAATGCTAATAAATCACCTGGGCCAGATGGCTTCTCCATGCTATTTTCTCAAACCTTTTGGGATACTATAAGAGAAGACCTCTTTTCTCTTATGCTCTCCCTATTCTATGATGCATCATCTCTTCCTTTATCACCCTCATCCCCAAGATTCGGGATGCTTCTCAAGTAAAGACTTCAGACCTATTAGCCTAATTAATTTTATTTTTAAAAATTTTAAAATTTTTATAAAAATCCTAGCTAATAGACTATCTCCTCTTTTGTCTTCTCTTATTGATCACACTCAATCAACCTTTCAAGTCGGGTGTCTACCTTAAACTCGCTCTAATTGGTCATGAGTTGATTCACCAATGTTCTAAGAGGAAAAATATGTCTCTCTAATGAAAATAGACTTTCTTGAAGGCTTTTGATTGTATTAGTTGGTCTTTCTGATCAACCTCCTTAAAGCTAGAGGCTTTGGTGATAGATGGTGTTCTGAATTTCCTCAATTCTCTACATCAAAATATGCTACCTTAGTGAATGGCAATCCTTCAAAATTCTTTTTATGTAAGAGAGGGTTGAAACAAGGAGATCCTCCCTCTCCTATGCTCTTTATTCTTGTTGTAGATATTCTAAACAATATGATTTCCAAGAATATTGAAGCGTGTACCTTGTCCAATATGAATCTTAAAGGTGACCTAAAAAAGGATTTTTACATCAAAACCATATTTACTTTTACCCAAATTGATACTTACCACCTTTAGAGTTTTTTATGTAAACTATCTTTACTTGCTAACATGTTTGCAATGTCACACCTAATCCAGTTTTAGCCAAAAATATGTGAAATGACCATTTTACCCTCACCATTTTCTTATTCTTTCACCTCCTTCCTTCATTAATTCTAACCCTAGCCTCCTCATCCTCCTTTCTCCCCTGCCTTTCCTCTCCCTCCTCCCCAACTCCCTCCCCCTCTCTCTCTCCTCTTAGTGGGGACTTAAATGTCACTTTATATTCTAGTGAAAAAGTGGGAGAGAGGGCTCCCTGAGAGATATCAATATGTTCAGGAATCTAGTTAACAGTCTCAACTTGATTGATCTGCCTCTTAATGGGAGAACCTATACTTGGTTCAATCACAGACTTAATCTTGTCATGGCTAGGCTGGATAGATTTCTAGTATCCTTAGATTGGGATTCCAAATTCTCCTCTTCAATACAATACTCCTTCCCTTTTGCATGCTCGATCATCATCTCGTCTTAAACAATGGTGGTATACTCCCCCCCCCCCTTCCCTCTTCAGATTTGAAAGAAGCTGGTTATCTAATAGTGATTTCATTCCATTTATTCCTCTTTGTTGGAAGAATTTCTCTTGTCAAGGTTCTCCAGTTGATAAGTTTATTTCTAAGTTAAATTTGATTAAAAGAAGAATGAAGTGGTGGAAGAAAAATGTGGTAGGGTCTATCACCAAGAAGAAAGATTCTTTCTAATGTTGAAGAGATTGATAAAATTGAAGAAGTGAGATTATTATCAAGTGAATCTAGTAGGAGAGCCACCCTTAGGGAGCTACTCTTCAATTATTAAAGATGAAGAGATTTCTTGGCACCAATGGTCTAGAGTTCATGATTAGAAGAAGGGATGCTAACACCTCATTCTTTCATCAAATGGCTTCCCACCATAGAAGAAAGAACCTAATGTCTCTATTGTGCATATTTTAGTTTTGTTCTCTGAGGAAGACAATCAAAAAAATTCTTCATGACTACTTCTCCCCCATCTTTGGTCATGATCATTCACCTCATCTGTTTATAGATAGTAATTTTCTGTATCAAGTTAGGTCCCTAATCTATTTATACTAAGGCTCCTTTTGCTAAAATGAAATTAAAAATATTATTTTTGGGATGAATGCTAATAAATCACCAGGGCCAGATGGCTTCTCCATGCTATTTTCTCAAACCTTTTGGGATACTATAAGAGAAGACCTCTTTTCTCTTATGCTCTCCCTATTCTATGATGCATCATCTCTTCCTTTATCACCCTCATCCCCAAGATTCAGGATGCTTCTCAAGTAAAAGACTTCAGACCTATTAGCCTAATTAATTTTATTTTTAAAAATTTTAAAATTTTTATAAAAATCCTAGCTAATAGACTATCTCCTCTTTTGTCTTCTCTTATTGATCACACTCAATCAACCTTTCAAGCTGGCAGGTCTACCTTAAACTCTGTTCTAATTGGTCATGAGTTGATTCACCAATGTTCTAAGAGGAAAAAATATGTCTCTCTAATGAAAATAGACTTTGCGAAGGCTTTTGATTGTATTAGTTGGTCTTTCCTGATCAACCTCCTTAAAGCTAGAGGCTTTGGTGATAGATGGTGTTCCTGAATTTCCTCAATTCTCTCTACATCAAAATATGCTACCTTAGTGAATGGCAATCCTTCAAAATTCTTTTTATGTAAGAGAGGGTTGAAACAAGGAGATCCTCCCTCTCCTATGCTCTTTATTCTTGTTGTAGATATTCTAAACAATATGATTTCCAAGAATATTGAAGCAGGTACCTTGTCCAATATGAATCTTAAAGGTGACCTAAAAAAAAGGATTTTTACATCAAAACCATATTTACTTTTACCCAAATTGATACTTACCACCTTTAGAGTTTTTTTTATGTAAACTATCTTTACTTGCTAACATGTTTGCAATGTCACACCTAATCCAGTTTTTAGCCAAAAAATATGTGAAATGACCATTTTACCCTCACCATTTTCTTATTCTTTCACCTCCTTCCTCACAAATCCTAACCCTAACCCTAGCCTCCTCATCCTCCTCTTCTCCCCGTCTTCCCTCTCCCTCCTCCCCCAACTCCCCTCCCCCTCTCTCTCGCCCTCCCTCTTACTCCCCAACGTCCCACTCTCCCATTCCTTTCCAAGTGGGAACTAGGATTAGGGTTAGGGTTTGGGGGAGGTAGCGGTTATGGGTTAGGGTTAGGATTTTGGGGGAGATGGCGGTCATGGGTTAGAGTTAGGATTTTTAGGGAGGTGGCAGCCATAGGTTAGGGTTAGGGTTACGGTTTGTAGAAGAGGAGGATGGAGGAGGCTAGGGTTAGAGTTAGGGGTTGGAAGGAAGATGGGGGAAAATGAGAATATCTGATTTTTTGTGGGTGAACAGTAAAAAAAAGGTGTGACATGCAAACGTGTTAGCAAGTAAAGGTGGTTTACATCAAAATTTTTTTTAAAGGTGGTAAGTATCAATTTGGGTAAAAGTAAAGATGGTTTTGATGTAAAAACCCTAAAAAATTCAAAATATTACAATTTGTAGATGATACTTTTATCTTCTTTAAAGCATCTCTAAAGGATATAGCAGTCCCTAAAACCATATTGTATATCTTTGAGAACATTTCAGGGCTCAGCATTAACTATTCCAAATATTCTCTCATTTATTTCGGGAGACTTCATTCTCAAGGCAGGAAATTAGCCATGGCTCTGAATTGTAAACATGAAGCTCTTCCAATCAAATATCTTGGTCTTCCTCTTAGAAGTGGCAAACTATCTAGAAGTGATTGGTAGTCAATACTAGATAATCTTCATAAGAGTCTATCTCTCTAAAAAAGCAAGCCTCTCTCTTTTGGCGGTTGACTTGGTCTTGTTTATTGTTCTTTCATCAATTCCTCTCTATTTTTTATCATTTTTCAAACTCCCTTGCTGGCTTATAAAGAAAATTGATATAATTAGAAGGAAATTCCTATGGTGTAGCAATGCTGATTCTAAATCCTTCAAACTTGTCAAATCGAATCTGATTTATTCAAGCAAACATAAAGGAGGGCTAGGTGTTAAAGACTTATCTATTTCTAATACATCTCTTATATCTGAATGGTTATGGAAATGTACTGACAAGTTGGCTCATTGCTCAGCTCCCTATATAGCAGTGGGACTCTTATCTTTCAATCTAATAAAATCAAAGCTGCTAATTCCTCATTCTGGAATAATATTTTGGGTCACAATGATGCTTTTTTTTATACTATTCTTTGAAATTTGGGAGATGGGAAACACATAAGATTCTGGAAGGATAAATGGATTGGTTACAACTCTCTTGCTTCTCTGTTTCCATCTCTCTATAACTTAACTTGGTGTAAAGATGTCTCTGTGTTTAATCAGGGGTTTTATCACAATGGAGAATAGCTTTGGCATCCACATCTTAGAAGGGCAACCTACGCACAAGTTAGAGATGACATAGATAATCTTATGGCATTGTTGACATCTTTCTATCCTAATGACCACAAGGATAAACCATCATGAAGCCTATCCTCTTGCGATGTTTATTCTGTCAAATCTTTCTATGACTTGCTTATTCAGAGGGGAATTTCAACTAATCTATATTCTTTGGTCTAGAATTCTATTTTGCCTAGCAAAGTGAGGGTGTTTACATGGATTTTTTTCTAAGGATAAACTCCATACAAAATCCAATCTTGTGAAGAAAGTGTGGCTAGGAGATACCTCATGTGTCTTTTATGAGGAGATTTTTGAGACAGCAGCTCATCTTTTGTCTCATGCCCTAATACCGCCAATGTTTGGAGACATTTTAAAACTCATTTAGGAGGGTTACATTGGCCTAATAATTTTTGGGGGTCGATAGACCAGTCTGCTAACCTCTCTAAAGCTGATCTTAAAGGCTACTTATGGTCTATTCTTTTACCTACTATCTGTTGGTGCATATGACCTGCTAGAAACAAGAAGATTTTTAATAATTCTGCAACTCGACCTCTATCTGTCAGTAATTCAGTTATCTTGTTCATGCATGAATGGTCAAGTGCTGCTAAGGGGAAACAAAAGAAAAAGATGGCTAGAGCTCTTCAGGAGCACCCACTACCTAAGGCATATGCAAGAAGAGTTGATGAAGAGGAGGAAGATGCTATTAGTGATTACAGCTCTGTTGAAGTTTAGTTTGCTTTTATGTCCTCTTTGTTTTGTTTGTGTGTGTGTGTGTGTGTGTGTGTGTTGGAGAACTTGCCGTTTTTGTAGTTTGTTAGGATCATCTCCAGAAACTAGTTTTTCTATACCCAATGTATAAGGTTGGCTTTGGTTCCTTTATTTATAGGTGCGTGGGGTGAATGACGACTAGTCCGCTCCTCACCCTCACAGATGGATAGAGGAAGAAGGTCTTGTACCTCTTAGTTAGAGAGAGGATAGTTTCTGTTGATACTATATTTCGTGTTCTGGATTGTTTGTTTTATATTATGAATGAACAGGGAGAGTTTCCCTTGTTTTTCTTGCGGGGGAAAAAAAGTAAAGAAATCATATGTTCTTGTCTGGTTGGATTTTAGGCTCTTTCTTCTTCTGTGAACCTTTTAACAAAACATTTTAGACTGTGAAACATGGTATCCCTTAGAATCTTCACAGTAGTAGCTGGAAAGTATTAGTAGGAGATTCGTAAAAGTCACTACAAAAGACAAACAAATTTTGAAGAAAATATAATATTCTTAACATGCATTGTGGTGGGTGAGCATGACCATGTTCAAGCTTTCTTTGTTATTACAGGTAGCACAAACTTTTAGATTATTCCAAATCACTGTGTCAGCCATTGGATATTATTTAGTAGTATGTCCTTTATTTTTGTTTTCTAATATTTTTAATCTTCTATATTATCATGCCTCCTCTCTTGCACCGCTCAAAGGCCTACCACAGAATTCAAGTGCTTGCCTTCTCTTCATGTTGTAGTGCGCCAGGAGTAGCTGAAGCTGTCAGCATGATCTGATCCATGAAAGGTGAAGTGCATGTAACCTCCATAATATGTTTCCTCATTAACACTTACATGATCCCTCAACCTTTTTTTGTTAGCACTTGTCACCTCTAAATTGACTCTCCCTCTCTCTTGAATTGAGGGGTGATAAGTGCTGCTAATAAAAGAGTTGAGAGATGATAACTGCCACTGATGGTATAAGATCATGAGTGGGGTTATCTGGCATGTACCTCCAATGAAGACAATATATCATCAGATCATAGGGGCAGTTTCATCTGCTATTGGGAGCACTTAAAACCTATATATACATCACATAAACAGGGCTTTATCATTGGAATTCTGTGTTTTGGTCTTCTCATGATCATCTCCTCGGTGACTTCCAGCTTAATCCCTTTCTCTTATTTGTTTATTCATTTTTGAGGTCATCAATGGCGTCATTTTTCACCTCACGTAGGTTTCGTGTTTAGACATGGATATAACATCAACAACTCAAATAATGGAGCCTCATACTCAATATTGTCTTCGCAAACCTTGCTGATCATGCATCACAAGTTCACAAAGTCAACAAGCGAGCAAAATACGACGACAGTAATCAACGCCAAAAATGTTTATAAATTTGATTAAATTAACCAGTAAAGGATACAATAAATTAAGACAACATTCATTACTCACTACAAGCTTTGGGACACAACACCTGAATCTCAATCAACTACTGTTAACAATGAGATTCTTGAGAACCAAAACTGTACCGTACAACATATTAAATTATACTCTTAGAAAATGAATGATTGAATTAATGATAAAATGTTACAAATTAACTTAAGACTATCAACCTTTGGGCTGATGCATACTAATACTCAATTAAGAAACTACAAAAAATTTCCGGGAACGTAAATTAGCTACTGCTGCCATTGCTGCTCACCCTTATTTGAGCTGTGTTTAGCTGTTTCGAAACTTCATCTAACTTATCATAAATATATTGGGCAGTAGGACGATCAGTTGGCTCACTTGAGGTACACTCATAAAATAAATCTATCAAGAGCTTCAACGCTTCAGTATCAGCATCAGATTCAGCATCTGGTTCGTCAAACAAAGCTAGCGACTCCAGTTCAGGTGTAAGCCTCGGACGTCGTTTCATCTATCAATGGTGAGCTAGTCAGTTCATGAATGCATAGAAAAACCTAAATCACCGTGCACTATAAACCGACACTCTGGCTAACACTTCTTATATGTTGATATTGATCCTCTGATATCTTAATGGTTGCACATGTAAGATTAAACAACACAAAGCAATACTACATATTTCCAATTTAGCTTTGTTTCCCACAACTTGGTATATTATCAATGGCCTTTGCGGTTCCTACATATTTCAGGAAACATCGCGAAAGCAGGACATTGACACAAAATAACTGAGAACAAAGCCTCATCAGTGCGTAAGTTATAGATTGATTTTAAACATAATCCCTATGTTTTTTATTTGTTCCAAATCAGCCCTCAACTTTGCATTCTATCTTCTTTCTTAGACCATAACCATGAAACATCAAAGGGGCAAGGGTACTGTTGTCACATTCTAATGTTTTTTGGAGGGGAATTCCCCTGTACATGAATAGATTAATTATATTTCAGTTCAATTGACGATTGTGCCCTCATCAGAATCAATAACGGACAATTTTTTTTCAAATGTTCAAGGCCATGGTCTCAGAAATTAGACTTTGTTCTCCAACATAACAGGTTAATATGATTTGATCTGAATTAAAAGAGAAAAACAAAAAAAACACTAGCCTACTATAAGACAACAAAAAGACCAGCGAAGAGTGTTACGATGCTGAAAAAAAAAAATCAAATATTCATGTTCAAGGAGCAAAACAAGTACAGATGCTATTAGTGAGATAGAAATGTTAAAATGTCCCAGCCACTACACCAAAACTTTGAAGTTGTGGCGAGGGTTGAGGGTTATAATTTCATACTCTATCATGCCCCCACAGTTTATGAGGATCATTTTATTGGTCAAGACATGGAGTCACAGAGCAGTGCCTCCCCCCCCCTCTAAATCCACTTTAGAAATTTGTAACCGGTAAGATTCAAACATAGATTGCTCTAATACCATGTCAAAGGTCTCTACACTACACCAAAACTCCGAAGTTGTAGTGAGAAGGTTGATTTTACACTCTAACAAGAAAGATTGAACACACGTACATTTACTCGTCAAATTCATGTCCTGAGAAACGTCGATGAACTTTGACCACTAACTAATTACAAAAAGAAAGCAAAATGTGTTGTACATACTATTTTGGACGGGACTCACCTGCAGAAGGTTGTATATCTCGTCATCAGAGAGCCCGCTGTAAGGAATTTGAAGAGTAAGCAGTTCAAATAGAAGACAGCCATAGGACCAGATATCCACTTCCTGCACCCCCAAGCAAATAACATAAGAATACAATTAGAGAAACTGCCCATGAAGTATCTGCTTCAACCGAACAAAAGGTGAATAGACCCAAACAGACTGAGGGCAAGTAAAGTGTCTTGTATATAATAGTTCCAATGAAATCAAGAACTAATTGTGGCTATGTTAAGAGTTTCACATATCCATTTCATCTATGTTGCAGTTATAACATACATTTTATTGGAAAAAATATAAAATGTTATTGCTTTCAAATTATGTAATAATTTGTCGAACAATAGTGTATTCCCTAGATACATCAATACAATGTAATACAAATGATTCAATCATGTCACAAAACCATTCACTAATTATTCAGAAATCTTTCTCCATAATCATATCAACAAATCCATGTGCAAATACAATGCAGAAAAAATTAAGTTACTAGTAAACAACAGCATAAATGCTCAAAGTGGGGAAAGAACACAAACTTCATTTAACCTACCATAAAATGAGATACAGACAGCAATAGTTTTCCTGACAATCACCCAAAAGGGCCAAAACATGACGAATAGCTTTCAGAACATAAATTGGAAAGGTAGTTTCACATACTCGATAACTAGCCATCAGTTGTTTCACGCCATGTCCCTCAGTTCTCATATTTAGCTCTGTCAAACCAATATAGTACACCCACACCAAGTTGGATAGTCATCAAAGTTAACACTTAACAGCCAGATATAACTTGGTTAATTCTTTAGTGGAGCTGTCATGTCTTTCCTATGGCCATTACCCGATCCTAACTTAGAGATGATGAGCATAATACAAAACAATAAATAACTTAAAACTGAGTTTTGCAGCTAATATTATACTCATCTGGAAAGAGGAAAAAAAACCACAAAAAAGAAAAAGAAATACCACTTTATAAGGGAAACAAAACTCATAAAAAACTGCAGTAGAACATTAAGGTCAAATAAGCTCCTGAAAGAATCTATATTAAACATAAGAATGATACTATTAATTAAAGACTATCCAAGAAGGATGACTTACCAGACCATAGTGATTCCTTTGATGCATAGCCTGCAGTACCTCTGGAGCCATCCATCGTGGAGTTCCTACACAAACATCCGGTGGATGAATTCCAATATGTGCATTACAACAAGTGTGCATAAAAGATTGGAGCGGCACAGATCTATCAAAATCAGCAAGCTTGATAACTGGAGTCCCATCACTTCTCTTGCGGTCTAGGTCGATTAAAATATTTTCACTTTTTATATCCCTATGAATAATGTTCTTGGAGTGCAGCTCAACCAATGCACACGCAACATCTCTAGCAATAAAAAGAGCTATGTCAACTGGTGCATTCTTTTCTCCCCTTTCTAATAACTTCTCCAAATAAACCTGCAGGGAAAGTATTGGTCACAGTTTTTATTAAGGAAAAAACACATGATTAGAACACAGGAAGGAGCATAACAACCAACAAATTACCTTCACGGATCCGCCTTTTATGTACTCCATAACAATTAAAGACTGCAATAACCTATTTTCTTTAACCCCTTCTACTGGAGGAGCCCACTTGTAAGAAAGCTGATGACCATATATTTCAACAATAGAACTGTGTTTCCTCAAAGCGCCAAGCATTCTAACCTCTCCCAAGAATGAGTATTCAAAATTTCTTATCTCCTCCAATGACGCCCTGCAAGATTCCAAGTTGCGAACCTGGATAACTCCATTAGTCAGCATCATTACCATGCCACAAGGATTACAGAGCAATAGTAAGATAAAAGCAAAGAAGTAATGAATTGCCTAATAAATGAAAATAAACAGCCTGGTATTGGATAACTGTAACTCCACAGCATAGTCGAGTTTAAAGAATTTCTTCACATAATATTAGAAATCAATGCTTCTGCAAAATGATATATTTAGGCATGAACATGTACCTTTACTGCAGCATCAATTGTACCGAACTTGCAATGAAATACAGATTGTGATTTTGCTTTCTCAATCTCATGGGACAAGGACGGTAAAGAAAAGGAACACCCGAAATAAGAAGAATTTTCAGTAGGTGAGGGAAGTTGGACCCGGCAAAGAGGGAAGTATCTGAAACAAAACATGACTGGTCAATGTAAAACTGAGAACATGCACACACAGAGAGATATACATCAGTGACCAAAAAATATAGAACAAAATTAGGTTTTTTGTATACTAGTATGCCACACATGCGTTGCACGTGGCGTACTTGGTTTAAGAAATTATTAATTAATAATATATTCTATATTATTGATTCTTAAATATGTACTTATGATATAATATTTACTTATGGTACAGTGATTCTTGTTCGAATAGCAAAAATTGTTATTAGATGCAAAATTACAAAAGCTATAATAGCAAAATGGAATCACAATCGATATAAAGATATTGTTTAAATAGCTCAGTTCATGGGAATTGTATAAGTCAATTTTAATACAAATTAAAGAATCTCAATCAAGAGACAATTAATCTGGATTTCATATAAGAAATCAAATGTTTTATGCAATTCAATCAAATATATCATATATAGGTTTGTGTATTATGATTTACTCAATGAATAGAGGATAGATAGCCAATATGTTTTATTAGTTAATCTTTGTAGCCTAAAGTTGACAGGAACAAAGAACTTATTGGTGATTAGTCGAAAGAAGACGAACAAAGTTTTATGATTCAACATAATTATTAACAAAAGAACATAAAAGATGCTTAATAGAGGTAAGAAAATCAAAAGGACAAGAGACATTAAAGTGTTGGAAAAGCACCTCTGAACTTAAAGTGCATATGAACCTAGTAATTAGTTAAGAATTACACCATGAATATATCTAATGAACAAGAAAGCAGAACTTATGACCTATGTTCAAAAGAAAAAGCACAACTTATGATAAATAACACAAAATGCTCTTTACAACATTGTGCAAGGGGGTAAAATCTTTAAATAGCTTTGCATAAACTCCAAAAATAAGATCATACATTCTTTCTAAGTATTAAAAGATCAATAAGAATCCTACCCAATCCACAGAAAAAAGGTACATACTGAAAACAACATTTGGTTCCCAAATCAAATTTATACATACTCTTAAATATCAAGACTTTCAAATAATAACCTTCCTATAATCTATTATCCTTCTCTTCTTCAAGGATTCAAGAGACAAAACACAAATTAAAAGCTACAAATTGAATATGGGACATAGTCTTCAACGTCATAAAAAATAAATCTTTAAGTCCGCAAACCATTTGACAAATATTATTCAATGTATGCACGTGCACATACATACACAACCTACGTACACTATAAGCCATTTGACAAACTTTCCATATAACATATTTCAAAAACCATTGTGTTGGTGTAGGAATTTGGCTTAGTAGGTGATGTGGTGGATTGAAGAAAATGGATTGCATGTAGATGAAAAAGAGGTTATGTTAAGGGAAAATAAAAGAGTGGTTAGTTAATTGGATCCATAACATATGTATTTAATTAAATAAGCTATGAAATCTTTAAGAGCATAAAAACTAATTAAATATGGAATCTTTAAGAGCCTAAGAAACTAATTAACTCTTATTATTATGATGATTTTTAATTAATTTAATTTAATTTAATTTAATTTAAGACTCATTGAATGAGACTTTGAGATAAATTAATTAAATAAATAAAATAATTAAAGTAGAGGGGTAAAAGGGCAATCAAAAGTTTTAGTACCCCAATCCTCTTTTATATGTAGTATAGATATATACCCCTCAAATCTTCCATATTTACAAATTTACCATCCAAATGCAAAAATATCCCTCAATTCTTTCTTATTTGGTTTTCTACCCCTCAATTTAACAATGTTGGTCCCCTCAATTTAACAATGTTGGTTTTAAAATGGGGCAATGTCAAAAATTTCTAATAACTTTCAATATGTTTGCAACATGTTCCCATTTGGAACCTAAAATTTTTAAGTGGGAGGGGTAGAAAAACTCAATGTGAGAGAATTGAGGGGTAATTTTGCAAATATCAAGATGAAGGGTAGTTTTGCAAATATGGAAGCTTTGAGGGATATATATGCAAAAAACCCAAAAAAATTTATACACTGTTAAAAGAAATAACTGACCTGCAGTAGTACTCTGGATCAGTTTCTTCTCTTATATCTGCAGGATGGCATGCATCAACAATCATCCTCACAAATGAATTGCCTTTCTTGACATGAATGGCATTCCAGGCATGTGGCATGTAATCTAGGAATCCCCTCACAAGTTCGCAGGGAACTGGAGGGTCTGCTCGATCACACAGATACTTCAACATTTCAAAAAGTTAATTAGCGAATTGATATATTGAAATCAACTTCACATGTAAATATAAGCAAGTAAGATATGGAAGTTTACCTTCATAAGAACAGCTCTGTGCCTACAAACGCCAAAACGCAAGGTTCCTATAGGTACAACAATGGAATTGCGTCTAGCCTTAATTAACCGCAGAGAATTATCACACAACTCTTCAAAGTTAAAATTTGTTCCCATACCAAATTCCTGCTTAGCAATATCTCCTTTACCATGTACATTTCCTGCCCAACACGTACAGATAAATGGTTGCCGCTTATTTGAACCAACCATGGCCCTCCGTAATTTAATGATCGTGGAACTCCTATCACTTCCTCCAAAACAATCCGATACGAACATAGCAAGAATTGACGCCCTCTGCAAGTTATCAACTTCGTGATCCTTATTCTCCCCTGAACATGACCTCCTAAAGTTGGATAAAAGCATTTGGGCAGAAGAGGCAATTGCATCCAACTCTTCATCCCTATGTCTGAAACAAAATAAACCACAAAAATGTTAGCAATCAGTACCAAGGATGAATCTAATAACCATATAAGCAGTAGACATATTATCAAATTTAGTTAGTTTATCCTAGGTAAAAGATTAAACAGTTCCATAGACATGTACTTACCTATCCAAAAGAATAACTTCACGTGAATCAAGGCAAAGACTTCGCTCATATTCATCCAACGACATAAAGAGGCGATCACGTCCAGCATCATAGAAACCATCTGGTAGATAATCATCAATGCTACAGAAAGAATCTGTGCTATATTTGCATGATGCATATGAGTAATCTTCGAGAGCCCTCCGGAACTTGCTTGGTTTAGGGTTATCAAGATCCCTATCAGAATGCCTTTTGGATTTTACAATACGTTTATCTGTGTCAGAAGAAGAATTATCATCAGACACAGTTAGTTCATTCTGAGGACAAGGCAGGAGACAGCTGGACACACTCTCATTTTCATAGTCATTTTCCGTGTTCAAGAAGTTAGATTCAGTTAAACATGAGCTATCATCTCCATAACTTATGTTGGTTAATCCAATATTTCCATTATCATCAAGATTGGGGACATCTCTGGCAGAAACATCAACAACACCGTTAGCACTGTGTGAAAACTCATCTTCTGCAGGATGGTCGACCAGTCTTTCTTCTTCATAATTAAGATGTAACTTGGACCGTCCATTTCCTAATATGGTATATTTATGAGAATCATTTTCGTCGTCCATCTTCACAATCATAATATCACTATGATCATCTACTCTCCACTTAGAAATTTCTCCTTCATGTCCGCCTACTTTACAGCATATCCATGATGGAATGTCAAAGGAGAAGTGGAGCTTATTGTCCTAGAAAGAAAGAAAAATTGAGCAGGAGTAAATGCAAGTTAGAAGAGATCACAACAGGAAAAGCTTAATTGATATTTCTATTAAACAACTCAATAACTTAAACTGCCCAAAATCTAGTAATAATTAGCACTAACGATGACAAGCAATAAAAAGATAAACCTGATTTCAGATGTAGGAAAGGCAGACTAGAATACATCATAGTTTGAATCCATTACCACTATCTCAAACCAGAACTAGTAACTGCAGTAACAACCAGTGACAAGTCTGCATGATTTCTAAATAAAGTTCGCAAAGATAATGTAAAGAATTTAACTTGAACAGTATGTGGGATAAAAGAGCAGGTTGGAGAATTGGTTCGCTTTTAGGTGAAAGACATTGTGTGAAGAGGGGGCAAAAAGTGACATGACTGGGACATTATATAGAATCAAAAGCAAGACGTTCTAGAGGGTATTCACATAAGTACATGAAAAAGAAGAGATCTTAAAAGAACTGGGAAAAGCCATACAAAAAATACTGCTATTTCAAGCTGCTCTCCAGCTATCTGTAAAGCCACAACGTTTCTGAGCACAAGCAAACATCTTAAATTCTAAGCAAACATCATAGTGAATATGCCCAAGGCAGAAAATCAAGAACAATGACTAGATGAGCAAACACCAGAAAGTTTTAATTAATGTTGCGAACACACAAAAAAAAAAAGGAAAGAAAGAAGCAATCACTCCACAGCCTTTCAAGTTAGCAAAGTAGGATATAGTGAACACAAGATACTGGCAGGTAAAAAGTTCCATTTACAAGAGCAATAATTGCGTATGTCTGACTTGGATCACTTTAAACTCTGTTCCTTAAGAGTGTGTCCACATGACAAATATGGGAGCAATGTTTTAAGGTTCCTGCTAGTTTTGCATCAGAATTTGCAGTTTGAAGGTGCAACAAAGGGAGTAGTAATTGAACCTAAATCAATAAACTGCAAGTTTCGAGTTTTATGAGAAATTTTAAACTTTACAATCCTGTGACCTTTTCTAATACAATGCATTGGCACTTTATTTTGCAAACAAACAGCTAAGACAACTTTTGATGTTCAATTTTGATCCACATAAATTAAGAATCCTATAATTTTTAATTAAAATGAGAGTGCAACCTACTACTTTAGTTCAACAAACTATTGCGGGAACAAAACCGAGTAGAAATAAGAAAATGGAGGAAGGGTATGCTTATTATGGAATACCTGAAGGTTCAAATAGTGTAGAGTACGCATAGAAGCCAGTTCAAGCTGTGATAATGAAGTCAGCCTATTATTTGAGAGATCCAACTTTTCCAGCCTGCTCAACGAGGAGATTCCTGAAGGCAGATCGACCAATTTATTATTTGTAACTCTAAGTAATTTGAGATGATGCAATTCACATATATCATTAGATAAGTCCTTCATCTTATTGAAAGAAAGATCAAGCTCCTCAAGTTTTTTAAGACAGCCAACTTCTGGAGGAAGGTATCTGCAGATCAAAAAGAGGATCCATCATTTGATAAAACCTTATATTATAACTTTCCTAATAAGTAAATCTGTATATCCAACTGCATAATGATTAGAAAAAGAAAATTCTGTAATAAATTCACAAACATTATAGTCCAACTCCAATCCCATGTCAAATGTACCTTTTCAATTGCAAGTTGTGTGTGGACAAACAATGCAAATCAGGTTATCTTAACAAGTAACAGTTACAAATTTCTAAACCATAGAGCCATGTAGTTAGCATCTAACTTAAATATAATTTATATATGACCTGATGATATTAGATTTGGTGATAAGTGATTGAGTACTATTGCCAGAATTAGGAACAAAATTAGGAAGTATAGTATAAATGGTATAGAACTGAAAGGGGAAAAAACAATTTCGACATATGGACTTAAAAATTGCATCAATTCCTAGACTTAAAAATGCACGCTACGTTTAGACTTCAATGATTCTCTAGGCTAAAATCAATTATGTTTTCTAGATACCAGGCTAGAGTCCTTTAGTTTTAATGTTCCACAAAAACTAATGATTCAAAAAGCAAAGAACACAAATAAAAATATGAACTTTACAACTGAAATGATAACAACACCTCTGCATGTAGACCAAAGAAACGTACGTTATCTATGGACTTCAATAATTCTCTAGTCAACTACATTTTCCCGTAGCAATGCTAAAGTCCATTTGTACTAGCACGAAATTAATGATTAAGAAAGCAGAGAACACAAGTAAAACTGCAAAGTTTACCACCGAATAAATAAGCTTTAATTGCACTTTAAAACCCTAAATTTCATTGATCTTAATATTGGTACCCATCCCAAAGGTTCACTCTTTTAACTTTAATACCTTACATTACATCAATATAAAATTTTCGCCCCAAAACTCTTAAAAACGGGATATTATATGCGAAAATTTGAACTTCAGCTTATCAAAGTTAAAAATCAATAAATTTTAGGGTATAATTACATTGCAATTAGCCAAAAAATAACAACAATAGATAAAAATCACAATAAGAATAATACCTAAGCGAGAAATGACATATGGAAAGCTTCGTCAACCACCGAAAACTCACAATCTCCCCCAACATAGAGAGCGCCCTAGGTCTCCTTGGAACCCTCAAAAGGTTCAGTTCCATCAAGCACCAAAGCTTCTTGCTTGAAACCTTTGACAGCCCCCTTGTCAAGAATTTAACCTGCAAACCCTGGAGCTCTATGAAATTCTCAGCCTCTGGCGGGAAAATGTACTTATTATTACGGTGAAGATAGGATCCTGAGATCGAAATTTCCCAAATATTGCTTGAAACATCAAAGGCTGAATCTTGTTGATCCCTGGATCTCGTCAGCTCGTCCTCGTCCTTAGAATCGACGGTGGCGGCGGCATCCATGGATCTTTGGAACCCAAGATTTTGAAATTGGGGGCTAGGGTTTTTGAAATTCTAGGGTTAGGATTTCAAAAACCCTACCGAGAGAGGGATTTGATTCTATTTAAATACAAAAGTGAAAGTAGAGGGAAAATTAGGGTGAAATCGAAATAAATAATGGAATGTTCTGAGGGGGAAAAAATCGGATTTTTATTTTTCCGTTAGGGAACTACACCGAGAGCTCGCAGTTTTTTGAGGGCGGCGTCTCAGGCGCGTTTCTAATTTTACTTGTAGACCCTACTTATTCATAATTTACAGGATAGTTGGTTATTGTTAGACAATTCTTTATCGGAAAATTTTGCAAAAGAGACAATTTCATAAAAGTATTTCTCATTTTCGACCCCATACAGAAGTATTCACCATTTTTGACCTAGTTTCAGCCACGTCAGCTAAAACTAGGTCGATTTTAAAAAAAGCCTGGCGAAATCTCTACGGGATTGGCAATCCCATAGAGATTAATGAGTGAATTAACCTATATAGTTAACACGTTATCGAGTCCATGTACAAATTTGGATGCTTACGAAGTCCACGAGATTCCGAATCCTGTAGACTTTGGTTCATAACAAAATGTATCTGTTAAAACCACGGAACTAGTAGTCCCATGGTTTTAACAGAGATATTTTGCCCTGAACACAAGTATACGGGATTTGGAATCCCGTATACCTCCATTCATGGCAAAATGTATATGTTAAAACCACGGAACTAGTAGTCTCGTGGCCCTGAACGAAAGTATACGAGATTCGAAATCCCGTGCCCCCATCACGACCGCCCCCAAACCCTAGTTTACCCATCCCACTACTCCCACCAATACTCCATCTCCAACTACTTCCACCCATCATCTCTTATTGTCGGTGACCACCCATTGGCTATGATCTCGCCGGAGATCGCCGAACTCAATTTCTAGGGTTTCTACATAAATTTTGGTAATTTTTTCAAATTTTGATGATTTTTTTTTCCAAAATTTTCTAAAATTGTCATCCATTTCACCCCCAATAGCTTGTTTTAGGTTACAATTTGGATTATTATTATGATTTTTGGAAGTTTGTATGTAATCGAGAAATTTGAAATTATGGAAAATGATTTAAAAGTTATGGAATTGAAATGGTGAAATATTTTTGATAATTTGAAATGAGTTTTTAGAAAAATTTAGATATTATGATGTAAAAGTTAGTGTTAGTGTTAGATTGGGGTAAATGACTTATATTTTGGATTATTATTGTGAATTTTTGAATGTTTGTATGTAAGTGAGAAATAAAACTTATGGAAAATGAGTTAAAGCTATGGAATTGAAAGGATGAAATTCTTTGGTAATTTGAAATGGTTTTGGAAAATTGAGATGTTATGATGTAAAAGTTAGTGTTACATTTGGGTAAATGAGATGTTATGATTATATAATGCTTAGAAGTTTATATTTATATATTATTTGCATATTGTAATATTGATTAATGTTAAAATTATTTTATTTGCCGAGGTAACAATGAACGATCCGGTAGTTCTTATTTGTTCGTATAATGGGAAAATTATCTACAATCATAATACTACACCCAAATATGAAGGAGGGGTGAGAATGCCATTGATGGTTACAAGATCATGCTCTTTTTGTTAGAAGTAGAGCAAATCAAGGAAAAAAGAGCAATTCTATTCATTAGTATTGGGGTCTATATATACAAGAGGAGTGGTCTCATTCTTCTACTCTATCCGATGTGGGACTAAACAAAAAAGGGGTATATTCCTATATTTAACACTCCCCCTCAAACTGCAGTTGGGTTAACCAATGGTAGTTTGTCAATGAGGAATAGATGTCGTTTTATCGTATGAGCTTTAGTAAAGAGGTCTGCTAGCTGAAGATCGGTGTTGACGTAGGGAAGAGAGATTGTGTCGACCAGTAGATGATGACGAGTAAAGTGACAGTCGATTTCTATGTGCTTCGTGTGTTCATGAAATACTGGATTGCTGGCTATTTTGAAGGCGCTCATATTGTCGCAATGTAGGGGAGTGGCAGTTGTGGAGGACACACCCATGTCAAGGAGGAGTCGTCGTAGCCAAACGATCTCTGTTGTGGTAGATGCCATGGCGCGATATTCCGATTCTGCACTAGAGCGAGAGACAACATCCTGTTTTTTTGATTTCCAAGATATGAGAGAGTCGCCTAGGAAGATGTAGTAGCCAGTAGTAGATCGACGATCTGTAGTGTTACCAGCCCAATCTGCGTTGCTGTAGCCGTGAAGGATTAGTGAGGATAAAGTTGAGAAGAATAATGCTCTGCATGGTGTCTCACGAATGTAGTGTAGGACGCGGAGTAGTGCTGATTGGTGAGGGGAGCGGGGTGTAGCGACAAATTGACTAAGGACATGAACTGCGTGAGAAATATCAGGTCTGGTGATGGTGAGGTACACCAAGCTTCCTACAAGATGCTGATATTGAGTTGCATCAGGTAGGGGATCACCATCAGTGGTATTGAGTTTGATATTCAGTTCAAGGGGTGTCTAAGCTGGTTTGGAGTGTCTTAGATCTGTGCGGTTGATAATGTCGGTGGCAAATTTCTATTGAGATAGATGGTAGCCACGTGGTGTTTGATTGATCTCCAGTCCGAGAAAGTAATGGAGGTGGCCGAGGTCTTTCATTTCGAACTCTCGCTGGAGGTGGGATTTGATGTGCTGGATGGTCGATGGGTTGTCACCGGTGATGATCATGTCATCGACGTAGAGAAGTAGGATAGTCTGTTGGCCATTTGAAGAGGAGATGAACATTGCCGGATCGTTTTCACTCGGAAGGAAGCCAGCTGGTTGCATGGCTTGTGTGAATCGAATAACCGTGCACGGGTGCCCGCTTGAGGCCATATAGAGCTTGGCGAAGGTGACAGACGAGGCCTTTGGGGTGAGATAGTCCAGGTGGAGGAGTCATGTAAATATCTTCATTGATTTTGCCATGCAGAAAGGCATTCTTCACATCCATTTGATATAGTGACCATTGTCGGGAGGCGGCGATAGCAAGCAGTGTGCGAATAGTAGTCATTTTGGCAACTGGTGCGAATATCTCCTCATAGTCCACCCCATATTGTTGTGTAAAACCTCGTGCGACTAGCCGAGCCTTGTGACGCTCGATGGTTCCATCTGCTTTAGTCTTGACTTTGTAGGTTGATTAGCACATTTTAATTACATTTTTATACCCTTATTACCTATGTTATATGAATAAACGATATTACTAATAATCATTTTTATCTTATTTTGCAGGCTAATAAAGAAATAATGAATAAAAGCCCAAATGACTCAAATTCTCGAATTTCTACCAATATTTGAAGCCCAAATCAAGACAAACAAAGGCCCAAGATACCAAATTGATCCAAGAGAAATTTGTGAAAAAATCAAGAAAAGACAAATTGGTTGGGAACCAATCGGTTGACCAACGGTTGGCCAACCGGTTATTAACGGTTAGCTAACCGATCGACCAACCGATCGGTTTGCAAATGCATTCAATTAATGGTGGATTTCTCTTCCTTTTGGCTAGGTTTGATCCAATGGTTCACATCAACTCCGTTGGGCTATAAATAGGGGTGAAGGTGAGTGTTTTGAGTGTGAAATATTTTGTAAAACTCCATTTGGAGAGGAGGGTCACTCTTAATTGAGAAGACCTTCCAAAATTGTAACTTTGTTACACAATAAATGAAATGTTTCACCTTCAATTTCCTTTCTCTTCTTCTAATCCAAGGACCAAAAGGAGGATTAGATTAAGATCGAGGGTTGTTGGTTTCTATTTTATTTCTTTTCATTTTCTTCTTTATTTTCTTGTTTGTAGAATAGATTTACTTTCATGCAATTTACTTTCTTGCAATTTACTTTCATGCAATTTAATTCCATGCAATTTACTTTCATGCAATGTATTTAATTCTTGTATTTACTTTCTAGAATAGATTTTCTTTCCTTTAATTCACCTTGAGGCTAGAACCCTCTAGGGAATTACCCTTTTCTAAGTGTGGAGCTAATATTCGTGGGATCCCTAGAGATTGTTTGAAACTAGCTAACAAATCCAACTCATTTTCATGAGATTGAGATAAGCTAAGTGGATCTACTCTAGATTCCTCATATCTTTAATTAATCCTCCATACTTTACCTTCTTTATTTTCCACTTATCCTTATTTTTCATTTGTTTGTTATTTTCCTTTATTCTTGATTTTGATTTTCCTTTACTCTCTCCTCTCTCTCAATCTTGCTTTCTTTTATTTTGCACTTATTTTCTCGCAATCTCATATTCCCTCCATGTGCATATAATCTCAAACCTAGTTTTGTTATTATGTGCATATAACCACAACCACACTCTCAACTTTATTTTCTCCTCCTTTGCACATAATCCACATCCACCCTCTCTTACCTCTCCACCACCACTTTCACCATTCTCTCACTTTCGTTTTATTTTAATAAACTCCTAATTGTCGCGCGCATAATTTGAGAACCACAACTTGAGCAAAACTCTCCCTACTTTCCCGTTCCTCGTGGGATCGATAATCTTTTATACTATAACTTGATAAGGGTTGTATACTTGCAACCTAGGAGGTAACCATTTATTTTCTTTGCTAGAGGACTAGCAAAAGCTTAGGTATGGGGGTATTTGATTAGCACATTTTAATTACATTTTTATACCCTTATTACCTATGTTATATGAATAAACGATATTACTAATAATCATTTTTATCTTATTTTGCGGCTAATAAAGAAATAATGAATAAAAGCCCAAATGACTCAAATTCTCAATTTCTACCAATATTTGAAGCCCAAATCAAGACAAACAAAGGCCCAAGATACCAAATTGATCCAAGAGAAATTCGTGAAAAAATCAAGAAAAGACAAATTGGTTGGGAACCAATCGGTTAACGGTTGGCTAACCGATCGGCCAACCGATCGGTTTGCAAATGCATTCAATTAATGGTGGATTTCTCTTCCTTTTGGCTAGGTTTGATCCAATGGTTCACATCAACTCCGTTGGGCTATAAATAGGGGTGAAGGTGAGTGTTTTGAGTGTGAAATATTTTGTAAAAACTCCATTTGGAGAGGAGGGTCACTCTTAATTGAGAAGACCTTCCAAAATTGTAACTTTTGTTACACAATAAATGAAATGTTTCACCCCTTCAATTTCCTTTCTCTTCTTCTAATCCAAGGACCAAAAGGAGGATTAGATTAAGATCGAGGGTTGTTGGTTTCTATTTTATTTCTTTTTCATTTTCTTCTTTATTTTCTTGTTTGTAGAATAGATTTACTTTCATGCAATTTACTTTCTTGCAATTTACTTTCATGCAATTTAATTCCATGCAATTTACTTTCATGCAATGTATTTAATTCTTGTATTTACTTTCTAGAATAGATTTTTCTTTCCTTTAATTCACCTTGAGGCTAGAACCCTCTAGGGAATTACCCTTTTCTAAGTGTGGAGCTAATATTCGTGGGATCCCTAGAGATTGTTTGAAACTAGCTAACAAATCCAACTCATTTTCATGAGATTGAGATAAGCTAAGTGGATCTACTCTAGATTCCTGTTGATGTATATAATCACAGTCACTAACCTCGGATGAGTTTAGTTCTTAAGAGAGCGGAGTCCGCTTTCTCTCCTAAAGCCCGGCAGCGCTGACTCCAGCCAGAGGGTTCGCCTACAACAAAAGAAGGACCTGCGGAAGAGGCGGAGTTGGGATCTCCGGTGGTTCCTCCGACGGTCAAGTTAGTAATGTCTGATAATCTGGTGGAGCAGAATTCACTCAGAGAAGATTGCTTACCTCGCTAGTCGCTCACGCTGCTCTTTATAGTTAGGGTTGAGAGGGTATTCCGTCTTTTCATTAGTTTAGGAACCACCGGTGAGTCGACCCTCCCCTCACGTGTGAGCCGATGATTGGCCGAACACCTCTCCGCCAGGTGGTGGCCTTTACAGGTGTCAAATCGCGGGTAATTTGAGGGATGGTATGGTCTATTCGCTATTAATGGGATGGGATTGGCGGCCCTTGTAGCTGCATGGGTCCGAGGTGCCTTAAATCTTGTGAGAGATGGGGAATTAAGGGGCCGCTGCATTTAATGCGATGTTGATGGGTTCGATCTTGGGTGGCCGTCGCTTGAGTGGGGAATCACGGGCGAGAGAAGGAGCCGTGGCGGGTGGCCGACTCATGCGCCCTTTAGGACGCCCCTGATGATTCGCCGAGGGGACGATTGGGAGAACCTGGTGTGTCGCTCTAGAGGGCGAGTGGCCGAGAGGGGTAGGCTCGATTCGCTCCACGCTGTTCGAGAGGTCGGCAACTTGTTGGAAGGGGTCGTAGGAGCGGCGGGTTGGAAGGACGACTAACACCGCCTTCGCCGTCCGAACGGGCTAGCGGTTGGAGGGTGATAGCTAGTCGCCTATGTCGTCCGGGGACGAGCGACGGGAATAGTTACGAGGTGGTCAATTGGCCGGACGGACGACCGTTACGCTTCGCGTCGTCCGCGGGGAGAGGGTTGTCGATGGGCCGACCCGCATCGCTGGCCGGGCTATGGCGATAGCCGCCTAGGGATCATGACAGGGTCGGTAAATGCAGGCCGGTCGGTGGGTTGGATGTGGAGGTTCGTGTCGGTTCTCATTGGTAAACAAGCGTCCGTCCAGATCAGCGTTTGGCTTCTCTCATTGATCACTGGTTAGTGGTTATGACCATAACAGTTGGCCCCTTTCGCTTGGAGTCGGTTGGAAACGAGTCCAAGTGAAACGAGTAAGTTGGTTTCGCCAGAAACCGCTCGAGAGGGAACTGAACGCTCCATTGATGGGACGGGCCGACGCCACGCGCTTTTGGCCATCGGCTCTTCGCCTCCTAGTACGAGGGTGGGGCCATCGATTGCTTTTCGCCCGGCGGCGCCTCGAGAGAGGGCTTCAATCCTCTCCGTTGATCGCAAAGGGAGCTGTTAGTGGGTCCCACCGTATAAGTCTGAAGAGGTGAGTGGGAGGAGGGCATTCGTTTCCCTTTTCCCCACCCACTAATTTGGGCGATTCTCGTGTGGTAAAGATCCGGCATGGATTCCGATCGTCATAAGCAACTTGATGAGTTCCGCCGAAGGTTACCCAGCGCAATGAGGTCTTTGCGCCGAATTTGACATACCGAGGCGCATAAGTTGGAGGCTCGGCGAAGTCATCTCCCAGATACAGCCCACCGGCGAGCAAAGGGCTCCCTCAGATCTCAAACACTTGGAATGCGGCCTCCGGTACCGCGCACCCTTTCTTCAAAAGTGTTTGATGAGTTAGGTGTCTCCCCCATGCAAATGACGCCAAACTCGATAGCCATATTGGTTGGCTTCACCGTCATCTGCCGTTGGCTCTCGATTCAGCCGACGATGAGCG
Source organism: Asparagus setaceus (assembly GCA_012295165.1). Taxonomy (NCBI): domain Eukaryota; kingdom Viridiplantae; phylum Streptophyta; class Magnoliopsida; order Asparagales; family Asparagaceae; genus Asparagus; species Asparagus setaceus. The sequence continues at coordinate 36,680,173 of CM022704.1, forward strand.
TGCTGAGCCACTTGGTCGGCGTCACAGTCCAGAAGACGCCTCACTATTACCTCCAGATGTCGGGAGAATTCAAGGTTATCCTTGATCTGCCCAAGTCGATCAAAGGGTGGAAAGACAGGTTCGTCTGGGTCGCTGGGGACGACTCGAATTTAGGGTGTGCGTCTTGGCCAGAGATTAGGAGAGAAACCCTAGAGCCTACATCCTTGTCGGCCGAGCACCGGCGCGAGTTGGAGCAGATCGTTAACTACACGGGACCGCGTACCATGGAAGCTTTGCTTGACAGGTCGGTCTTGCGACTTCATGGGGTTTCGTCCACCCCTCCTGGCCCTATTGATGAGGCCAGGGCTCATAATGTGACCTTTGGGGAGACAATTGAGAGAACGCTGAGGGCTGAACCCACTTCGGATGTGGAGCTTCCGGAGGAGCCCGAAGAGGGGTTAGCTCGGCTGGCCAAGCGGCCAAGGCGCGGGCCGTCTTTGGGGAACTCGCCTGCTGCAGCGTGAGAGGGCCGACGGGGACGCACCGTGAAGGGAGGCGGTCGATATCGAAAGTGCCGCTTTGGTTGGCGGGTCCGGCCGGAGGACCCGCAAAAGAAAACTAGCCATGGTCCCCGAGGCGCTAGACGGGCAGGAGAGAGTATGGAGCATCCGATAGGGGAGGAGTTGCTAGAGTCGGAAGAGCGGGAGGACGACCGACCGTCGACCGAGGCAGAGGGGGAGGTCGGCCTCCGAGGTACCGGTGCGGCCTTTGGAGCTATGCCAGGAGAGGCCCCCGTGGGGAGAAGTGCCCCCCGTGGGAGCGACGTAGAGCCGGGACACGGGGCCGACCATCAGGGGGTGGCTCCTCACCGACAGTGGAAAAGAACCGCCACGGTCGTGGAGCGAAGTTTTGCTCCGGCCGAGTGGCCCTCCCCTATCGCGGTTGAGGGTGAGGATTGGAACCAAGCAAGTAGATTGATGGTGGGGACCCTTTCCCCACCGCCGCTATGATGGGGAGCCGGATGCGAGCATCGGCATAAGCGGCATGGTACATGGATGCTCGCTTCGTCGGTGTTAAGGTCGAGTTATGTACAAGGGAAGGTGGCAGAGCAGTTCAGTTTGCCCGCGGATCGAGAGACTTTGGCGGCGATCCCTGATGTCGGCCTGCATATTATCCTGCGGAGCTACTTGACCAGGGGTTGCTTAGTGGAGGACGAGCTGTTCAACCGGCTGCGTCAGGGCCACCAAGCCTATGAAAGGCTTCGAGAGAAGCATCTGGCTACCGAGGCCGCCCCTAACGAGGACTTTGACCGGGTTATCAAGGAGCTCTCAATTAAACAGGCCGAGCTTGATGGCTGGCGTGAGATGGAGGTTAAGGACCAAGTTATCAGGGAACTCAAAGCGTCCAGGGAGAGAATGTTGGTCGACATAGCAGATCTCCGACGACGCCCAGACGGGCGGGGACGCACGGGTCGTCCGACGCTTACAGAGAGCGACTGGCGATCGCAAGCAGTCGCTACTGAGAGGCAGGTCGCCCAGCACGCCAAGGCTCAGTTGGCGGAGGAGTCGGTCGCCCGTGAGCAACTGGCAAGGGAGTGTGTACGACTTAAGGAATCCTTAAGCGTGGCGGAGGAAAGGGCGAAACACCGGAGTCGCTCGATTATCTGGCCATCCCCGAGAACAAAACCGCCGCCATCATTGAAGAGTACCGACAAAGCACAATGGGGAAAGTCGGTTGCTCGCTTGTAAGGCGGGTTGTGACTTCATAGTTAAACAACTACCGTCCGAGTATCGGGGTCCCGTGACCGGCCGATATCCTCCGGTATAGCCGCCGCATGCATCTCCTCGAGATTTGAGGCAGCGGGTGCAGGGTACGACCTAGGCGACAACGACGCCGAGGGGGGAGAGGAGGACGGATCATCAAGCGGTGGCTCGCAGTTTATCCACCCGGTCCGTAGCTTAGGTTTTAAGCACTTGTTTGTAATGTAATCGGCGGTGTATTTTGTACTTGTCCAAATGAATGCAATAAGAGTTTGTTTTCGTAGTTGTGTTTTGTGTCGCTTTCTATGGCTGAGATTATTTGGTGAATTGACTCGCTTAGCATGATCTGGTCACGCTACGCCTTGAATGGCCGGGACGGTCTTCCATTGGGCGGCTGCCCCAGGACGGCCTCTCGTTAGTTGAGGCGGCCTTTGGGGTCACTTGTTCTTGTTCTGTTGGTTCATTGGGCCGGCTGGGCAGAGTCGATCCGCCCCAGACAAAAGGCGGGCTTAGTTTTTTGGGCGCAACAGGGGGCGCCACTGTAGGTGATAAGCCTTGACGTCAGCGGTACTTTAGCCGTCAGGGGGCGCTTCGAATTTCGAGCGAAGAGGCGTGGGCCATAAAGGCGGGCTTTTCAATTTTCAAGTGGCGGTTCGCGTTTGAGCATCGATCTCGACCGTTGGGTTCGAAGCGCCGCTCGGGAACGGACACGTGGGCATTCTGGGTGTCTATATATATACCCTTACTCCATTTGGGGGTTTCTTTTTGCACTTTCTAAAGACCTATCCTCTTCTTCTTTCTCCAAGAAAACGAAGTCTTTCGCCATGGTCGCTTCTACTCCGCTCTGTTGATAGGATTGCCAAGCTCAAATCCCGCAATCGGCGCAGGGAAGAGGACCTGGAGGGGATCCACGAGCGGTACGATCTTCCTGTAGGGTTCACAGTTTCTCTTCCCGAGAAAGACAGCGCCATTGTCGATCATGGCGCTGATAAGCTACCGCTGTACATGGCGCATTTAGACAATGGACTGCGCCTCCCTTGCGGCGTTAAGTGAAGAGGCTATGCGAACGCTCGGGTGTCTCCGATGCGGTTGCCCCAGCGCCATCGCTACGATCATGGCGTTCTTGGTGATTTGTCATCGTGTTAAGGTGGTGCCGACTCTTCAACTCTTCGGCAACCTCGTCACGGTGAGGGCGACAAGGAAGGACGCCCATTTCTTCTTCGGGTATGTGGGTGGTCGGTTCGTCGACATTCCGCATCAATAAGGACCGAAGAACAAATTGCTCGGGTTTCGCCGACGCCGAATTGGCTTGCCGTTCATGGCCGGAGATCAACAAAGACGGCCTGAAGAACCTTCCTCTTTCTGCGGACGAGAGGCGTGACCTGGACAAGTTCCGCCACTACTCAGGGTCGCGGAGGGGCCACAACTTGTTCGACAACGCTTCGTTGAGGGTAGCGGGGCTATCGTTCGTCCGACCGACCGAGGCCGACGAGGAAAGGGAGGAAGAGTTGCTAGAGGTGGCTCCCCAGCAGGTTGAAGGTCCCAAGAGTGGGGTTCCACCACTGTGGCTACTGAATCGCAACTCCCGCTAAGAAAGTCGGGCTGGGCGGGTCATGAGGCGCAGCAGGTGGAGGAGAAGTTTGAAGAAGTGGCGGCTAGGCTGCAGGTGAAGAGGCCTCTTCCTCCGTCCGGGGCCGACCGACCGAAGAAGAAGAAGAAAAAGACGACGAAGGAGTCGGTGGGGCCGACCTTGGGGGAGGCGGTCGAGAGGGTGGTCTCCGAGCAGGCCGGGGGCGTCACTGGGGAACTCCCGACCGTTGGGGAAGAGTCGTCCCAGCAAGTCCTCCCCTCGCTTCGGCCTGGCGAGGTTGCGCCGGAGGGGGGGCCCCGTCCCCAGGTCGGCGAGGCTCCTAGTCGGGCTTGGCGATGGGTCGCTGGCGATCATGGGGCTCCGGTCGACCAAATGCTGGAGACGCCTTCTGAGGAGCCTACTCAGAGGTCAGGGAAGGAGGCAGCTGCTTCAGAAGAATCGGCTCCGGAGTCGGACCTCGCGAGCCTGCTCAAGGACTTGGGCATAGAGCTTCCCTTCCGCCATCAGATTGCCGAGGTGGGTCGCTTGAGGTGGAGAGAGCTGCGATCCCAGCTCATCGGCAATCTGTGGGAGGGGTACTCGGCAAGGGGGGAGCCTTCCCTAGGCGACAGATTCATCCCTGAGCATTCCCTCCTTAGAGAGGGCACGGTGCTTCTCTCAGGGTGGGGACAGTTCGTCGCCTCGGAGCAATTCACTCTCCCCCACGACAAGGATCTCCTGGAGGAGACGCCCTCAGCCGGCCTCCGGCAAGCCCTCTTGAGTTACCACACTCGAGGGGCCTTGGTAGGGGAGGAGCTTTACGGCCGGCTATCTTGCGCCATGAATGCCGTGAACGACTTGGCGGAGAGGTTGGTCGCGGAGAAGAGGAGCCGGGAGGAGGCGGAGAAGAGGGCGACCGCCCTTGAGGCGGAGAAGTCAGAAGTCGGCGTCAAATGGCGTGTTGAGTTGGAGGCCAAGCAATCGCAGATTGCTGATCTTCAAACTCGCCATCTGCAGCAGCGTCGCTTGGGATAAGCTGAAGGGGGAGGTCGCCCGGTTGAGGAGGACGGTTGAAGGCTCCGAGAGGGAGATCGAGGAGTGGAAGGCACAGATTGAGAGGCTGGAGGGCGAGCTGGGGGCCGAGAGAGTTGAGAGTCGGAACTTGCGGGTCGCCCTCGATGAGTCGGGCGCCCATCGACTGGCCGTGGACGATGCCAAATTGATCGAGACTCGGCTCAAGTCTGCAACGTCGGAGGAGGGCAAGAAGGAGGTCATTGAAGAGTACAGGCAGGGACCTGTGGGGAAAGTGGAGCTGTCCCTAGCTATCAAGGCGGGCTATGACTACTTGAAAGCCCAACTCCCTTCGGAAACTCTCTCGACGTTGAGGCTTGCCTATCCTCCTAGGGTGGAGGGTTCTCTGCGCGTCCTCCAAGGCCTGGAAGCCAGGGGGGCAGGAGTACAGCTTAGCGCCGAGGACGACCCTGATGAGGATGAGGACGACGAGGAGGACGAGGATGACGATGGAGAGGAGGGAGACGGCGGCGAGGGAGGAGATTAGGCCGCTCTGGGCACTTTGTTCATTTTTTGCTTTGCTAGTTGGAAAGTCTTGTATTTGTAATATATTTTATTGGTGAATGAAAATTTAGTTTGCTTTTCTCTGCGCCGGACTCTTTCCCCTCTTTTTTTGCTGCTCTTTCTTAGGCTTTGTGGTAATAGCGACTTTGGCTGGGTTGGCCGTCATCTATGTTTCGTATGACATGGCACATGGGTCGAGACTGCGGGTCGTCGCCGTCGGCTGATCGATAATTCGCGTTTGATTTGTGGTCGATCAGAATGAGTTGGTCGCCATCGGGTGACAGGCCGTTGTCTACCGTGGGGGTGCGACTATTCGCTTTCGATTTGGGCATGTGCATCATCACGACCGCCCTTTGATCGCTGACTTTTGGGTTTCCGGGATGGGCGGTAGGCTTCATTTAAGACAGACGTTTCGGTGATTTTCGAGATGGCGATTCAGTTTTCGGGGTGACCCCTCGAGTTCCACACTCTTAATTTTTTCCGTTGATCACGAGGGGGCTTAGCATTTATGGGTCCTGTTATAAATAGTGGGTGAGACCATTACTTATCGGGTTCTCGCTAGGTTGGTGGTTAATTCCGGCTTTATTCGTCATCTAAGGTCTCAAATTGGGAGCACCGGCGAGTTTGGCTGAGAGATGGTTGGGGCGTGGGAGTGGATCCTCTCCCCGGAGTCCATCTTCGGGGTTTTCCCGCTGAGAGTGCCGGCGGTAGTTCCGTTCGTCTGTGAAGGAAGGGGGAAAACCCCTCGTTTGCATCCAGCGATTGGGGCACGGTTTGTGATCGTCATTGTGTCTGTTTTAGTGAGGGATAGTGGGTGCGTTGAGTATATCTCCGAAGAAAGGCTGTTTTGTTTACATCCATGGATTCTGATTTATATTTTGTTTACATCCATGGATTCTGATTTATTGTGCTGATATGGAACCATGGGGGCAACACCCAAAATCCTTTGGCAGTACTTCGCTCATATTCTCTAGGTCGTCTTGGTGCCCTTTCATTAACTCCGGCAACAATTGCGGTACTCCCTTGTTGGAAGGCGTCGGCTTAGGCGTCGAGGTGAGCAGAGGAGGCTACTGAAAAGTCGAAGACACCGGCTACATACGACTATTAGGATGTATACCTAGGCTTGTAGTTTTAATTTTTCTTTTATTTTGGTATTTCGGTCGTGCAGACTATTGTAAAGCTTTGCTTGGAATATCAATGAAAAGTCGTATTTCATGGATGGTTGTTCGTTCGATTCACTCATTTCCCCTTCTTTCCTTTTTTTTTTTTTGTGTTGTCGAAAACGAGTCGGCCCCTGTGGGGCTTACAATAAACATAAGTAGACCGAAAACGGGTCGGCCCCTGTGGGGCTTACAATAAACATAATTAGACCGAAAACGGGTCGGCCCCTGTGGGGCTTACAATAAACATAAGTAGACCGAACGGGTCGGCCCCTGTGGGGCTTACAATAAACATAAGTAGACCGAACACGGGTCGGCCCCCGTGGGGCTTACAATAAACATAAGTAGACCGAACGGGTCGGCCCCTGTGGGGCTTACAATAAACATAATTAGACCGAAAACGGGTCGGCCCCTGTGGGGCTTACAATAAACATAAGTAGACCGAACACGGGTCGGCCCCTGTGGGGCTTACTTCCTGAGTTGGCCCAATCGCGCGTGGCGGTCGTTCGGGCCCGCCATCGACTAGCTAGTTGGGTGTATAAGGCCCGTCTTCATCTGCAGTTCCTTTGTCAAGGTCATTCGTCTCAGGGTGCGGAGCTAACCGTGGTCGGCTCTTATGGTGGCGAGATCTTCGCAGAGGACGACCGCGTAGGTCGGGTGCCTAGGACTTACGTGGCGCCTAGGTCTTAATTTTGGCGAGCCGATCTACATTTTGAGGCAAAGAGCAAGCTGGCCGGCTCCGCGTGGGAGCGGCGACTCCGTAGGGGCGGCCAGCGTAGGTCGGGTGCCTAGGACTTCACGTGGCGCCTAGGTCTTAATTTTCGCAGAGCCGATCTCGCTTTGAGGCAAAGAGCAAGCTGAGCGGCTCCGCGTGGGAGCGGCGACTCCGTAGGGGCGGCCAGCGTAGGTGGTGCCTAGGACTACGTGGCGCTAGGTCTTAATTTTTCGGCGAGCCGATCTACATTTTGAGGCAAAGAGCAAGCGAGCGGCTCCGTGGGAAGCGGCGACTCCGTGAGGGACGGCCAGCGTAGGTGGTGCCTAGGACTACGTGGCGCCTAGGTCTTAATTTTTCGGCGAGCCGATCTGTTTGAGGCAAAGAGCAAGCTGAGCGGCTCCGTGGGGCGGCGACTCCGTGGGGCGGCGACTCCGTAGGGGCGGCCGCGTAGGTCGGGTGCCTAGGACTTCGTGGCGCTAGGTCTTAATTTTCGCAGAGCCGATCTCTGCTTTGAGGCAAAGAGCAAGCTGAGCGGCTCCGTGGGAGGCGGCGACTCCGTAGGGGCGGCCGCGTAGGTCGGGTGCCTAGGACTTCACGTGGCGCCTAGGTCTTAATTTTTCGGCGAGCCGATCTACATTTTGAGGCAAAGAGCAAGCTGAGCGGCTCCGCGTGGGGCGGCGACTCCGTAGGGGCGGCCGCGTAGGTCGGTGCCTAGGACTTCACGTGGCGCTAGGTCTTAATTTTCGCAGAGCCGATCTCTGCTTTGAGGCAAAGAGCAAGCTGGCCGGCTCCGCGTGGGGCGGCGACTCCGTAGGGGCGGCCGCGTAGGTCGGGTGCCTAGGACTTCACGTGGCGCCTAGGTCTTAATTTTCGCAGAGCCGATCTCATTTTGAGGCAAAGAGCAAGCTGGCCGGCTCCGCGTGGGGCGGCGACTCCGTAGGGGCGGCCGCGTAGGTCGGTGCCTAGGACTTCACGTGGCGCCTAGGTCTTAATTTTTCGGCGAGCCGATCTACATTTTGAGGCAAAGAGCAAGCTGAGCGGCTCCGCGTGGGGCGGCGACTCCGTAGGGGCGGCCGCGTAGGTCGGTGCCTAGGACTTCGTGGCGCTAGGTCTTAATTTTTCGGCGAGCCGATCTACATTTTGAGGCAAAGAGCAAGCTGAGCCGGCTCCGTGGGAAGCGGCGACTCCGTAGGGGCGGCCAGCGTAGGTCGGTGCCTAGGACTTCACGTGGCGCCTAGGTCTTAATTTTTCTCGACACGCCCTTGGCTCGGCTTAACGCTGCCTCGGCAGCTTGTCTTGACTTGGCAGTAGGGCCGCTGCTTAATCGAAGCGAAGTTGGATCACTGTCGCGACTAGGTGAGAAGGGTTCCTTGACTTCGTCCTAGCGAGGGAATACCATAACTCGACTTAGTGAGGGTAGGTTCGCTGACCGGGTAAGTTGGGTCGCCGTCTCAACTAGGCGAGAAGGGTTCCTTGACTTCGTCGTGGCGAGAAGGGTTCCTTGACTCGACCTAGTAGGAAGGGTCACCAACTACTCAGTAAGGAGATTACCTCGGCTCAAGCTAAGAGGGTGGGATTTCCCGGCTCGCGTTAGGCGAGAAGGACGTACCTCGACTCATCCCAGCGGGAAGGGTCCCCTAAACTCGGCTTTGATAAAGCAGCCAGTCCGACTTGATAGACGAGATTGGATCTTCACAATTCACTTTTGGCGGGGAGGCCGGTTTGATCTGCCGTGACGAGCTGAACATTCAAGACGCTCCTTGCACCATTTAAGACAAGGAGGATTTAGGCAAAATCTTATTTATATTGATGGCTTTTGAGCGAGATTTACAATGCAAATTTATTGAAAAAACTTCCTGAGGTGTTCTATGTTCCAGGGATGTGATAGGACTCTCCCATCGGGACTTCTGAGGCGATATGTCCCGGGACGTGGTTCCTCGAGGACGGTGTAGGGTCCTTCCCAATTAGGCGCCAACTTGCCGCGCCTGGTGTCCTTGTCGAAGGCCGCCTTCCTCAGCACTAGGTCGCCGACTTGGAATCTCCTCGGCGGACTTTCGCTGTTGTAATGTCGGGCGATCCGCTGTTGATTGACGACTTGTCGGTGTAGGGCGGTCGCCCGGATCTCCTCCATCAAGTCCAAATTGCCCTCGACGCCCCTCGAGTTTCTTTCTTCATCAAAGTGTTGAGTCGGATGGTGGGCATGCCGACCTCCACCGGGTCACCGCCGCTCCATAAGTCAGCATGAATGGGGTTTCCCCGGTTGAACTCTTGTGGGTCGTCCTGTACGACCATAAGATGCTCGGCAGTTCTTCAACCCAATTGCCGAGCGCTTGGTCGACCTTCTTCTTCAAAGCTTGGAGGATGCATTTATTGGCGGCTTACGCTGGCCGTTGCACTTGGGGTGGGCTAACTTGAGCTTGATCCCCCATTCTTCACAAAAATCTTGGAATCCCCCGCTGCTGAACTGGGTGCCGTTGTCGGTGATGAATGAGCGGGGAACGCCAAACCGGCATACGATCGACTTCCAAGCGAAGCTGGTGATATTGGTCTCCCCGATCTTCGCCAAAGGCTCGGCCTCGATCCATTTGGTGAAGTAGTCAATGGCGACTATCAAGAATTTACGCTGCCCCGAAGCAATGGGAAGTGGCCCCAGGATATCCAGCCCCCATTGGGCGAAAGGAAGGGGGCTGAAGATAGAGGTAAGCTCTGTGGCGGCGGCTCTTGGGATTTCCGCGAAGAACTGACACTTCTTGCATTTGGAGACGAGCCGCTGGGAGTCGGCCACGATGGTCGGCCAGTAATATCCTTGGCGTATAATCTTCTGGGCGAGAGTTCTTGCCCCTGGGTGGTTTCCGCAGGTGCCCTCGTGGATTTCCTTTAGAACATAATCGGCTTCGGCGGGTCGGAGGCACCGGAGATAGGGCCCCATCCCGCTGCCTAGATAGGACGACCGATAGAGCTGGCCGTCAATCATGAGGTAGCGGCGGGCGGCCCTCTGCAAACTCTTCGCCTCTGCCGGGTCGGTAGGTAAGGAGCCGGCTGTCAAGAATTGGATGAAAGGGTCCGCCCAACAAGATTCCCCCGAAGGGTCGGTCTGCATGACATCTGAAGGGACTTCCGCAATGCTGGAGTGTGGAAGTGTGTCGGCGAAGATGGGTCCGGAGCTACTCAAGGAACTGGTCGACGCCAGCTTTGACAAGGCGTCCGCTCGTGCGTTGCGGGCACGAGGGACTTGGATGATCTTAAAGTTGGCGAAGTGGGGGAGTAGGTCCTTGACAATCTTCAGTCTTGGGCCATCCTTTGTCTTTGCGGCGTGCCGTTAACGATGAGCGACCAGCGGGAGTCGGCCCGGCTAATTAGGCTTTGGCTCACGGCGCTAGGGCGGCCCGTAGGCCAGCTATGAGGGCTTCATATTCGGCCTCATTGTTCGAGGCGGGAAATCGGCGATGGATCGCCCGCGATCGCTTCCCTGGGCCGCTGCAGACGACGCTGCCCGCTTCCCGCCTCACTTGAGGACCCGCCCACCTTCAACTCCCACCAAGAAGCGACTTCGTGGGAGTCGGCCGTGTTCGGGCACGGGGAAGTGCCGCGTCGCCGGCCGCTGGGGGTATGGATTGAGCAGGAGTAGCTAGGTCATCTGCTTCGCCATCTGGCGAGGTGGACTCCACGAGGAAGTCGGCCAATGCTTGCGCTTTTATGGTGGTCCTGGCTCGAACTGCACATCATATTCATCGAGCTCGATCGACCACGCCACCATCCTCCCGGATGTGGTGGGACTCCTGTGGATTTCTTCATCGGGAGGCTCGTCCGCATCGATGATGGGATGCGCTGGAAGTACGGACGCATCCGCGAGCCGTAGTGATGAGTGCGAAGGCTGCCTTTTCAACTAAGGGGTAGTTCAACTCCCCTGCCCTCAAGATCCGGCTGACATAGTAGACCGGCTTCTGGATGTGGTCTTCTTCTCTAACTAACGCCGAAGCTCATCGCCGTGAGACGGCCAAGTACAGGTGGTTTCCTTCCACCGGCCGCTCAGAGCGGTTTGGTGCTCGATATGCTTTGAGTTCTCTCAAGGCAAAGACTCTTCGGTCCACTCCAACTTCTTCTTGGGATCTTTGGCCCTCCGAGAACTTTGAAGAAAGGGAGGCTTCTCTCGCCGACTTGGACAGAAGCTTCCAGGCGGCTATCTTCCCATTGAGCTTCAATGTCCTTCATGGTGCGCTGCTCGGAAGTCGCCGATGGCTTCTATCTTCTCGGGTTGATCTCAATCCTCTCGGGTGATCATAAATCCCAAAATTTTCCGACCGCGACTCCAAAAGCGCATTTGGTCGGGTTGAGCTTCATGCGGTAGTGCCGGCGGTGGCGAAGGTCTCCTCAGTCGGTGATGTGGACGGCCGCCAATCTCGACTTCACCAAGATGTCATCCACGTAGGCCTCCACATTGCGCCGAAGCCGGGCCTTGAAGATCTTGTTGACCAGCCTCCGTAGGTCGCGCCAAGATTCTTGAGACCGAAGGGCATCACTTTGTAGCAAAAGGTGCCTCGGTCGGTGATGAAGGGCGTCTTCTCGATCGTGCTTCGCCATGCGGATCTGGTTGTAACCTCAAAAGCATCCAAGAAACTCAAGAATCGATGCCCCGCCTCGGCCCACCAACCGATCAATTCGGGAAGGGGTAGCTATCCTGGGGCATGCTTTGTTGAGGTCGGTGAAGTCGACGCGACGCCCTCCACTTGCCGCTAGACTTCTTCACCAGACGACGCTGACGCCCACTCGGTATTGACTTCCGAATGAAGTCGGCTCGTGAGCCGCCGACCTCCTCGGCCGCCGCTTTTGCCGCTCGGGCCCTGTGTGTTCTTCTTTTGTCGAACCGCTTGACATGTCGGCCGACAGAGAGCTCATGGTAAATGACGCCGGGCGAATGCCCGCATGTCCTCCGACTCCAAGCAAACACATCAAGATTAGCTAAAAGAAAAGCAATTATCGCACCTCTTAATGGTTCCGAGAGGTTGGACCCGATCCTGAGTGCTCGCTCGCTCTTGTGGTCAAGGGGGATCTCGTGGAGATCTTCAACTGGAGTCGTTCTCTCGCGCTCCGTCCTCTCTTCGAGTTGGCGAGCCGTCTTCTCAATGGGCATTGCGGTTGCGACTCCTTTTCCCTTTGTGGTGAGGGCGTAGCAGGCTCGAGCTTCCTTCTGGTCACTTCGGACCGTCCCGACCCCTCTTGGTGTCGGGAATTTGATCATCTGATGGTAGGTGGACGGGATGGCCCGCAAGAGGTGGAGAGAGGTTCGGCCCAAGATGACATTATGCGCCGACTTGATGTCCATCACCACGAACTGGACGTCGACGGTTGATTGGCATGGTGGTTGACCTACAGTCAGGGGAAGGGTGATCTGACCTTCCGGAAGCTGAGAGTGTCCCGTGAAGCCAATCAGGGGACCTATGGACGGCTGGAGCTTGGACCGGTCGATGCCCATGCGGTTGAACGCATCCAAAAACAGTATGTCGACCGAGCTCCCGGTGTCGATCATGATCCTCTTCACCTTGAAGCCGTGGATGTCGGCTGATATGACGATGGGGTCGTCGTGAGGCGCCTCGACTCTTCCAAGTCCGCCACGAAGAGATGGGCACATCGGCCTTCCGCCTCTTGTCGCACTGCTCACCCGCAGCATGTCTAGCATACCTCTTCGGGCGTTATTGGATTCACCTCCCAAGGTCGGACCCCGCTGATGGTGTTGATGACTCCCGACTCCTTGGCGGCTTCTCTGCGCTCCAAGTCGGTCGAGGCCTAGGGGACCGAGATCGAGGTCGGTGGTCGCCCCTCCCGGCTTGCCGCTTCCTGGATCACCTTCAAGAAGCCTCTCCGATGAGGTCTTCAATGTCCTTCGAGAACACGCACTCTCGTGTCGTGGCCGTGGTCTCGGTGGTATCTGAGAATGTGAGTAAGTCTCTTGCTAGGGTCCGCCCTCATCGGGCGGGGCTTGTGGAGGAGCCCTCTCTGGGCCTTGTCCAGGCCCCGAAAGGGAGGTGTTGAGGACTGTGAACACCGGAGGGGAGCGTCGCTCTTCTATCCTCCTCCCGCCGAACCCACCATTGCGGTTGTTCTTGGGAGGAGGATTTCTTGGGATGTGCCTCGGCTCTTCTCTCAGAAGTGCAGGACCGGCCTAGGCTGCGTGAGTGTTGGAGGCGGCATAGGTGGTCGGCCGAGGAGGATGAGGAGGTACTGCACGCTGGTGGGGGCGTCTTGGGGTAGTTGTGGCCGCCCCGCCGACTCGGCCGCAGGGCGATCTTGTAAGCTTCCGCCTCTTCCATGTTCATATAAGCATGGGCTTTGGACATCAAGTGCTCGTAGCTCCTGATGGGCTTCTTGTTGAGGGCTTTGGACAGGTCGCCCGGTCGTAGCCCCGCCACCAGAGCTGCCATAGCGACTTGGCTCCCTTGGTCTTCGACCTCTAGCCTCTTCGCCTGAAACCTCTTAATGTAGGCTCTGAGGCTCTCGCCCGGCTCCTGCTTGGTTTGAATGAGCACACTGGAGGGCAGTTTGGGCTTGGCATTGGCCAAGAAGTGGTGTATGAAGCCGGCTCGGTTCTCCAAAGGCTGCCGATGGATTTCTTCTCCAACGAAGTTCCACCAGCTTAGCGCCCCGCCAAAGTAACGGGAAGCAGCCGCGATAGTCGCTTCGTGCTTGCATCATGATCATGGTGTTGTAATAGTCTTGCACATGCTCGGATGGGTCCTCGTCGCCGCATACTTGTCCATCGTCGGCATCTTGAACTTCTCGGCCGGCGCTTGTATGATGGAGTCGGTGAAGGGGTGCTCCTCCGAGGCGGCACACCATCGGGTACACTTGATTGTAGTCGCCGGTGACGCCGGTGGGCGGTTGGGAGTGGTGCGGGCGCCGTGTAAGGTCTGGAGGCTGGCCGGCCCAGCCACGCTTAGGCAGGAAGAGCTTTCATCGGTGAGTCGAATGCTAGGGGCGGCGCCAGAACCGGCGCCATGTGCCGGCCGCCGCGGGTGAGGTGGCGGCCTCGGTGATCCCTCCGTGACTTGTCAAGGTGGGGAGTCTCCGAACGGATTCGCCTCGGGCCAGCTGGTGGCTGCCCAGTGGAATGGCGGCTGGCGGAAGGCTGGCCTGCCGTTGTTGTTGATGGGGCCTGCTGCGCTGTTAAGGCGGGGAGGCGAGTGAAGAGGTCAGCTGCAAAAGCTTGGAACTGGGCGTGCATGGTGGCTTGCATGGCTTGGGTGATCTTCGGTGGATTCCCGGAGTTGGGCCCGGGTGACATAGCCCGCATGTAGGTTCCCCGACCCGAAAGATCATCGCCACCGACATAGCTGCAAGAAGAAGAAAGGAGGCCCCACGGTGGGCGCCAAACTGTTGATGTATATAATCACAGTCACTAACCTCGGATGAGTTTAGTTCTTAAGAGAGCGGAGTCCGCTTTCTCTCCTAAAGCCCTAGTCACACCTGCAGGGTTCGCCACAACAAAAGAAGGACCTCGGAAGAGGCGGAGTTGGGATCTCCGTGGTTCCTCCGACGGTCAAGTTAGTAATGTCCGATAACTGTGGAGCAGAATTCACTCAGAGAAGATTGCTTACCTCGTTAGCTGTTCACGTTGCTCTTTATAGTTAGGGTTGAGAGGGTATTCCCGTCTTTTCATTAGTTTAGGAACCACCGGTGAGTCAGCCCTCCCCCTCCACGTGTGAGCCGATGATTGGCCGAACACCTCTCCGCCTGCCAGGGTGGCTGGCCTTTACAGGTGTCAAATCGCGGGTAATTTGAGGGATGGTATGGTCTATTCGCTATTAATGGGATGGGATTGGCGACGCCTGTAGCTGCATGGGTCCGAGGTGCCTTAAATACTGTGAGAGATGGGGGAATTAAGGGGCTGTCAGTGCATTTAATGCGATGTTGATGGGTTCGAGTACCGGGTGGCCGCCGCTGAGTGGGGAATCACGTGGGGCGAGAGAAGGGAGCCGTGGCCGGGTGGCCGACTCATGCGGCCCTTTAGGATGTCCCTCGGGATGATTCGCTGAGGGGGACGATTGGGAGAACCTGGTGTGTCGCTCTAGAGGACGAGTGGCCGAGAGGGGTAGGCCTGGATTCGTTCCACGTTGTTCGGAGAGGTCGGCAACTTGTTGGAAGGGGTCGTAAGGGGCGACGGGTTGGAAGGACGACTAACACCGCCTTCGCGTCGTCCGAGCGGGCTAGCGGTTGGAGGGTGATAGCTAGTCGCTTCCATGTCGTCCGGGGACGAGCGACGGGAATAGTTACGAGGTGGTCAATTGGCCGGACGGACGGCCGTTACCGCCTTCGCGTCGTCCGCGGAGAGGGTTGTCGATGCACCGGCATCGCCGCTGGCCGGCTATGGCGATAGCCGTGGGGATCGCGATGGTCGGTAAATGCAGGCCGGCTGTGGGTTGGATGTGGAGGTTCGTGTCGGTTCTCATTGGTAAACAAGCGTCCGTCCAGATCAGCGTTTGGCTTCTCTCATTGATCACTGGTTAGTGGTTATGACCATAACAATTCCTCATATCTTTAATTAATCCTCCATACTTTACCTTCTTTATTTTCCACTTATCCTTGTTTTTCATTTGTTTGTTATTTTCCTTTATTCTTGATTTTGATTTTCCTTTACTCTCTCCTCTCTCTCAATCTTGCTTTCTTTTATTTTGCACTTATTTTCTCTCAATCTCATATTCACTCCATGTGCATATAATCTCAAACTTAGTTTTGTTATCATGTGCATATAATCACAACCACATTCCCAACTTCATTTTCTCTTCTTTTGCACATAATCCACAATCCACTCTCTCTTATCTCTCCACATCCACATTCACCATTTTCTCACTTCCATTTTATTTGTACATAAACTCCTAATTGTCGCGCATAATTTGAGAACCAAAACTTGAGCAAAACTCTTCCTACTTTCCCGTTCCTCGTGGGATCGATAATCTTTTATACTATAACTTGATAAGGGTTGTATACTTGCAACCTAGGAGGTAACCATTTATTTCCCATCATAGGTCCATTTGCAGCTAATGGGTGTCTTCCCCGAAAGAAGAGGGGTGCGATCCCACGTATGAGTTTGTTGGAGAGCTGTAAGTTCGTCCTGCATGGCCTGTTGCCACTCAGGGTGTTTGACTGCATCATGGTAAGAGTGAGGTTCCACATAATCTGACGTCATCATAGTGACTGTGTGAAAAGAAATGGATGTGAAGTTGGGGTCACGGTATTTGGCTGGTGGTTGGCGATCTCGAGTGGGATATCGGGTCTCAGGCGGGATGTCAGTAGTGGGTGGTTCAGGTCCGATGGAGCTTTGTGGAGGAGCTAGTTGATCCTGTGCAGCAGGAGGTGGGTCAGGACTGGCCACTTGCTCGGTGAAAGAACTAGTTTCTGAGTTTAGCTCCGGAGTGATTTGTGGTGCCGGAGAGTTGGGTGTGTCAAGTTCAAGAAAGATTAGATCTGTGGGTGTGGATGGTGGTAAAGGTACGGGTGGGGAGGGTAAAACGTAGTATGGAAGATGTTCAAAGAATGTGACGTGGGGAGAGATGCGGAGCCAATCAGCGTGAGGATCATAGCAGCGATAGCCTTTATGATGTAAACTGTATCCGAGAAATATGCACATGACAGATCGTGATGAGAGCTTATTGCGTTCTGAGGATGGTAGTTGGACGAAGCATGTGCAGCCGAAGACTCGAAGATGGGAGTAATTTGGGGGCTTTTGGTGTAGCTGTTGAAAGGGTGTAAGGCCTTTTAGAGTGGTGGAGGGAGTGCGATTAATGAGATAGACACTCGTAAGAGAGCTTCTGCCCAAAACTGAACGGGTACAGATGCAGATAGTAACAATGATCTGGTGCTTTCAAGGATGTGTCGGTGACGCCTTTCGGCAACACCATTTTGTTGATGAGCGTATGGGCAGGAGAATTGAGAAAGGGTACCCTGAGAGGCAAGGAATTCTGTGAAGTGACGGGATGTATATTCCCCTCCAGAATCTGAGCGTAAGGTTTTGATGCGAGAGGAGAATTGTGTGAGGATCATGATGGCAAAGTTTTTGTAGATGTCATATGCATCAGATTTATGTTTCATCAGGTAGACCCATGTGAAACGGGAGTGATCGTCAATGAATGTTATGTAGTAACGATTGTCACCACGAGATGGATGTGGAGACGGTCCCCAGATATCGGTATGGATGAGGTCGAATGGAGCGAAAGCAATTTTATTATTTATTGGAAAGGGTTGGGCCAAGTGTTTTGCCAACTTGCAGCCGGTACAAGGTGACAAAGTGTCAGCAGAGAAATTTTCTAATTTACCAGTTGTTGAAAGGGTGTGAAGACGAGATAAAGAGAGATGACCGAGGCGACGATGCCAGAGGTCGCAGGTGGTTAGTTTGGAGTTAAGAAGGTGAATAACGGATGCGGTGGGAGTGGGAAGGATGAGCTTGTCCATGTAGTATAGTCCACCGATATTACGGCCACCCCAACCGCTTCCGTATGGCGAGGATATCTGATAAGACAAGATGAAGCTGTGAAGGTAGCAGTATAGTTATGTGAAGTGATTTGTGAAACTGAAAGTAAGTTTATTTGGACGTTGGGGACATGATGTACGTTGGGGATTGAGAATTGAGGCTTAATATGTAGGTGACCTACAGAGGTCATGGGTAGTGGTGTGCCATCGGCTGTGCGAACCATGACTATGGGCGGTAGGGGTGTTTGATTGTGGAGGTATGTTTGTGATGACGTAAGATGATGTGTAGCACCCGAATCTAAAATCCATGAGTTAGTTTTTGTACCTGATTGAGTGACATACGAGGTAGCTGCCGAACCTGTGTTAGGTGAGGAGGTAGATAGATGTAACGCCTGTAGGAGATCAGTGTATGATGGTGTTGTTGATGAAGTTTCGTTGACGGTAGCCTGGGGCGTTGGTGGCGGTCTCGTAGCTGACCTTGAGCGACACTGATCCGTAGTGTGTCCGCAGAGTTTGTGGGTATCACACCATTGTTTGCGTGTGGGGGTGAGGCCGGGTTGTTGTTGTCTCGTCGACAAGGTGTGCTAATGATAAGGAGGACCACGGTGGGTGGATGAGCGTGGGGCGGCGTGGACGGAGCTTGGACTGATGGAAAGGGTGTTGAGGTGAAGACGGTTTCTTCTACCGTAACTCGCGGATACCGCTTCGAGGGTGGGTCTTGGTGACCGTGGATGAGTTGGTCGCGCATGCATTCAACTCGGTCGGAGCTTCATCAGAAACTGAAAGAGACATGGCCTATCTCTGTTGTTGTGGTGAATGGTCCTGGAAGCAGGATCAGTGAAAGGTGTTTCAAGGGCGGCAAGTTGTTCCCAGAGATCGAAGATGTGGGTATAGAACTCGCGGATCGAGCGATCACCTTGTGTAACCATGGATATCTCCTGGTATAGTTAAAACTCTCGAGCATCATCTGACTGTGTATAGAGACGCTGGAGATATGCCCAGAGGGATATGGCAGTGTCGAATAGTGCGAGTTGAAGTCAGATGGAGGGTGAGACGGATTGAACGATTGCAGCGATGGCACGATCTTCAGCGAGAGTCCAGGTCATGAGATTGGACTCATAACAGGAGAGGGCAGCCGAGTCCTTAGTGAGATCGCTGGTAGGAGTTGGTTGAGTTGAAAGTTTTGTTGTGCCATCGATATGTCCCCAGAGCCCACGACTACGAAGGATGACTCGTAGGGAGTAGGACCAGAGACGGTAGTTATCACCGTCAAGTTTTACATCAATAGATTGTTGATGAAAATGCATCTCAGGCGTCGTCATGGTAACTTGATGTTGAGGATCTAAAAAGATCTAGTTTGCCGGCCAAATGATTGGCGCAAGATGTGGTAAGTCAAATGATTGACGTAAGATCTATGAAGATCTGGTTGATGAGCCAAATGATTGGCGTAAGATCTATGAAGATCTGAGATCTATAAACTCTTATTGTGCGCAGTAGAAATTTCGACAGCACCTCTGGTGCACAATAAGAGAGTAAGTTCACAACTAAATTCCTGTTTCACTAAGGAAATGAGAATTGACAATGATATATCTCAGCAAAGTGGGATATACACTCTTCCTCTCATCAGTTCTAGGACTGACCTGTCGAGGAAACCTAACAAGCTATTCTGGTTGAGAAGCTAAACGATTAGCTTTTTAAAAAAAATTTAACGGCGGATGAACAGTACCACCGGGTGAATAGTGCTGATGAACAGTACCCACGCCGATGAACAGTGTCGGCTAGGGTTTATGAGGGAATTGGAGAGAGAGATGAGAGGGTGTCTCTGATACCATGTTAGAAGTAGAACAAATCAAGGGAAAAAGAGCAATTCTATTCATTAGTATTGGGGTCTATATATACAAGAGGAGTGGTCTCATTCTTCTACTCTATCCGATGTGGGACTAAACAAAAAAGGGGTTTATTCCTATATTTAACACTTTTGATGGGTTGATCAATGAATTACACCAACTTATAATGATCAATCCTAATGAGTATCAAATCAAAGTGGTTTGCACTTGGCCCATAACGGAGAGCAGAAATACCGCTGTTCAAATCTCAAATGACAATCATATGAAGGTTATGCTTCAAGTGTTTGAGAAGCAATACGCGGTTGAATTGTTAGAAGATTCAGAGGAATCCAAGCCAGATGTTGAAGCATGACGGGGTGTACTCATGCATGTTGGACCTTAAAGTTCACTCTGCCGGCTTTATGTCTCCTCAACGAGATATGGATTGGACCCAACAACACTTGAGCGGGCCTTCACTTGGAGGGACATCAAGCGCCTACAATGATGATGATTTACAACAAGAAGATGATGTAAGGGACGACTCCTTGGAGGATGAAGAAGAAGGCAGCTTACAAATTAATAGCTATGACCATGTGATAGCAAAAGATCTAAACGACTCAAACCCTCAATGGATTGACCAATCTTATGCAAACAACAAATATGTTGTGTTTGAGGACACCCCGCCCGATGAATTTCAAGGAAATGAATGGATTGATGCCTCTACAATGCAAAATATTTCTATTAATACAATCCTAAATGATGACACACAACGAGATGATTTCACATTCAGAAAGGGTGATTTATTTGAGAGCAAGGAGAAGTTGGTACGTGCTATTCGTTTATGGTCCATCAAGAAAAATGTTAAATTTAGGCAGATAAAAAGCAAAGGATCAAGCTACAATGTAGTGTGTTTTTATAACAAAAAGGGTGGTCAACAATAGGTGGATGCTCGTCGTGATGGAAATGCAACTTGTCCTTGGAAGCTTAACCCACGTGCCGGGAGAAAAGTTAATGGGCAATTTAAAATTACAGACTATTATGGAGTTCACACATGTAGCAATCCTCATTTAGAATCGAATCATAAACATGCATCCGCAGGTTTCATATATCGATTGATCATGCAAAAAATAAGGGAGGATCTTGATCCAACTCCAAAGGGTATTCGTGATATAGTTCGTAATGAGACCAGCTTAGAAGTATCGTACATCAAGTGTTGGAATGCTCGGAGGAAGGCTATGACAAAAATATACGGAGATTGGGATAAGTCTTATGAGATACTACCACATTATCTTGAAGCAATCAAAAAAGAAATCCCGGGACAGTGTATCACATTACATCAGAACTAATTGATGGTGGAGATAGTCGGTTTATGGGGGTATTTTCGGCATTTGGTCCTTCGATCGAGGGATTCAAATTTTATCATCCTATTGGCACGCATTTGTCTGGTAACTACAAAGGCATATTGCTCGTTGCTACTAGGGTAGATGTAGATGGTGGTTTATTCCCTTTGGTGTTTGCAATTGTTGAAGTTGAGAACACAAAAAATTGGGAGCGGTTTTTTTCAAGTATTGATGTTTTTATTCCTAGTGTGCGAGCAAGGATGATTACATTCATCACAGAAATGAATGGGAGGTCACTGAGGGATTCTCACATAGAGAAAATTGATCTTACACCATCAATATGTTTGTGGATCATACTCATGTTAGTAGTTGTAAATGTACTTGCAACATTCCAGAATTGCAATCACTTCCTTATGCCCATGTTATAGCGGCTTCTTCTGATTCAGAGGGCGGTGCAAGAATTTCACACTATCTTTTTGCCGGTAAGTGGTATTCAACTAATCACTATCAACGTACGTACAAGGAGTTTTTTCACCCGATAGAGGATAGTCAAAGTTGGACGCACTGCGGGCCATGATTATTACCTCCCAGTATAAGAGACAAGCTAGGCGATCACGTTCCGTAAGAATCAGAGGTACTATGGATGAAGGGTAGGAAGGAATTAGTAAGAAAAATAGGTGTAGTCGGTGCAATCAACCGGGCCACAACAAATCTCGATGTCTGACAAGTATGAGAAGGAGTTAGAAAGATGATAAGTGTAGTCGGTGTAGTAAACTTATATGTATAAAATCTTATAGTATTTTGGAAGGTATTAAATCTCAGAGGAGTGCAAGGTTGTAGTATTTTGGGTTTTATATTACATGAAAAAAATGTTTTAAATCTTATATGTATTTTGGAAACATTGTAGTAAATTTTTATTTTCATCGCCACCATCTTATTATCATCATTTAATCATGCCTCATTCAACTAATCGTCTATTTTATTATCTTCTATTCATTACATCAGTGCATTTTAATTTTTATTTTCATCGCCACCATCTTATTATCATCATTTAATCATGCCTCATTCAACTAATCGTCTATTTTATTATCTTCTATTCATTACATCAGTGCATTTTAATTTTAGTTTTCTTTATGACTGATTGCAGATACTATGAGGTCTGGACTAGGACTGGTTATATGACATGTATTGCAAAAGCAGGCACAATATCGTTCTGAGAAGATAGGATCATGAGAGGTAATTAACTTGTTATTTTTCATTAACATGTGTGAATTTATATAAATGTATTCTAAAGTGTATGCAAATTAAACTTTAATATGTAGGAGGTTCCAGAGCTCACACTGGTCGATCATGCGCAGAGTCATTCTAGTGGAGATCACTAATGATCGATTACGACAAACTGTCACGCAGGCCGGTTTCCTTCCATGTTCAGAGGTTCATTGGATCAGGCTTGACTAGCCTCTTATCCATGCTCTGATTGATAGATGGAGGCTAGAAACCAATACATTCCATATGCACATAGGGGAGTGTACGGTTACATTAGAGGATGTATCGGTCATGCTTGGACTCAGGGTTGACGGTCCAGCTATTACAGGCATTGATGATCACCACTGGAAGGATGTATGTATGAGGACACTATGTGATATTCCTCAGCTTCATAGTGGTTCGATGAAGCTCAGTTGGCTTTGCCAGATGTTTGAGGGACAGATACCTGCTGACGCGATGGTGGATACGATTTGATACTTTGCCCGTGCATATATCTTGCACATGATAGGCGCCATGCTATTCCGGATGCTAGCAAAGATCGTGTGCATTGTCGTTGGTTACCGCTACTTGAGGACTTGGATATATGTGGCACTCTTTCATGGGGTAGTGCAGTATTAGCATACCTTTACAGAGATCTGGCGAAGGTATCCTTGATGGAGAATAAGGAGTTCAAGGCCTGTATTACATTACTACAGACATGGTCGTAGGAACTGATATATATTGGCCGACCTATGAGACGAATGGAGCGCGATCTAGGGGGCAGCTTTCATTATGATGCAGGTATATTTCTGATATTTTTTAATTTTCTCCATATGAATATTTCTGATATTTTTTAATGTCACACAGGTGGAATGTGAAGAGATCGAACTATGATACCCCAAACAGACATGAAACGTTTTACAGAAATAAGCTCGACATCATGCAATACTAGAAGGTATAATTTTGATCCTAGTCCTTTCGTGAAGTTTATATTACAATCCCGTTGTATATTAAATTCATGTTAATTGAGGTTTTGATTTTTTTCAGTTCAATTGGACGCCATATACTCCCAGTATTGTCGATTCCCTTGCACCCATTTGTAGAGAGGGGGACTAACATATGGAGGGCCAGAGTACCATTAATTTGTTTTGAGATAGTAGAGATGCACGTGCCCGACAGTGTTTTGTAGTAGTTTCATTTATCACAGCATGTGCCCGATCTTGTTCCAATACTAGAGAGAGTGTGATGGCGAGGGTCACGACATATCGATGGGAGGAGAGTACATGAAGCTTACATAAACAGCTGGAATAACAGGCACCAGGCAATACAGCATCAGAGAAATAACCTGATAATGTATACAGAGTATATGTGTTGGTATTGGGAGATCACGCGCAGAGGGATATTACCTGACCCTCACCAAGCAGCTAAAATGACACCACGCCGACCACCGCAGAGTTACGTGCCTGGGGGAATAATCGAGAGAAATTTTGTATGTTTTTAAACTCAATTGAATTTTTTTTATAATTAATGTTGGCTAAATATCAGAAAATCATCCTTAACTTCTAAATATCAGAAAGCCCCCCTTAAGTATCAGGATTTTTCGATAACCCCTAAACTTAGGGGGGGTGCTTTCTGATATTATCAAAGTTAAGGGGTTTTTTTTGATAATCCTCCAAAGTTAAGGGGAGTTCTATGATATTTTTATGTTCCGATCTGAAAAGTTGTCTATCTTTTATCTAAAATGTAGATATTAGCATTTGATGATATTGAAGAGCATATAAATGAGAGTATTCCTCAGATTAATGATCCAAGATCATTATCAGTGTTTGACAAGATCAGAAGAACAATTATCGTTGTCTTCCATAGGAATCATGTTGACGGTCATGAAGGGTGTGAGGATAGAACATATCAGCACATGGCGGTGTATGAGTGACGAAGACGTAAGCCGAGATCTTCTACTGCAGGTGATGATGCCAATACTTATCACTGTGCGATTGACGATGGAGCCGGCACTTCTCACCATGCTCAATATGGGGAGGAGGATCCACATGCACAACCACAACCCACACAGCTACATACACAGCCAAATAGTGAGATCATCGAGGCTCATGCTAGACGTCGGGGACTACCTCCGGGATGAGGTAAGGGTAAGGGAGTGAGAGGAAGGAGGGGAGGCATGCTTGGGGGTATGTGACTGTTTTCGTATCTAGATTATGTATGGTATGAGATTTGAACATGTTAGATTGTGTTTTTGATTTGTGCATCGATATAAGAAAGATACCTATATTATGATATTATGGTATTATGAATTGTGATGATATTATGTCTGGTTTTTTATGGATTATGTCAAAGTTGGGATGATATTATGAATTGTGATCTAGCTTTCAAATGTCAATATAATGTATTTTGTAACAGGGTGAAGTGTCGGGCTGGAAATGATTGTGTTGTGGTCGAATATATCTCTACGGGATTGCCAATTCTGTAGAGTTTTTGCACAGGCACAAAACTCTACGGGATTGTCAACCCCGTAGAATTTTTGTACAGACACAAACTCTACGGGATTGGCAATCCCGTAGAGATTTGCACTACAAACTTTACGGGATTGCCAATCATGTAAAGCTTTGTTGACGTTTAAACAACATAGATTGACAATCCCGTATTGTTTAATCCACTCATTAAACTATACGGGATTTCCAATCCCGTAGAGTTTTTTGAGGTCATTTTTTAAAATCAACCTATTTTCAGCTGATGTGGCTGAAACTAGGTCGAAAATGGTAAATATTTCTGTATGGGGTAAAAAATGAAAAATATTTTTTATGAAATGGTCTCTTTTGAAAATTTCTCCTTCTTTACCATTTTAGGTCCCAACTTTATCTTTATTACAGAGTCATTTGCACATAAACCCCTATAGTATCTTTGCACCCCCCCCCCCAAAAAAAAACCCATGCACCCACCAAATAAAGAAATGTTTTCGCTCCGGGTGAAATTTTGCCACTTATTGCTCATAGGTAAAATTAGTGAGTCTATCAGAATGAACGAGTCAAAAAATTTCACTAGAGAAGTTTTATCTATCGAGATGAAATTATAGGGTCAAGTAAATTCAAAATAATGATACTAAGGATATCTATGTGTAATTAACCAAGATTATATTGTAAAGAATTATTTACATTCTACTATCTTCTTGAGTTCTTGTATGGTGTAATTACACGTACAGGTGACTCTGGGGTTTATGTATCTGCACTGATAAACCTTAAATTATTGACTAAGATTACACATATAACCTTGGCCCTTAGAGTACTTTCACGAGAATGACCTGTTTGATCTCATTTAGTAATCTCGAGATCATCAGTATAGATACACCAATTTCAGGATCACTTATGTAATTACACCATAGCACAGGTACTAGGATATAATAATCCTATTATAAAATGGAGCTAGTGTATTCCTCAATGAACTTGAATAGAGTGGTACTGACATGCAATGAAGCAACTAGGGAACTAGGGGTCCCCCCTCTTCTCTGTACAAAAATAAAGCCTATGGTGTCATTTGCAATAGTGTTGTTCGTTAAGGGGTTAAGAGAGGTGGATTAACGAGAAGGATTAACTTAGTTAACTCTTCATGACAAGTTAAAAGTAAGAATTAATTACAGACTATGGTGTAGTTTCACTGGTGACCTGAAATTTGTGTATCTATATGAGTCACCTTAAGATTACTGGTTTTGATTACATGGATGACCCTAGAATCTGACAATAGGTCAGCATTGTTTGTTTTTTTGCTAATTTGGAATTCTTGTTGGATGTTAATTACGGTCAAAATTAGGATTAAAGTTAGGATTTTGATTAGGGTAATGATTAAGGTTGGAGTTAAGGTTATAACAAAAATATTGATTAAAGTTTCATTGAAAATCCTAACCCTAACTCTAATAGTCAATAACCTTTGTTATGACCCTAATCACAATCTTAATCCTATCTGAACCCTAACCCTAATCCTAATCAACATCAAATAAGACATCCACAATAGTAGAAAACAATGACCTTAACCTCAATCAAATCCTAGGGTTATCCATGTAAGTATAATAACTAATCTCGGATTACTTATGTAGATAAGCGAGAATCAAGGGTTATTGGTGTAATTACACCATACTTTAGGGTCTCCATTGTAATTAATCCCAAAAAATTTGAGTCCGTTTGGAATCGAATAGTCAAGATAAAGGGTAAATTTTTTCTATTTGGAAAATAATGAAGGCTTTAAGAGGTTAGTTAGCATAAATATCCTCAATAGTTACTATAATATACTTTCTCAAAACTCCATTCCTTACCTCCAGAATGAATAAATCTTAAAATGCCTCCTCAACAGGAAGTTAACCCATGTAAAGAGTTTGTTAGGCCTTTAACCAAATTAACCCGTTTAGATGGTTAAGGAGGGGTTAAACCCCCTCAACCCTTCCCTTAACCTCTTTTCAAAGGGCTTTTTCCATTTTAGTCCCTCATGTCTTTCATATTGGAAATTAGTCCTCCAAATCTTTGATATTCCCCAAATCTTCATATTTTAAAGTTAGTCCACAAAATATTTCTATGAGTTTTGAAACTAGTCCCTTTATTATCTTTTCTATCCAAATTGTTAAGCTTGACTTTTAACCAGGGATAAGTAATTACCAAGTTACCAAATTAATCAAAATTAACATCAAAATTTATTAAAATCAGGTCCAAATTTAGTGCATTTAAGTCTAATATTGCATAATTTTTTTCCTAATTTGTGTTCAATTGAAGTTTTTATGTTTGGTTGTGAATGTATATGGGCTTAACTGCTATTGCACTAAAAACATTAAAGATGGCAGAATATTCCCTCAATTCCAACCAACTTCTAACTATAAGGGCTAAATTTCAAATCACTTAAATGATTTGGGGAACTAATAGAAAAAAACTATATACATACACACATCATATTTCATGTAATTTTCTTTGCATTACAAATAGAATGGAATATGAAAAATAGACTTTCAGTTTCCATATAGTTTTGAATTTAATAGTAGAATTGTGGAATGAGTTATATGTTCATGTGATTTTACAGTTTATTATGAAATTGTGAAATGAGACTCTTCTAATCGTATAAAGTTTTACATTAACAAATAGATAGTGAAATGAGTTTTTGATGTTCATGTACTTCTACAATTATTAGTCGAGTTAAAATTGCTTCATTTCTCTTATTATTGTTTGAGGTAAGTTTTAATGGTATTTTTTAGTGTATTGTCAAATTGTCGGTCTTCAAAAGATTATAGTTCGTAGTCCTAAAAACTAACTACAATTGATCTATTACTATTATTAAGAAAAGCCTTGCTTTGGGTCATTAATTTTGATCTTATACACATGTGTGTCACAAATTCAAAAAGTCCAAGAATATCCCACAAATTTGAAGTCTCTTTTTGTGAGAGGGGCATACTTGGAAGATTTGAAAAGGAAAAAGCTAGTCCCATGTTCCCAATATCTCCTCACTCATCCACATTTTAAATTTCAAGAAACAGAAAATTACTAGTTTTCTAGTGCATGTAATCGTGCATGATACAATATACATTGTCGTTTAATAATTGAGTCTAATACAAATATGTGCATAAATATTATTGCAAAAATTCCTAATATAAATGTGTATAAACAATTTTCAAAAAAGTGATATAGGTATATGGTAATTCACAAACTAATATGTCTAACATAAAAACATTCCTTCACAATAAAATGCCTGAATAAAATTTATAGTGTGAGATTTTGACGATAAGTTTCTTGGCTCTCCCATGTGAAAAACTTCACTAGTTTAGTTCTATTAAAATAGGAGAATATATCTTTAAAAGATTTTTTTCCTCCTAAGCATACTTACAATCTGCATAACCTAAAAGAGAATAATTTATATCAATCAGTTAATTACAATTATACTAAAATATTTTCTAGAATTATTGCTCATAAATAATTCCAAATCAAAGAAATAACATATACTGAACAAAAATTTCAAGAACATATAAAAGATCTACATTTCAATATAGAATTTTACACATGGGCACACACGTGATATGTGCATGATGTCTACAAATACTAACAGATCAAACCCCTACATTAAAAAAAAATTAAAAAGTAAAAAAAAAAAAAAAAGTAAGAGACTCATCTTGTAGAAATCTTGTAGAAAGATGAGGAAGACTACATGTTTTTCCTCCAATCCAGAGAGGCAAGAGGACAAAGTGGATACGATACGAATTTCTCTCACAAACTCGATTTAAAAAACAAAAATAAATATGATATTAGTTTTCGACACACGAAAGGGAGAAATGGATAAGGGAGATGTTAGTTTTGATTTTCTTAAATTTGAAATGTGGGTGAGTGGGGAGTTACTGGAAATGTGAGATTAGTTTTTTCAACAAAAAAAATTTTCTAAGTATGCCCCTCTCGCAATAAAAAATATTAAAATTTGTGGGACATTATTGGTTTTTTCTTTTGTAACGCTCAGTGATATAACACCAAAATTAATCATCAAAAGCAGGACTTTTCTTAATTATATAATAGTAATAGAGCAATAGATAATAGATGTTACAATAGTAAAACAAAGCAAATAAGATCTCACTTTTTTGGTGAATTGCTATAGTATGAGAATAGTAGGAAAAGTTTAGGTTATATTATTTTTAAGTATTATTAACTTACCTAATCATATTTGATATTCTATCAGTATTTTTAATATTTTAATTTTATTCATTAAAAGCTAAGATAAAAATGAATTGTAAAATGATTGTTGCATGATGGATAAAACAAAATTTTTAACTATTGTAAGAAATTCTACTGCTCCTCTGCACTTCAGGTGATCAATTGGACGGATCTCAAAAGCTTAACTACTCAATTTAATAGGACCATGATCGAGTCCGCCGCTATAAATATCCCGCCCATTTCTCGCAAATACTTCGACAATTCAAAAAAAAGATTCGCCTCTCGCCTCTCTTTAGCGCGCGAAAGCCACAGCTCTGCTATTTTCTAGAGATATCTAATTTCTCTTCTTTCGGCGATTGATGGCGATCAGATACGAGGATCAGCGTCAGCTCCAGCTCTTGGATCGAGAGGAAGCGGACGATGAGGAGGATTGCTTCGAATCCATCGATAAGCGTAAGATCTGTAGTTTTCAGTAGAATCTCTCTCTCTCTCTCGCTTTCCCCCTTCTTTGTCGATCGTTTTCGAATTTTTTTGAAGATCGTTCAAATATTTCGAATCAGTGGAAGAAGTAGCTCGATTTGAGTGATTGTTGCCTTTTGTTTGATTTTCGATTTGGTTTTTTGATCGCTTCATAGAGATCATACCAAAGAGCATGAGATCTCTTAATTTTCGCCTTTTCCCTTATTAGTTAATGTCGGATTTCGAAAATTTTCGCTCCCTTTTTGGTGATTTTTAAGAGTTCGTTCTTGTTTTGATGCGAATTATTTGATTTTAAGGTATAATTTTGTTCTGTTTGGTGTTTGATCGCCTCATAGAGATCATGAAACAAAGAACATGAGATCTCTGTAAATTTTCGCTTAATTTCCAGAATAACTATCAGCTAAGAGATCTGAGATGAATTTAGATTGATTTGATCTGATCTAAGTTCTAAGGCGATTTAGTATCTGTTCTCCTAAAATTTTTCCCCCTTAACCTCCTCGATTTGTAGTGATTTCTCAAGGAATCAACGCCGGAGACGTGAAGAAGCTCCAGGATGCAGGGATCTACACCTGCAATGGCCTGATGATGCACACGAAGAAGGTTTTTTTATCCAATTTATTGCTCAAAAAATAAAAGATTCTCAAAGCTGATAGCCTCTTATCACTGATTACTTGGTTTTTGGGCCTGATTGCAGAGTCTGACAGGGATCAAAGGATTGTCCGAAGCAAAGGTCGATAAGATCTGCGAAGCCGCTGAAAAGATAGTGGTAAGATCCCAGATATATCTTGTTTGAAAACTACTTCTATTACTTGTGCTTGTGATTAATTCTTCTGATAACTGAATTTTTTTTATTATTAATAATTTGAATTTTCAACTTTCAGAGCAGCGGTTACATTACTGGGAGCGATCTCATGCTCAGAGTAAGTTCTGCTGCTCTCGTGTAATTTCTTGCTAACGTGCCGTTGGATCTAGGATATTTGTTCTTATCATCGTATTTGGCGATCCAGATTAGCTCTGATCTTGTAAATTAGTGTGTTATATAGAACGTGGTCGAGCTTAATTTTTTATTCTTCTATTTATTGTTTGTATTCTTGTTTCTTCCTCTACAGCGGAAAGCAGTGATTAAGATCACCACGGGCAGCCAAGCGCTTGATGAACTTCTTGGCGGTAAACTCTGCTTTGGCCTTTAAAATACACGGATCCACTGATAGGCATCTGATCAAAATATTCTCATATGAACAATTCACTCATAATTACCAAAATAAATTAATATATTAATTGGCTTTAAAATTGTGAAGGTGGAATTGAGACGCTTCAAATCACTGAAGCATTTGGGGAATTCCGGTTAGAAACTTTCACTTAATTTAACAATTGACAAGTGTGAGACTGATAGATTGATTTTTGAACCAATATTTTTGAATGCTGCAGATCGGGGAAGACCCAGCTGGCTCATACTCTCTGCGTCTCAACACAGGTTCATTACATTATTCTGTACCTCGGATTGGCTTGAATGCAATCATTGACACCTATTTGTTCTGCAGCTTCCCATCTCTATGCATGGCGGCAATGGGAAGGTCGCCTACATCGACACTGAAGGAACTTTGTATCCTTAAGCTCCTACTTTCATGTAGAATATTCTGCCGGAAATTTGTATCAAATTGCACTTGCAGTTGACCTTAACTAGATTTCTCAGCCGGCCTGACCGGATTATTCCAATTGCCGAGAGATTTGGGATGGACCCTAACGCTGTTCTTGATAATGTAAGGCCCCAGTTTACCTTTCTGTGTTTATTGTTTCACTGGGAATTTGAGAAGAGAATGATGAGACTTTGTGGTTTTTTTTTTTTACATTGAGAAGATTATATATGCACGCGCATATACATATGAGCACCAGTACAATCTGATGTTAGGCCTTGCTGCTAAAATGTCTGAAGAGCCATTCAGACTCTTGGTAAGTTGTTAGCTTCTTTTATATGATTACTCCCCTATTGATTTAAGCCCATGGATGCTTATATTAACGTCTGATAGCTTCTCGATTCCATTTTCAGATTGTAGACTCAATAATTGCATTGTTCCGAGTGGACTTCTCAGGAAGAGGAGAACTTGCAGAGCGGCAGGTATTTGTTTCTCCACCACTAATGATAACATCCTCTACCAAGATTTGTGCAGTTTCTTCAATGTACAGCGAATCCGGAGTCCTTGCAATTCTTTCCTTCTCTTGAATATGTTATGTAGATTAGTCAGGTTAAGTAAGAAAATTGCATTTGTTTGTGCTCCGGTCATATTTCATTAGTTGAGAAGAGAGCTAAACTAAGAGAAACAAGCTCCATTAGTATGTTGTCTTCTAAGTACATGGTACCTGCTTTCTGAAGTAGACATCCTCTTGTTAAATTGCAGCAAAAGTTGGCACAAATGCTTTCCAGACTGATAAAAATTGCAGAGGAATTTAATGTTGCAGTCTACATG
The DNA here is from genome assembly GCA_012295165.1 of Asparagus setaceus. Lineage (NCBI taxonomy): Eukaryota > Viridiplantae > Streptophyta > Magnoliopsida > Asparagales > Asparagaceae > Asparagus > Asparagus setaceus. The sequence goes on from CM022704.1 coordinate 36,711,429, forward strand.
ACAAACCAAGGTAATCAAAGTCTCAATCTTTCTCAAAATGTAAACTGAACTGGTGTTATTCTGAGTCTGTTGATGACAAATGTACTATTTTCCAGTGATTGCGGATCCGGGAGGTGGGGTTTTCATCTCAGATCCAAAGAAACCAGCTGGAGGCCATGTAATGGCACATGCCTCCACTGTCCGGCTGATGCTGAGGAAAGGCAAAGGCGAACAGCGAGTCTGCAAGATCTTTGATGCCCCTAACCTTCCTGAATCTGAAGCTATATCCTTTTAACTTCATCTAAATCTTGTTTTCCAACTTCTCCCTCAACTTAAAAGTTCAGCAAAAAGCCCTATAACCTGTGATCGTTAGCAAACCCGTTAATTGTGCATGCAGATGTCTATCAATCCTCTCCAATTAGGTGGTAATTGGAGAGGGTCCAATTCTCTCCATCTTTACCGCAATTTTATTGGTTTTCAACTAGTGTTTTCCTTGACATAAGGGATCACATCTTTCAGATTACCCCTGGTGGAATTGCCGATGCCAGGGACTAAGCTGGACTGCTGTTGAACTTGCAGTGTATGCAGGTTGTAAAAAGGAAATTTTGTGGTTTATTTCTACTGCCAGGTTTAGTGAGAGAGCAGGAGAGCATTTAAGTATGAATATCTGTGTAATCATATGCATGCCTATTAGCAGACAAGTGCTCTAATCCAATTTCAGATGTTAAGATCCATGCTTGCAGAAATTGCATATTTTATAATATAATTGTGGATTTGCTGCATACCTCTAGTCCCTTGAATAATTATCGGATGAGAGGGAGAGGGGCAAAAAAAAAAACAAGGAGTCCATACTCTTATTTAAACTAGGTAACAGATGAAAACCATATTTAATTTCATGAATAATCATGATCAATAACATGTGCTAACTAGATCTTGAAATGTTAAAAACACTATCTTCATACTGGTTCATCACAACTAAGTGGCAGTTTGATCGCAATGTTGGCAACACTCGGTATTTATAAATAGAAGAAGGCTGATCTTATAATCAATATGTTACGTTTGAAAGTTTGGATTGGCAGTAGAGAGGGGTTTGACATTGTATTATAGATCCATATAATCCTGAAACCACACAGATGACCGGACCTCTTCTTACATTTTTTTTAGACAAAAAGGCTAGTACTGATACTTGCACTGACATTAGATACTACAAAATGAAACGGCTCATTTCACGGCGTCATAATTTCTTCTACCAAGTAGCAAAACAATGACCCAGAAAACTTTATCTCGTTACCTCATTTCTGAAACATGAAAGTTGAAGTCCTCATACAAATTTTACAGAAACACGCACAAGAAAGATTTACAATCACAAAATCATGAAGTCTTGGGAAAATAAACTGATAATTGCCTACAAAATTGAGACCCAATTGCAAACTCAGTAGAGGGAGTGACAGAAATAAACCATAATTAAACAAGGGGTGCAAATAATCACCCATACAAAAGAATTAAACACAGTAACATCCAAAACTAAAGGGATACACCGTCATCTTTCATAACTCACCACAAGAAAGGGAGGGGGAAAAACAAAGAAAAGAGAGTTCCAAAATCCCTCACCCTCTAATTTTCCATTCCTTTTACATTCTATAAATCATGGTATACAATTATAGTTCAATTTGGTCACCACCTATTTACAACAAAAACAGGTAAAAAAGTACAACAAACTCACCAAAACCTCTTCTCCCCACCTTTATCAATTTAAATAATTCATGTATCCAATCTCCGACTGCTCGTGCCTTTCTTTAACCAAGTCATTCGAGGCCAGCCCGTGCGTGTTGGCAACCAGGAACTCTCGGCAAGTACCCAGATATATACCGAAAATGTCAGTAATCGCTAAATCAAATATTTATAAATCATCGTCACCTGAAGCTCTCATCTGGCAAAGTCCAAGAAATCAAGTGCCCACCCGAATCTCCACTTAGCAAATGTTTCAGATCGCCTGTTAGATGCAGTGCAGTCACTGGATGCTTATGATACTTAAGCACTTTATGAAGCACTAGCTGATACTCCGGCAAATTTTCTCCCAATTTTAGCCCTCCGGTCCCACCATTCGAAGATGTTGACCTATGGCCACTACTCATGCTCGCTAAAGTTTCCTCTGTATGATGCATCTTATTCCATACCTTCACCGCTCCACTCTGGTGACCTGTTACATACCAGTTTATCTCCTGCCAATCTGAAAATGTCGTGCTTGCCACCGATAATATCTGATCAGATGGAAGTTGTGATGTGTTTACTACTGCCAGGCAATCTCCATTGATGCTCCAAACCGCTAGAAGAACTCCAGCAGCTGTCAAGATCTCGCCGGTAAGTTCATTAACATGCACGGCCGACACTGACACCGGAAACTCAGGCAATTGCCTTACAAAGACCAAATTCGTTAAGTCCCACAAAATCACGGTGCAGTCCTCGGATCCGGACACAATTAAAGAGTAGGGTTGGCAAACATGGAGGCAAGTAATTCTGGCGGTGTGTGCCGAGAGGGCCCGCTCTAAGTGAAGCCGTCGCTGACTGCGGATGCCATCTTTTGAAAACTGCCATACCGACATAACGCCGTCATCACCTCCGGTAGCAAGAAGCTTACCGTCATGGCTCACTCCGGTACATTGGATTTGGTTTCCACCATGAAGGCTTTCATGAGTCGACAAGAGCCGATCTTGGTCGTAACTTAGAATTCTAAGACTCCTATCAGGGAATCCCCATGATATGTACTTCGTATAAGTTGAAGGTTTTAGGAGGGTGTTTGATCCGGCGATAAGGATTTTTTCATGAAACGTGATGATTTGGGATATTGATGAAGTGGACTTACGGATAAGTTGGGGAGCAAGGTGGGCAGAGTAGCGGAGGGGATGGGGTGGAGTTTTCCGGTCGGTGCGGCGTTTGACATGGGGTTTGAGAAATAGTTGCTTTGGAGTTTGGCCGAAATGGTTGATTTGAGCGAGGATAGAGGCTTTCATGGCTGGATCAGAAACTGAGTCGATATCAACGCTTCCTTCGTATGTGTAATGATAGAAGACATTGGTGGCTTCTTCGGCAGCCTGTGGAAACAAATACAAAGGTAAGATTGTATATTGGGATGTTATCATTATATATCAAGACCACTGACCTTTGCCCTTTGCTTGTATCCAAAGATAAGGTCTATCCAGTGATGCAAATTCTCAGAAACATAATCTGATTCCAATGCTTCCCTGTGTTTCCTTATGAACTCTCTGGTACTGCCCTTGGCCCATGGGGGTAGAACAACATCACCAACCTGAAGAACACAGAATTATCATTCACAGAAAAAGGAACTTAAAATTCAATGTCAAAAGAAAAAAAAGGAAATGGCGCAAAACACTAAGAGGAATTTTCTCTGAAAACTTTGTGGCATGCTCAAATTGCAGAAGTAAAGACCCCTTTTGTTCAAACTTTAGTCAGTAGGGCATCAAGTTGGGACAATAGACAAGAATCAAGAATGCCCTTGCATGTTCAACATATTGGAAGAATATAAAGTGAATGTATAGGATAGTAATCAATGTACTATTTGGAAATAACAGCAAGACTGATTTTGATAGTAATGTACCTGCTCTCCTGATTGCTTTACCCCCAAGTCAAGATTAAATCGATTTTCTAGAAACTCCGGCATGTAAAAGAACTCTGGTATCAATTCCTTCACATCTGAAGTGTTTCCCTTACCAGCAGCACTTAACCATGTATCTCTAACACTATTGAATAGCCGATCAGCATGGTCAAACTGACCGCCTTGTAGAGTTTGGTTTTCAGTACTGAATGGAGGCAGTCTCAAAAGATAGAAAAGAACAATCCCAGCACTAGAATAGTGCGAACCATAGTGAAATTTTGGGACATCTGGATCATCCCAGCTTTCATATCTGAGCAAAAAAAAGGAAAACATACATTACGGTTAACAGTGATGGGAAAGAAGATGAAAGCTTATAAGAATTTCTTCATACCACCATTCTCCTCAACCCTCTCCCCTCAAAAAATCCTGCAACCAACCACAGAAAAACACAAGCCCCAGCACGAAACACACAAACACACATAGGATGACATAAAACCAGCACCAGAAACACCAAATGCGAAAACACAAATAAAGAAAACAAACACATACACACAAGAAAGCAATACAAATCTACCAGTCAGAGAGAGTTCCCTAATGTGTGTGTGTGTACAAAAGAGCACAACAACAATAACAACAACAAAGCCTCTATCCCAAATGTTTGGGGTCGGCTACATGAATCCTATTCTTCCATTCCGTTCTATTATGGGTCATCTCCTCCATTAAGCTAACCATAACAATATCCTTCTTAATTTTCTTCAACCAAGTCCTTCTAGGTCTACCTCTATATCTCTTTGCTCCATTAACTATAATATTATCACTTCTCCTAACCGGTGCACTAAGAGGTCTACATTGTACATAGCCATACCACTTTAATCGATTCTCTCATTTTATCCTCAATAGGGGCAACCTCTAATTTACTACAGATGCATTCATTTTTTAGTCATTTATTGTATACCCCAAAGTTACACATTACGCGGTACGTAGTGGTTCACGGTATGAATTCGGGTACGCAATTCGCCACTCAGAAAATTTGGATTCGTTAGGGGGTAGTTTGCTTTGGTACGCAACTTAAGTTAGTGGTACGTTGTAAATTTTTTTCGTGTGCACTTAAAGTTTTTCAAAGTATATAGTAAAAAAATAGAAAGTTTATTATGAATTTTAATATTTTTTTTCATACAAAATACTTAAATACTTCTTTTTGATTGAGTTTGTTTCTTTGTTCTGTTTTTTTTCACAGAGCTCGTTTTAGGATCATGGTTTCGTTTTACATTTAATTAACATACGTGTTTAGTTACAGTAAAGTCATCGGCTCATATACTCTATTGTGTGTCTCCCTTCACTTAATTGCACACATTGCATTGCGTCTTGCGCACGTGCACTTAAAAGAGACATTGCATCTAACATACTTGTCAGGATACGGATATGATTACTCAAATATATAACCGATAGGATATGGTTGCAGATATGATTTTGTAGTGAAATATCCGGATTCGTATCCGAAATATCTGAATACATATTAATCATACTCTTACGATAGTTTTAATTCTTAGATTATGGATTTGTGGTTAATTTTGATGATCAAGATGTCTAATCTTAGCTTTTTAGTTATAATGAACATATGAACGAACTCTTTTGTATCACATGAACTATGTTTTTCTTAATACTATCTAGTTTTCTCATATCCGTTTTGTATCTGCATGCATATCCACTTGTATATCCGCATGTATATCTGTAACCGTATCCGATTATAGCGGATATGGATATGAATTTTCCTTACCGAGGTATATCCATATCCGCATCCGAAATTCAAATTCATATCCATATCTGCTATCCGGACCGAATGCACCCCTACTTGTAAGTGGTACGCCAATTTTGGGGAACCTGTTCGTGTATCGGAAGGAATCGGTTGGCAAATGTACCGGGAATCGATTTGTAGGAACTGTACGACGGTTCGAGGGGGGTCCGGGGAATCGCGCAACGATAGTATACCCACAAGACCATCTCAACATTATCATTTCTGCTACACATTGTTTGCACAAGTTTTTTAGTTATCCAACATTCTGATCCATTAAGCATTGTTGGTCTTATAACTATCTTATAAAATTTTCCCTTTAAGTCTAACAGGTACTCTACGATCACACAAGCCTCCGGAAGTACTTCTCCATTTTAACCATTCTGATTTGTTCGACTGACAACATCATCATCAATCTCATCATCATGCCGAATGATTGATCCTAAATAGCGAAATTGATTGCTTTTAGATATTTCTTGGCCATCAATATGTACTGTAGACTCTTTTCTACTTATAGTTTTACTAAAAATGCATTTCATGTATTTTGTTTTTGTTCTATTAATTCTAAAACCTTTAGTTTTAAGAGTTTGCATCCACCTTTTATGTTTTAGAAAGTATACTTGTTCTAGTCTCGTCAACTAATACTACATCATCAGCAAATAACATACACCATGGCACTTCATCCTGAATATGTCTAGTAAGTTGGTCCATAACTAAAGCAAAAAGATAAAGGCTTAAGGTTGACCCGTGATGTAAACCTATGGTTATTGGAAATGACTTAGTCTCTCCTTCATTAGTTCTTACTTTAATTGTTACTCTATCATACATATCTTTAATCACATCAATATATATACTAAATACATGTTTCTTTTCTAAAACCTACCATATTACCTCTCTAGGCACTCTATCATAAGCTTTTTTTAGGTCAATGAAAATCATACGTAAATCCTTTTTTTTCTATACTTCTCCATCAACCGTCTCAAATATGTATAGATTCTTTCGTTGACCTCCTATACGTAAAACCGAATTGATTTTCAGATACACACTTGTCTCTTTTCTTAGTCTTTGCTCAATTACCCTCTCCCAAAGTATGACCCATGAGTTTAATACCACGATAAGGAAAATTCATGAAAGAACTCACTTTTCTCTCATACATTAACAGAATAAATGGACAGTCCAATTTTGCATACTTGTGAAGGTTTCTCCCCTTGCCGACCTTGTCTGCACACTATTCAGAGGAAAGGTGGGAGGTAGATGTGAAAGATTGTTCTTTTTTTCTCCTCTTTTTGTGGGTATATGCTGGTGGGAGGAAGGAAAAGGGATGGGGTTTTGGGCCTTGTGGGAGTAGAGAGATAATGAGCTAGGGCAATACAATAATGCAAGCCTCGACAGTGTTACTCAACAAGAAAAACTCTCTTCAAATGTACACATAGCCATTTTGTTTTTCATCTCAACTTTTCTTTCTGTAAAATCGAGATAGAAAAACCCTATTATAAAAGTCGAGTTTCGGTTTGATTGGTGCATTGTAACTGTCCGACATCTGCCAATGAGTACCAGTGGGGTTTCACATGTAAACCGTACAGACTTACCGTCGCTTGAGAAAGTTTCGATCAATAAAGATCTATAGATTAAAAAACTTGAAGATGAAGTCACAACAATGATGTTTTCATACCAAATTTGGTATGTTTTTATATTATATGCTAAAACACATTTGCAAAGAGAATTCAATTAATGAAAAGCTCAGAATATTTAGCTATATCCATTTACCGAGAAAGGAAACAAAATAAATGACCCCATACCTGAGCTCCTACCTACCTGATGAACATCCTAGAACTGATATTAATAAGGGATCATCATTGAAAAGGGAGAAAACTACTAACCTCTTCTTGAACTCCTCTTCTCCCTCCGCAGTTTGGCATCCCATTGGTTTATTAAGCTTGCGGAAAGATTTAGGGTTTGTCAAATCCAGAATATCACTCTCGTAGTCCGCAAGAACCCATGGGAAAACTGGATATTGAGTGAGATCGCTGTACCCACGGCCAGCAAGAGTATTGAGATGCATCAGGTACTGGAAATTACTGATTTCTCCATTCTGCCACCTCTTGGAAAAAGATTTGGCCATAATCTTGAAAAGGCGGCTGCCCTCGTTGTTGTCCTGTTTAGAAGTCCCCGAAATTGTCGTGTCCAACCTGTAAAAGAGTATAGTATTTAATTACTTCAATATAGGACTCAGGATCCCAATGCAAGCCATAAGTTAATGATGAACAGGAGAGAGAGAGAGAGAGAGAGAGAGAGAGAGAGAGAACTCATTGATATCGACATCCACAACTGACTTGAAGAGTACTCTAAAAATTGAATAAAGAAAAAATAGAACTAGAAAAACAAATTGAAAAATTAATCTACAATGACAATCCACAAAATTAGTTCAAACAAAAGAGTATACTATTTCTATGAGAAGAAACGCAGCAGCTAAGAAATGAATTTCAAATAGACAATCACAAATATCTAAATCCTTTTCCGATCAAAATGGGGCTGCCTGTTAAGCAATGTTTAATCAGACAGTCAAACTAAAAGCTTAGTACATGCTACATCTAGCTATCAACCTGAAGAAGTTAACTGCTAAGGTAATTGTGCACAGGATAAGAAATTTCCATTAAACCTAGAAAGCCAAACTAAAAGCTAATGCATTGCTTAAGCTAGAACCTCATGCATCCAAGGGAAAATGCTCTAAAATTCTCCAAAAGAAACGATCATGCAGGAGTTTCATGGCTTAGGTGGTTTTGGACTATGGCTAAGGGGTAAGAGAGTTTGTGCATGATGGTAATCTTCATTTAGCAAATCCACTTCAAGGTAAGAGAAAAGCAAAGCGCCGAGTAGAAAAAAAAACACAAATAGTAAATCTAACAAAAAAAAAGCATGATACATTTACAGCAAGAAGCAACCCTTAACATTTATAAATTATAATGTGATAAATAGCTGGAAAGCCCAGCTTCCATGTTATGTTTATCATAGATATGGTTCCAGGCAAGGATGCAGGATAATTAATTTTAAGATCCATCGACCCCCAAGCATCAAAACCTAACCATAGTTGGTAAGGTCTTGGGTTATCTTTCTTATGTTGTGCATGATGGTAGTCTTCATTCAGGAAATCCACTTCAAGGTAAAGAGAAAAGCAAAGTGCTGAATTGGGGGGAAAAACACAAATAGTAAATCTAACAAATAAAAGCATGATACATTTAATTACAGCAAGAAGCAACCCTTAACATTTATAAATTATAATGTGATAAATAGCTGGAAAGCCCAGCTTCCATGTTATGTTCATCGTAGATATTGTTACAGGCAAGGATGCAGGATAACTAATTTTAAGATCCATCGACCCCCAAGCATCAAAACCTAACCATAGTTGCTAAGGGCCTGGCTTATCTTTCTTATGTTATCCGCTTCCACCAAAAGAAAAGTATCAATCAACCAAAAAGCGAGGTCCTAAGAGGGTAAATATTGAGATATTTGGCAAAGGATATGCGTAAATTAGTTGCCAAAAGATGTCAATGAGAGATTTATGATGATGCAAACTTTGACCATCCATGAAGGACTTCTGGTCAGAAAAACTTCAGTTACTTAGTTCCGTAAGCTTCACGATACACATTTTCCATTTTTTAACCCAACCTAATGAGTTCCTTACAGACAAACTTAAGTTGTTTCTTATTATTATTTATCATGTCCTGAAACATTTCGGATAAAACACCGTATTATGACATATTTTATTCCATCCATCTAAGGGTCCCTTGTGTTCTATGTTGAGTAGCAGTTCATCATGCAACAATTAGACAAATGGTCTAGAAAAATTTAAAATAGACAAAATATAGTCCATATACAAGTTCATATTATGAAGATCAAGATCAATGGTGTAGATCACTCATTAGGATGAGTCATCATGTAGGTTAGAACCAATGTTTTTACTTCCATATACCACTTTCAAAATGAATTATCATGCATATTATAACATAAATGCATTTCTAGAACAGTAATGCCTCAACTTACAAAAGTCCATCCTAGAGTTAAAAGGTGGCAACTCAAGAATTTTGTAGACAACGAAAGTATGTGAAGAGATAAAGTAAACCGAGAACTTACATGCTGTTCCGAGGGAGATTCATTGCAACCAAGTTTTTGAAGACTTCCTCCCTCTCCTTTTTGTGAAAAACAAGAAGATCATTACATCCATCCATGCTAAATATCTCAACAGCAACAGGACGCAATTGATAATCACGTTTCAGAAGCTCATGAATGCTATCAAGCTTCCACATGTGCCAGGGATGAGGAAGATTACCACTACTGCAGGCCATCTCCTTTCCCCATGCACCTCCATTGTATGCCCAGGCTCTTCCACCTGCCAGCGATTTAACTGTCATGCCCCAGGAAGGTGACTTTACATGGAATTCACTGCTGCCTGGCACATCCTTTATCACACCCAAAGCTTGATCAATCACAGAAAGGTTATCTTCATTTTCTTTTTCACATATGCACCCTGAGTCATCAATGTAAAAGTTTTCAATTACATAGAGGCAGAGATCACCTATGAGGAATATGCCATCATGCTTGTCAAGACCTACAACACGTTCACAATTATATCTGAAACGTATTTTTTCAGATGGTTCAAGAAAAGGTCTTATAAGATATTCCCCATTGTCATGCAATTCCTTCTCTGACTTATCCTCTGGAAATCTCATATCGTCAACTCTCATGGAGGATGACTGCCTTGGTGAAGCTATATCAGATCTAGCATGTGTGCTTTCTGTCATTGGAACCGAATAGGAGCTCTTGGCACCAAACTCCTGGGCAGAGTGCAAACTTGGCTCATTAATACTGCTAGAACGATCATCGTTCCACCCAAGCTGAGCTGATCCAGGGTTTTCAACTTTAAACCCATCATCATCTTTGAACGAGGACCCAGGAAAATCTCCTCCATCAAAGCTTCTTTCATTAGTTCCTTCATACAGAATGTTTAAATATGAATCTGAGTCAGTTTCAGATGTGCCTAGAGAATTCTCAACATTTTTGCTGACAAGATTTGTCCCATCCAGTTGAAAACCTCCAGTAAGAACATTTTGAATCATGTCAACTGTTAGTTTGCAACGTTCTAGTTTCTTACGCATTCTGTATGGCCCTTCAATGGGACAAAGCTTCCACTCAAGTTCCATAGGAGAATTGCGAATAGGAAAAATTCCTCGTTCGTGTATAAGTTGCTGGATATGACTCTGCCACTCGCTCTCAGCATGAAGAACCCACCCATATTTATCTTGACGAATAACTCTCAACTCAGTTGACATTAAATCGCGACCCAATTCAAGAGCATATCTTCTCTCATTCAATTGTTCCCAATGCTTTATGTCTAATTTTGAAGCTTCTCGAAACTTTCTGCCCATTTCTCTTTTTCTCCGGATATCCATACCTTTTATTCTTACTCCAGGAAATTTTGCAGACCCACCAACATATTGTACCCACATAAGAGAAGCACATTGCTCCAAAACCTTATTGATATTTGGTTCAAACTTCTGAAACCATTCAAAGAAAGCAGAAGGATTTCCTGTCAATAATTTATCAAAACCCCCATGAAGAACATCCAGACTTGGGCCTTGATTTCGTTTAGAGACAAGCAAGTCTTCAAGTGCTGGCCGCCGATGCAATAGAAGATACTTGATAATATCTACTGCTATGTTTTGAGCAAACTGTCTATTATCAGTGAGAAGAGAGATCAGATTTATACAGAGACAGCAAACAAAGTCGGTATCAATATTGCTCGGGCAGAGTATAAGTCTCTTGTTAGCAACTATTAGCTGCAAAATTGTGCAAATATCAATAGCAGACTCATCCTGTGATATTTTCGGTACCGATCCCTTCTCACCCTCAATCTGAAAGCCCAAACCAGAAACAAAGTCTGCCTCTCCAATAGACACCAGGAATGAAGGCAGGAAACAGTACATGATCATGCGATTGGTATTTTTCAGAATGGCGTGAACATATGACTCAAGTTGCTTACTTCCCCTTGTGATGGATAAAAGTCCTTTCCCACAAGCTGCTGCTTCTTCAACACGGCCGTCTTTGTTAGCAAGTTGTAACATAGACAAGAGAAACTCTAATGTTCTTAACACTCCGATTGGCTGAGGGAAGGAACCCATATATACCCGATCTACAATCATCCAACATAGACTCTCTAAGTTTAAGGACCAACGACTCTTGTCGAATTTTTTCTCATCTTCCTCATCATCACGCAGAAGACGCCTTTCCAGAAAGTTCATCAATCTGCTTAAACACAGACCCTGGAAGACTAAAGTAGATTCCGAATCCACATACAGTGGAACAGTCTCTAGAATGCTCTCCACGATTTGGGTTGCTTTTAATTGTTCCAAGATAATATCAGCGAGAACTTCCGCAATGAAATCCATAACAGCAGTAGCTCCAGCAGAACAAGGACCACCTCCATATCCTGAATCATCAATGTCAAGCAATAGGCTTGGAGTAACTGGGAAGATTACATTTGTGGAAGCTGTTCCTTGGAAACTTGCTCTTAAATCAGGCGATGCATCAAAATCATTCATAGACATTGAAGATCCCATGGAAGGAGTTGATTGTACCTTTGCATCATTATTATTTCCAGTGCTACCGAGCCAAGATGTCAATGCAAGTACAGGGGATGCACTTGGTGTCACTGATATTTTTGAATTCGATTTCTCAGAGAAAACAGGAGAAGTGGGAATATTCATCGAGGAAGAGCTAATCGAATCCGTTGTCTGGTTGAAATCTGGTATCCCATTGGAAGTATGAATTTTTTGTTCAGATTTATCAGAAGTAACTGACATCAAGCCAAGACTTTGTTCCTCAGAATTTTGAGCAACTTGGCCATTTTCTTCCATCAAAGACTCGCTAGATGCTTGGAGGGGTAAAGCTTTTTCTTTCACATCATTATTACCCAAAATATAGCTTGTCTGTGCTACGATATCTTCTGAACTAGTACTTTTCTGCTCTTGAGGGAAACTTCCAACACTTACTGAAGTTTGGACAGACTGTTCCTGCTCCTGAGGAATACAAGAAAACGCAGTTTGAGAGCTTTTATCATCATCGACATCGTTCAAGTTCCTCTCATCTGGAACTGCAGGTGAGAGGTCTTTTGCCCTTTTCAACCCAAAATTAGCCCTGAACAGAAGAAAATAATTGTTATAGAAAAGAGAATCAATATCAGTAGTTGGTGTGAAACGATATAAAATGCAGTACACCATGCACAAGAGAGAAACCAAATGTCAGTTTGACTTTGAAAATACCCACAACTGTGTATAGAGATTTTGCCATACTTCTCACGCACAAGTGTATACATATGTGTATACATATACTGATATACATACTATACATATGTAGAGAAACACACGTGTATATGTATATGTGTGTATATATATGGAGGGGAAAAAACCAGTAGGTGATGACAGCTCATTTCGCTAAATGAGTTATCAAGGGAGAGACAAGCGAATGAGGCCCCCTCCTAGTCATATTGGAGCAACGGATACTCTTATCTCATGGCAGCTGATTTGACTGATAAGCTACCAGCACATATTCAGTACCGCAGGCATGCACGAATGCATGCGCACACACGCGCGCACACAGGCCATCTACATCCAAGATATTCTAATGTCATGAATCAACAAACTACCAACATTCTACACCAATACAAAAATTATTCACACAAGGTGGGCATACTTCTCTGGATCTTAACATATTCAAATTGGTGCATGCAATGAAAATGCTAAAGGCCAATGGAATCCATCAACCAACCTGACACATGAAAAATAAAGATCCACACAGCTTTCCAGAAACTCTGTTCGCCTGCACGCTGCAGAGAATGGGGGCGACATTTTTGCCAAGTCAACCATAAACCGTAATATCGAGGTGACTGCAGCAGGTGCTGCTGCTTCCCCGCCCATTAACCGTGCTGCATAAGTTTTATGCATCAGAGCTTCACCCTGAAGATCCCCTACCACGTCTGCTATTTCTTCTGCAAGTTCTGCCATTAAGCTACCATTGTGGGAAGGATTAGCATTTTGGTAGGCGAGCATTGCTTGCATGCTCAATCTATCAAATGTATTCTTAGCCATAGCAACCACGGATTCTATTAGCTCCGCAAATTTCAACTCCCCGCAATTTCCATCATTGGGCATAAGGGCATGAAAGTCCAGCATCCGAACCTCAGGCACCCTTGGATAGACAGCTTTCCCAAACATCAGACAGAAAAGGATGTAGTATATTTCTGGAGAATCGTAAAAGCTTGGAAGCACCCTTATCAGCCCCTGGTAACCTCCACTGACGCGGAATTTGCTAACAAATGTTGGCGAAGAAGCAAGGCAGACTCCAAGAAGAGTCATGACCCATCTCATACTGGTTGGATGTACAGCTTCATCAAGAAAATATGTGATCAGCTTGGAAGAAACAATTTTATGCCATTGCTCAAGCAACTCATCGGACTTTATAGTCACCTGTAGGTCAATAAGCATCTCTAGTAACATGTTTCTTACAATAACATGTTTTCCCATTGTCTCACGGACAATTTGAGAACGATTTATCAGTTCAGGAGGATCAAATGTCATAACTACAAACCTGACAACAAGTTCTAACTCAGAAACTAAAAAACCATCCTCCAGGATAACACCAAGCAACACTACCAGTTTTTCTAAGACAGGAACTTCCACATCCCCACGTTGTAGAGTCACTAGCAAATGCTGAACTAGGTTTATCCGACGTAAGATGGTCAGATTATGATTCCTGTACCAATGCATGGATACCATCCTCTCAAGAAAACCAAGTAATGCAATTTGAATTGAAACAGGAGCTGTAACCCACAATGTCCAGTCCAACAGGACATGCTCAACCATATCTGCATTTGAAAGAACAATGCAGCTTGGATTTTCTTCTGCGACTTCCGTATTCTCAAGCTCTGAAAGATGACTGAATGAATCCTTCTGTATTGAGAAATCATCCATATCTCCATGTGATCCAACTGAGAAATTTTCATCCGGAAATTTTGCCAATGAAAGATCCTCAAAGCTAGCTTCAGGGGAAGTTCCGGAAGAGAAAGCTACAGATCTGCTTATTTGCAATTTTTGTGGTTCAGAAAAAGAGGCCTCGCATGCAGCAATCTGGAAGAAAGTCTCAAGTGACTTCATATCGAACAATGACATCCGACGATGCAGAAAGAGTGCAAGCAAATGGTAACCTCGTAATGCTTGCATTTCCATCACATTGTGAGGACTCTGATCTAGTGCGCAGGCAAGTAACTCCAATGCCATCTGCAGCATATCACGAGTTTCAGCAGCCTCAACAAGAGCAAGAACAACAGCCATCCCACCAACTGTGCGTATACTGTCTCCAATAACACGCTGGTTGCAGATATAAATATCTCCATTAAGACGACCAAAACGGGGTATACCTGTAGGCCAGATAAATAAGAATTAATCTTGCATCTTTGAAAAACTGCAAGTTAATTAAAAATCACCGACAACAGAGTTAACGGTGGACTCACCGCCGATGGGGGATGCAGCCGCTGACAGAGGATCTACAAGATTGAGCATAGATAACGTGCCGGATGACCTAAATGCTTCAGAGGATGTCCCATCAAATGCAAAAATGAGCTTCTTTCCGCATAGCTGCAAAGAGAGGCTGGATAATCTTTCCAAATCCCAAACAATCCCACTGCCATCTACCTTGGGAATCCCTTGTTTACCACTAATATCAGATCTCTGTGGATTTGACACCACAGGTGATTCAATATCCAATGAATCTAAGATTGCCATACTCCCACCACCACAAGCCTGGTTTGGAACAAATCTCAGAGGATCTGTATCTTGAAATAGCCCTCTATATCCTCGACCAAGGATATACATGAAACAAATGCTTCCGGATGTGAGTACCTCCTCAAAAAGATAGCAACAGCGAACCCTCCATGACAAGTCAGTGATTTTTGCACGTGTAACTGGTGTACCAAGAGTAACTTGCAGCGACTTACCAACTGGAGAAGGAGAATAACCTAGCTTTCCCGTGTGCCTTAACTTTCCATTAACATAAACATATGCTACACTGGCTTGGAAGAGTCCAGCTAACGCATTAGGTTTGCTGTGAACAATGGCAAGATGATGCCACCTTCCTTCCTCCATTTCTATACCAGGAAATGACAAAGAAGAATTGTTACTTGTTGAAAGGGTTATGACACCATTGTCCTGCAGATAAAGTTCAGCATACAACGTGTTTGGATCATCAACTGCTCCAACCGAAAATATACGCAATACATGTCCGCTGGAGGTAGACCTCCTGGAAGATACAGTCTTCAGGGATTCTGACTCTTTAGCTTGATTTTTCAAGAAATTGTGATACTGAAACCAACAAACAAAGGAGTACCCAGCAACCGGAGGCCACGTTCTTTCCCCTAAGGATACCTGAACAGAAGCATGACCAATTCTGCTCATGTCCATCTCGATAAAAGGAGCCAGTGCAACATTCTCTGAACGCATGTCTTCCATTTGAATTAAGTTCTCCATCATATCAACAAGAAGATGTCCTGAACTTTTTGCTTTCATCTGAAGAATGTATCTTACAAGTAGTCGAAGCTCTGAAGACGAAAGCCTGTTACCAGGAGCATACTATTTCGTCACAAGTCGAGCTAGAAAACAGTTAGCAAATGAAAGAACTGGGTACCAACCTGTAAGCACCAAGAACCTCCACGATACGCAAAGCATGCACGAGCAATGGAGATGAACCAACCAAAAATGGGTTAATCGTCTCCAGGAGTAGTCCAATGCAACCTAAATCATGCCCAAAACCAAATGAGAATATTGCTATGCATGAAGTTACAGAAAGTACCTGGAGTTTCTCTTACCTACAGAAGTTAGGTTTTCCTGATTGAAGGGGCCACCATGTGCAATCTTCTCAATGAATTTTAATAGATCTAGCTGCACTTTTGGAGTAAAGAGTAGTAAGGAGCGGATCAATACTCCAACAGAACTAGCATTATACACCCGCTCCCTTTCAGGCTTCAATGCACCAAGTGGTGCACTAGAAAGAAAACTTGACTCATCCTCAAAAGTATCAGATGATGAAACACTTCCTTGCACCACACTTGATGGAGAAACAACAATTTCAAGTGCTAGCTCCAAAAACAACTGAATAACTTGCTTCTCGCAATCCACACAGAGAAAACCAGACTCACAAAGAAGATCATAGAAGGCTTGTGATGACATTATTGCATGCAGTCGCAATCTGTTAATGGGATTATTGCACACTCCAGCTGTCACAACACGCAATAGATAACTAAATACTTTGATATTAGCAATTAAACTAGATTGAGGATCGAGGTCTTCAGTTCCACTCTGAATATTATGTAAACATGTCAATAAAAGGGAAAATCCAGTTGCTTCTCCAAAAACTCTCTGTGATGAACTATTTGCCCCGAGAATACGCCATAGTGACCCTAAAGTGTCACATTTTGCATCATCTTGAAGTTTGTATTGTGATCCTGATGCACTTGTAACCATTCCGCTCTTAAGAATTTCAATTAGTGCCCCTAATTCTTCTGGGTGAGCCTGTCAGAGGTAGGAACATATTACCAAAGAAAAATGTATCATACATTTACACATTCTCATGCTTGTTTTATTAAGATAAAAATTAGGGTAAACTTAAAGAAAGGCCTTAAAATAATCACAAGAATCATAAAACCTCCTTATAATCATTACTTGATGGACAAAACCCTCTAAATTTACATGACTGAATCACATGCACTCCCTCTTTAGTGAATGATGCAATTTGTGATATATTTGACAAAAATAACCTCACTTCCTCCTTATTTCTATTATTTAGAGTTTGTGTTTATCGTTTTTATGTAATTTGGATATCTTATGTCGAACCCTCAAAATAATCACTAAAATCAGAAAATATGTATGTATTAGTTAGTTGATTAAAAACCTCCTGTTAACGCTCTTGCCATATTCTCTACATTGGCCAATATGCCTCTGGTATTAAGAAGAATTATGCCTATTTTTCTATTCAAAAATTCCTTTGCTTTTTATAAGTTATATAATCATTTCTTCAATTCATGGTATCAAGTCTTAGATTTTTGTATTATGTTTTTCTTAAAATTCAACAATGAGATTGAGTTGAATGGTGGAATTTTGAAAAGAATATTTTAATTTAGTAAGTTTTTGTTTTCCATTTTCATTTACCTTATTCTTTATCAGGAGAAGAGTGCAGATGAATAAGGAGAGTAACATAGGGTTAGACTTCCAATTTAGGTCTAAATTAAATAATATGTTAATCATAGCTATAAATGATAAAAAGTAATAAGGAGGAAGATGAGGGTAGAAATCCAAAGAGTAATAAAATGCATCATTAACTTTGGGAGCGAGTCGATCTGATTCAATCATATAAATTTTGGTGGATTTTTTATCAACTGATAAACACAGAGATGTTTTTATTCTAGTGGTTACCTCAGGTAGGTTTCCGTAATTTATCCTAAAAATTAAGAAATGAAATGGTTTGCAGGAAAAACTACAGTCCATAAACATCAGGCTGCAAATGCTAACAGTTACATCATATCACAAACCTGAAGAGCATCTTCAATAATCAGACATGACAGCAACCTCAGGACCCCAGAACGATGGCTTTCTGATGCCAGCAGTGGAAGAAGTATGGTCACGCCATTAGAAGATCGAAAAGACTGTTGGTTCGCTTCAGCTTTCTTTAATAATGAAAACAGGCAATCCCATGCTACAGGAATTGTTCCTTCATCTTCAAATATTGGATGTTTCCCAACAGGGCTCCCCATTTTGGGTGAAGAAAGAATAGCATCCTTATTGTCGATATGTTTCTTAAAACTATTTGAGCCAGACTTCCACTCTAGACTAGCCATCTTATTTTTCTGTTCTACACCAGACAGGAATTTATTTTGTTTAAGATCATCTAATAGCACCTCTAGAACACCAACTTCCCTTAGGACTTTCTTGTATTGTTGATCAAATGATAGGAGCTTCACAAAAAAGGCAAGAATGGTGTGCTTCAGACTAGAAGTAATTGGCTGCTGCAGTAAGCAGCAAAGTGAAAGCAATTCTTGTTCTGGAATGCAGTTCACTACAGTCACAGCATATTCTAATATTTTCAGAATTATTTCCTGCAATGATGCAGGAAATCCAGCCATATTCAATATGAAAAGGGGAACAGTTCGCAACTGTTGACATATCCTGTAATTCTCCAGATGACTTGAAAATAGTTTAAACATTCTATTTAACACCTCCGCCTGCAGCTCTAAACTGTCAACTTTCAGAAAAATATCTTGCAGCATTTGGATGGCTTCCAGGTCTTTTACCATAGTATTACTCTTTTCCCATACCTCATCACCAAACCTATCACCAGAAGGTGTTCGACTTCTGTTATGACCTGAAGCCTTCCCTCTCAAAGCTTTCCCACCAACAGAAGCAACAGGTTCTGCAGGACCAGTTTGTGCCAGATTAACAAGAACATCAAGTAACCTGGACAATACAGGAGAAATATGTGCTGGAGAGGAATCCCCACTGACTAACTTATGATTTGCCGAGCTATTAGATGCATCCGGATCATCTGATTGAGAATCATCTCCAGCAGAAGGTTTATCGCTAAAAGATTGAACAACCTGATTCTTCTGTGAGTTGGACAGTTTTAAAGCAAACTGAACAAGATACTGATACCCATGGGCATTATGTATGTCTTCCCGAAGCCGGATGTGGCCAGCCTCTGCAAGGAAAATACAACAATACCAGATAAAACACAAAGACTAATCATCCAGCTAAAAGCAGCAAAACATATCAATCTGGAAATCTGAACTGCCCTCAGATAGCATATCGTGTCTAGTAGAGCTTGGTACAGAAAAACTGCGCATCAAAGAAGTCAATATGAAGTGGCACATACCATGTCTATATGACAATTCCACACATTCAAGTAGCAAGTCAACGATGCCCATCGTGTAAGAAGGATCACCTTTCTCCAGATCGAAATCTTTCACAGCCATTAAAAGGATTTTGATCTAAACATAAGTCAGTAAAGCACCAGATGAGGCCAGATGCACAAAGAATAGGACAACGATAATGACAAACATCTAGGGGGAATGACAAGGAAATATTGCTGTATATAAGTAGTACTTTTTTGTGCACTATTTGGAAACAAGACATATATAGGCAAAAGAACACCTATCAGCACCTTACAGCTATGAGAATTTGAGACAAGGACAAGCAAAAATAAAATAAAGAGCATCTCTAGAAATAAAGCTTTCCATTTGGCTGAAATGTCAGAAGAGAAAAAAATAATAATATATTCAAAATTCTTGATTAATTAACAACGTTACTGGTCTATGCTTAATGAGTATAGTGAAAATAATAACCTAAATTCATTTTCATCACTGGCCGTTGGTTATTGATTGATCATCAGATTTTCCTTAATACAGCCATTCACCTTTTTTCACTTACAGGTTGCATATTCACGAATAATTAGAATTTGGAAAATAATAAGATAGCATCATCCACTTGGGGGATAAAAGTCTAGTTTTATCGGTCCCATCTCTAAGACCTATTTTTCAGTATGCTTTTTTATGCTACATATTTGATGTTTCTAGTAAATGTTGTTCCTAGTAAAAGAATCTAGTTTCTTACATGTGGCGTCTGTGATTGAAAAGGTTGTTATTTCCTACGAAAAAAAAAGAGTGTAGAACAATTCATTCTTTGTAATTGATGACATAGGACTGTGGAAGGAGCTATAATAGATATCACTGCGCTTGAGAAAGAAGGTCAGGAAGCTACATCTTATTAATCATTCTCTCTTATAAATGCGTGGATAGATATACAAGTTGAACAGAGTGAAGAACCAAAGAGACACTGAAGAAAACACCATTGTGTTTGGATGTTCATGAGCAAGCTGAACATGAAACAAAAACTGAAATCCAATTGCACACTCCAAGGGTTTCACTAGAAATAGTAGAGATCTTTTTGAATCCAAGTCTTCTCCCAATTAGTGGAGTTTGGAGGGTTAATCTTCCATTACATGAGACTAACTAATAACGTACTTGCCCTTTTTGCACCCAAATAGTCTTCGAGTCATGGCAAAGCCCATCTGCTTCCTGGATAACTAGTAAGGTGATCGATAGATGACAGGATATGTTAAACTCTGATATGCATTGGATTGCATAGGATAAGCTCTGTGCAAATAAGTATGGTTGAACTGACACTTTCGCGATGGATCATATCTAAATCGGATAACTTAGGAATTTGTTGCTTCAAAGAAAAATAGGACTTGGACCAAGATGTTTTGAGATTCATTAGTTATAAGTTAGCAGGTCCAGGTTTGGCACCTGTAACCTGGTAACTTAAACTCATCAAACAACAGAACTCATTGCAGCAATGTTGTTCTCATTTCCCCTGTATCTTCTTTGCCTTCCATGTATTCATCTTTCCTCGCTTATCATTCTATCACACCAACAATGAGAGATTTCTCAAGGATGACTCATTTAAAGTGATCGACCAACTCCTTCTTGGATGAGAGACCAAGAAGAGACAACTATGAAAATGGACTCCTTGACAAGGGGCAACCCTTTGGGAACCATTGGTGCCAAAAGAAGCCATGACACAATCAAAAGCTTCTTCTAAACATACTTTACAAGCTGACTTTACAGTATTTCAAAATTAATTGATTTAGGTTAGTTTTGTTTAGTTTAGTGTCAGCTTGTGCATGAATTAAATGTCAATTTTAGTTACTTCCTAATAGAGTTTAATTTTCAATGATTAGGACTTCAAATTCAGGGTTAAATAGTCATATTACTCAGCTCCTCTTTTCCTAAATCAGATTGTATCTTTTAGTCTCTGTTCGCTTTGTCGTTAGGTTAAGTATCAATTATGTCTTTGATGCCTTTACTGATGAAGCATCACCGCTCCCTGGGATTGGCTTTGGGCCATTTTATCTTCTGTTTTGTTGACTCTAGTCTGCAAAACCTTTTGCTTGATGAGAATCAGTATGCTTTGCTAATATCATTAACATCAAACTTGTTTATTTTGCTTAAATATTTTTTTAAGAAATACCATTATTATTACTATTTAGGTGTTAAAATCGCAAACTCTAGATTGAGACTTTTTTTAAACAAATTTACATGACCATGGGTCCATGAATGAAATGAATACTAGTGAGATCAATCATCAACCTTCTTTCAACCAAATAAATTAATCATATGAAAGATTTCAATCTAAAAATGTTCAACGTGAACAGCTTCAAATGACCTTATCAAGCTCATTAGAGCGTGTCTATAATGTTTAAAAGCTCAAGAACAATACTTATGCAAGTTCAATTTATTGATCAAGAACAAAGTATGAGCAGACTTCACTTGTTTATGCCTTTTTAGGATCAACTATACCTGTATGCATGTTTGGGGATGCCAACCAGAACAAAATACATGTCCTTGAGCTTTATTTTTCCTCCAAATTCCTCCCATTACCAGTGCTTGAATTACTTTCATATGATAGCATCAACTTTGGCTATATCAAGTTTTATACTCATAATTTGCATTTAAGTCTTTTTGAGGATATGTTCTGTGAGGAGTTATGAGGCTGCAAGCTGACTAGACAATTTGTGAAACGGTTTCCTGTTCCTGAGGACCTATTTAGCAGGTTTTAGTTTCAGATATAATCTCATGGAAACACAAACAGTTGTTTCCAGCGGATATAATTTGAATTTCAAAAGGACAGAACACCCTATGCGTGCATGCACAGAGACGCATAAAAATGGTTTCTTTTAACTGAAAGTCTATCGAGTTTGTATGCTAATCTGTTCGTTATGTTTGAAGCCAATAGTGAGTATATATTGTTATGAACTGTTAGCATGCACCATTATCCATCACTTTCACTTCTCCAGCTGTGTAGCTTATGCATAAGAAAAACAGACCCAAAGCCGCCTGCATATGTGACTGAGTCCCATACAAAGTTGCTACACATGAGCAAATTTTATGTGTGTCAGTGAACTGCATACCTCATCTTGATATAAAGTAATAAGCATATAGCCATATACAAAACATTTTATTTTAGAACTTCTACTAATACATCAAATGGTTATTTGTTTCATTATCCTGGAATATAGAAACAGTTTTATTGGCCAATTATCTTGGTAAGCGTTTGTCAAGTGTTTTGAAAGACATTTGCCATTTGATGAAGGAATTGACTTTAAAAAGGAGTGTAGACTATCATCCATTAGAGTGATCAATTGTATAGCTAAGTAGGAACAAACATTTTAGTCTCTTGAATTAATTAAGTCTTGCTCATGTGAGTGTATACACGTGTATAAGCGCATGTGCAACAACATTAACGGGGTGAAAATGAAATTGTACGGTCAGTAAAACAGTGTTGGAGATAGGAATTTCGGCAAGAGGGTCCCAAAAATAATTAAACATGACAATACATAACTTTTTTTAACACAATTTATTAGCACCTAAACACCATTACATGGGGGTTATCTCATAATGGGCCAAAAAATTTGGGGTTTATGTGACATTTACTATTTTCTTACATTGTCAGAAAACTACTTGCTTTTTCAGAAGGCCGTTTCATCAGTTATTCTGCTATTCTTCATATTTTCCAGAAAGCCTTTTATAGTTTCCAGTGCCTTTTTATTAAGATTCCAGCATCTTTTTGTCAGTTATTTTGCTTTTCTTACACCCTTTTTCTTTTTTGAATTTAGAGTTCCTTCTATCAGGTTTTTGCTAATCAGAAACTGCCAAATGTAGGGAGCATTTGATCAAAGTTTACACTAGATGAGACTGAAAATAAAAAATTTGATATTATGAATATTATGTATTCTAAGGAGTAATTATTTCTCAAGAAGTAATTTATTCTTTAAGAAATAGCATGTCTTTTTTCATTGCCACTGGTGATCTTTGTTCCATCTAAAGGCACCATAAGACAGCATCCCTTTTCTTCTACAACTTCTTTCCTCATTTAGAAATGAATGATTTGTGTGTTCATAATTTGTCTCATGCACGAATCAGTATTATATGCTCAGCAGCTCAACATGAGGATCAAGGACCCAGCTGAGGTGCGAGTCGTGCGACCATTGTAATATAGAGTTGGGCGGCCAATGGATGCTTGTTGTAAAAGCTAGGTACTTTACGCGATTTAATCAATATAGATAATTATTAGCAAATGACACGTATTACCTATTTTCTTTTTATTTTTTTATTTTTATTATTATTTTTTAATTATATGTTTGTTGGTTGGCTGGGGCACATTTGGCCCCAATATGGCTCCGCCTCTGCATTAAAGCCCCTACCTATTTTCTGGTCCTCTAAACATAACCAATTGATTTTTGGTTAGTAGAATTTTGGTACCTGACCAGACAGCTACATGTTTTTCTTGAAGTAGTGTGTCTTAAATAATATTCTTCAATTTTACACATTATTCTTTTCACAATCAACATCGCCCTTGTCATCAACCAAGGGCTTTTCGCAATAAGTCAGGTCATGAAAGGGAATGATGAATGGTCGAGAAGCTTCCTGCATCATTTCCAAAATTCAGCCCTTTATGAGTCGGTCCCAAATCATAGACAAAAAAGAAGCATTAAGCAAGAGGGTGTGGCAAATGGAACCTAAAAGGTCAGTAGGCATGCGGGCTTGCTTTCTATGGCTAGAAACTTTACGCTAAGCGAAACAACTATAAATTCTTCAAGACTAGAAACGAAACTAGATAAAGAGGTACGTGATAAGTACTAACGAACCATCCGCTTTGGAGGGACAATATAATAAGACTCTTACATTTTCGTTCACATATACCAAATATGTAGGTGAATAGTCAGCCACTGTTCACATAGCAAGCAGTCGAATGAACATAATCCTGTTGATCTAGAAGCTGACCCAAACATAGGACATTCGACAGGCCTCTGGAAAACAAATAGACATAAAACCATTTTCTCACACCTAGAAGCAACATGTTAACAATACAGATCTGTGCTTTGGAATTCATAAAATAACAACAACCAAAATTAAAATTGCCGCTGATCCAATATAAGCTATTATATGACAACTAATAGGTAATGGAGTTCATGATAAAATATGATGGAATAGGTAATATCTGTAAGGGAAAGTGGAAAACATACCAAATGATGCCTCTGTATATATTTTGCTGTGCTTCCATTATCATTAACAAGAAGAAGACCAAGTATCTGAAAAATTATCACACAAAAACATGTTAGAAACAGAAGCCGGTTAGTGGAAGAGTACTTCTAATTTATGCATACAAAACAAGCTTGCTGCACAAATGCAGGCAGTACCAACCTGCATGGCATGTCGATGAAGCTGGATGGTATGCAAGGGAACAAGACCATGTTTAAATTGGGAAAACACTTTCAGAGAACCATTTGCTACCATATTAAAAAGAAGTTCAAGTGAATCATCTTCAGTTAAACTTGGTGCCGCTGAAGGATGGCTTGCTAATGCCTTCATAATGTGTACTGTGCTTCCCTCCACCTGGTCGGAAGATGAAAATGGAAAGATTCGAGACCATTGATCACCATAAAAGAATTATTTTCACTAAAAAGAATTGTGATCTTGATGCAGGTACCGATTCATGAGGATTATAACCAAAAGCAGAAGGAGAATGCACTTGTAAAAGACTGTTATTTGGTCTAAGAATAAGACTTGTCAACATAATAAGATGAATTCAAGGAAATTAGAAATTTTGCTTTATGCAGTGTCATGAGACAGTCACAAAACTGTATATATAATAGTAGATGCAAAGGTGCTCCAAGCAAAATGCCCTAATCAACTCATTTTAGAGGATGGCATTTCATATGCTTCCTCCAATTACCAGCAACCATTTCACTAGTTTAACCAACAGAAAAGACAAAAACCCAGCATTCATACTCTTACACTAGCAAAAGCTTGAGGAGTCGCATGCGGGACATCACTGTGATTCCCTTGAGAAAAGGGAAAAGACAAAAGAGCTGAGTTTTTTTTTATGACTCGTCTTTACGACATTTTGCACACACAACAACCAATGTGTGCATCCAACTGTCTCCAACTGTCTGCATAAGATTTGTTCAAGGTTTACTGGGATCCTTACCAATTTGGCGCACCCATCAAATTACAAATGGTATCTAACAATTATCTTGTAATTTCTGAGAAGTTTATAACAGGCTGAGTTCAACTAAGGGTTTTGAGAGAGAAAACATCGATAGCTATAATATCTAGTTTTTCGTTTGGCTCATATTAAAATTATATTAATAAATACATACAGACATATGTAGGTGTCCATGATTCTAATAATTTAGATTTATTTAAGATTGCATGTGCATAGCATATGCCCAAATCTAGTAACTGAATACAGTGACGGCTCTATTTTGGAATGTAACTGAAGCAAGAATAGCTTATATTTACACTAAAATGAGGATTTTGTGTAGGTTTGATAGTTATTCCCTTGCAGCTTGATATATATCTCTTTGTATGTTGTAGCTTTATGCAGTGTTTCTAACTGTTAAAACAATCCCATAAAAATCTTTTTGACCTGATTCACACAATTTAACAACCAACGATCACATAAAAAATATTGCAAGCTAGAAAAACATGCAATAGTAAGAAACATTTTTAATCCAAGCAATTTGCCAGGAATTTAATAAAAATGCAGCAAGATCAGCATGACAAGATTTTAGAACAATTAGGTGCTAATTGAATGCTGAAGTATTGATTCTCACTCTGGCAAGATGGTAAAATCATCACAACTATGGTCCAGAAGATTTCACTGACAAAGCAAGCCGGTCAAATGTAAATAATAGACATTGGGGTACATTAGATAATCAAAATTACCTCAAGGCGCCTTGCTTGTACTTTATCTCCATTATTACTTTCCTCACTTGAAATTGATTCTTCTAGACCAAATGCAGACTGTGTTTGATTGGACTCGTCAGGATTCAGAAGGGCGTTCAGTATATGAATAAGGCAGCAAAAAATGCCAGAATCCAGCAAAGATTGTTTATCAACTGGCTGTAGATTTAAGATATGATTAGACTCCAATGAAATACATCAGTGTGTGTGCATGTGAATGAACACTGGTCCCTGAGAAAAGCCAATATATGCGCTACACATTTGTCTGTATACAATTGATATTAGCTATAGGGAAACTTTTTGTATGGTAAAGTGGCTTAACATGCATGACTCAAGGGTCCAAGTACTCCTCAATAAAAAAATTGAAGGTACCAAAAGTCAGTTTTTTGTTTAATTAATAAACTTCAGCAAGAAAATAAATAAAATGAGAAACAAATTGCAAGAACTAAATAGAGTGGCTAGAAGCTAATAAACAGATAAAGGAAACTTTATAAAAGCTCATAACTTCTTTCTCTTTGGCACCTAAACTCATACGATATTTCCCATGCTCACAAGCATAGCTATACAATATGCAAGCCTACATAATCATATATGATTACATAACCTGTAAACTTTCTGCATTATTAACAACACCAATGCCATTGCGAAAGGCGAAAGGAAAATTTCCTACATTAAAACAAGGGCCTGACTGACTAGTGCCTAACAGATGGATGTGTTCTATCTGCCAGAAAGCTCAACATAAACTCAACAATCAACTTGAAACCCCTCCCACCCACCCACCAAGGCCACCAAAAAAGATCTACTTAAAACACATGTGTGAGCCAAATAATGTCCTCTAGGGTGAAAGATTTAAAACAATGTGGTTATAACAAACCACAACACAGAGGACAAAGAATAGCCCCACCAAAAAAATGGTCTGGATCCATAAGAACACAATATCAATGCATAACCTTCGGTCAAAACTATCATTCCGAGTAAATATCCCAATCCAAGTTCAACTGTGAGACCCAGAATAAACTGCAGTGAAGTATAGCATCCAACATGGACCAGATCCTTGTTTAGCCTCACATTTAACAAGCCTTTGACATAATATAAGTGCCTAAAAATATACATCTTATTGCTGGGTACATAGGGATTCAGAAATACAATATAGATTAAACTAAAGGAACAATCTCATGATGTGCTTCAGTCACATGATTCATTACAAACAATGTTCAATTAATCATTACATTGAAGGTGCAATATATTGACCGTCTACTATGTAGAACCCAAAACAAATGTTCAATTAATCAGTACATCGAAGTTGCCATATATAGTGACCATCTACTATGTATAACCCAAAACAAATCAACATTTGCAGGCGGAAAGAAAGGAAACTAGAACATGCATAAGGTGACAGAAAAGAGGGGAAGCTAGAGACATGCATAAGGTGACAAACAAGTGTTACCTGCAAATTTCATTGCAATTTTGTTCAGTGCCAAAAACAAACCCAAGGAGTTCCCAAGACAAAACTTTCGGAGATATTTCCAAATTGATCAAATAACAAACTGATTTGGTTAAAAATAGTGTTTCAAGTTATTCTTATACATTCTCATAGACAACTTGATATATCACTAATTCGGCGACATATACAAATTCTACTGTTAGTGTATCCATTAAGCTGTGTACAGTGACCAATCTACTAAACTCTCTTTTTTTTAAGGGTTGTAATTTTTCTTTTTCCCTTTCTTTTGTTTTCCGAATGTTTGTAATTTTCTTTTACCATCATTTCCTTTCCTCTTTTTTTTTATTTCTTTGTTATTTAATAATCTTTTTCCTTTTTTTTTTTTTTTGGCTTGAGGACTTCTGTCATGTGTAAGCGCAAATGTTAAATCTGCATGACATGCACGCAAAGGGCAAACACCGCAAACCAAACACATCTACACAATCTTGTTCAAAGTTAAAATTGGGCTTAGCCGCCAAGCCAACTCAAGTCAGACTATGTAGCATCTAAACTAAATTATACATATGACCACAACTACTATGTTGTCTAATATTGCTACATACTGTGCAAAAGAAACTCGTCTATAAAGCGACATTAAAACAGACAATGATGCCATCAGGAAAAGGGTGATTTTACTTTTCATGTAACAAACACTTCTTTTGTAAACTAGCATTCTTACAGAGATGAGAAAATTAAATGATAAGACGATGTAAGCCATACCCCTGACACAAGAACTTCTATAGCATACAATAAATTTGAACCTGAGCTGATACCATCCTGCAAGACAGAGAGCTAAACACATGAAAACAGGCACCTCTATACCCACAAAACGTTTAATCATTTCAGAAAATATTTATTAAGCAGAAGTCAGGCAAGGAGCAGACCTTTGTGACTTCAGAAAAGAAGCTAATGACCTTATCAACATCCAAACCTCTTCCCCTGCTGTACATTCTCAACTTTTCGACATCTGTTACAAAGGCTCTCCCAACAACAAAAGAAAAAATATGTGCTTCAACTAACCTGTAATGGAAAGATGAAATCGCTACACGCTGAGTTATTTGAAACATGAAAGAGAAATGAGCAAACAATCTGCACTAGTCAACAAAAAACAAGTTCTTACTTAGTCTCTAACTGTGCTACACTAGGTTGCTGCTTCACTAGTCTACAGAAAGCATCTACTGCCATGTTTAAGGCCCTTTCTTTTTCCTGCATGGGACATTTGTAGACATGACCATGTATAAGCGATAAGCAAGAAAAGTACTAAGTTCAGATGTTGTGCAGAAAATTACAGTTTGAAAATAACCTTTTCAGAGCTGGAAGAGCGGAATTCTTCCCAGAACTTCTTAAAGTCCCACTCCAGTTCATGTTTTCCTCTGAAATTCATAAAAGAACCCAAAAGAGTCAAGCAGCCAGAATCTATATATGATTAATCAAGGACAGTAAGATTAATCACAACTTAAGAAATTACCCTTGAGCCTTCAAGTTGATGCAGATGAAGATAAAAGTTGATGCAGATGAAGATAAAGTGCAACTTACGTCTCTTGTATGTTTGGAGAATTTATAAGAGGTTATTTATAGTAAAAAGCAACTAAAAGTGAGATTATTTAAAAATTAATGCATCAACAAGATATAAAATAGACGGTCCAAAGTAGCATGTTAGTTAGATCTATGGTTTGGAACGTACAAGTTATCCATCCGACCATTTCCTCATGATTTAAACACCACCTGACATTTTTGTTAAGTCCTAACTATTGTAAACTGTTAAATTAAGAACTTGATATTTAAATCGTCTGTTTTGTGCCCATAGGATGTACAGAGAACTTAAAATGCTTTTTTTTTAGTATTTAGGCACCAGGTGGCACACACATATATAAGAATATCCCTATCCATGTCCCATTGCTTATGACTTGCAGTATCGGGCACTTTGAGACACTTGGACACTTAAAATCTATGCTTGTATCCATGTAAACTGCTAGGCATCCCCAAGGCACCTAGAACTGCCTAAAATTTGGTAAAATGCTGATATTGCGAAAAGCAAGGGAGACAAATAAGAGGACTGAAGGTCGTTTACACTATGGGTTGAAAGAGTGCAAGACAAGTAAGTACCTCTTCAGTGAAGAAAAAACAGTTTAAAGAAGATTATTGCCCGATATTATATTTTAATCGAGACAGAACCAAAGAAAGAAGAGGAATCAAAGACATGGATGGGGCTGATAATAACAACACACTTCAATAACAAAACAAAACAACAACAACAAAAAAAACATTGTTTTCCCTTTTCTCGATCTTGCCAATAAGGGTGAATACCTCCTACAATCTTACTTGGTCATGTACTGTTTTAGAGTACAGTAGACCTTAGGATGTGTTGCATCTGAGTCTCAGGCCCCTCTTAGAGAACTTGTCCACCTTCCAAACACACTTTTGTCTTCTCTCAGGAGCTAATTATAACCAACTGTAATTTCATGTACTTCTGATTGTGCAAATAAGTTATAGTTGCTAATGGTTAGCGTCATTTACTCCCTAGTTTTTCATAGAGTAATATTTATAAGGCTATCTGTAATTAAAAATGCCTCTTAGATGTTAATTGGCTCTTCATAAAAACAAAATTCTGGAAAATGGTTTCCTAATAAAAGTATGATTCAGGCAATACAATAAGTAGAGTGAAAGAACCCTATTTAATAAAATTTCTGAAATTTCTCCCTAACAAAGGCTAAAAGAAGAAACAACAGCTCCCACTTAACATATGAACGAAATATTCAAGCTTATAGCCCTGATCTAACCTGAATTGAGAAGATCATACTACTCATTCTGGCTTGTTGCTATAATACTTAGCCTTGGTACCAGAGTTATCTATAATAATACTAAAATAAAATCCTCGATTACTACTTGGCAAATGATTGATTTTTTCCATGACCTACTTTCTTGTTGTCTCCTCCTCTCATTGATTGTAATGAGTTCCAAATTATAAGTTTGTTAGTTATTGTTTCAACAATAATTCTCATTTAGAAGTATAACTTTTTGACTGAACGCAATATACAACTATCAAATCATAAAATTGCATTATGACTGTCACAGACTCACAATATAGTTGTAATAATAAGTCTCGTGAATCGCACGCTGTAAAACTAGTTTCTCCACTAAGTCGTACCATCAAATACTAAAAACTTTATTGTTCCATTCTCTTCGAGTATAATTCATGGGTACTTGGATCAAGTGTTCTATTCAAAATATCCGCTCGAATGCATCCTCCCAAGAGTTCAAGTAAGAACCTCAAAATGGTCTATCATTATCCCGATCTTTATCATTATTAAAGGCAAAACAGCTCAAGTTTTCATCCTGCTACATAAACAGTATCCAAATCTCTCAACTTGGTCTTCAGCCAAACGGACTAAATTTCCATCTGTACATCAGAATAATAGAATCACGGAAAATGTGAAATCGCCTACAAATATAGGGCATCATCAGTTACAAGTAATTGAATTCTTCAAACATACAGTCCCCATTGAAAAAAAATATATAATACTGTGCAAATGTCTCAAAACCTCAAATCATCATCTTTCACACGAACGCCACCCCCAAATTTTTCCGGATTCCAAAATGATCCAATCTTTGCGCTCATTCTTTTGTGCAAACACTAAATTACTAATCTAGCAAGACAAACTCAGTTAGGAACAAGCATTCAAGTCAACCAACTATCAATAAACCCAGATTTTCAGCATCAAACTCAATCAGAATCAAGAAATGCACAAACTCCAACCCAAAAATTTCCCGTTAAAAATTTTTCCAAATATTTCGCTAACGTCCCAAAACCTCAAATCATCATCTTTACACAAATTCCGACCCCAAATTTCCCTGGATCCCAACAAGTTCCAATCTTTGAGGTTTTTTTTTTTTAAACCCTGTGTACTACTGTCCACAAGCATCCAATTCACCTTACTATCCATTCCATTATCAAGTTAGATCAAATCAATCCGAATCAAGAAATGCGAGTCGAATCAATACCTGGTGGCCGGTGACGACACCGCGGACTCATACCCCGGCGAGGATACCGATTCACAGGCATCGGATGCTCGATTCCCGGATCCAGTCGCGGCGGCGACGGCGGCGGCGAAGGCGGAGGAGCTCGAGGAACCAGATTGCTGAGGGGACGTAAATCCAACCTTATCTCTGATGTCCTTAAGCAATGACGACCATTTCATCGTTCTCCGAGGCTGGAGACCGATACCCTCATCAAACGAGGGCAAAAAAGCCCTAGACACCTCGATCCGATCGATTCGATCCCCAAAACTGTAAGAGATCTGGATCAGATTTTTCAAATTCCGAGGCGATCTTCGATTACAGGGGGGCGATCTGATCCAAAAATGAGGGGATTTTTGTTTTTGTTTTTGTTTTTGTTTCTGTGTTTGTGTCAGAAGAGAGAGGGGGGAGAAAAATGAACAGCTTTCTTCGGTGACGCGCTCTTTCCTTCTCTCTCTTCGTTTGCTTTCTCTCTCTAGAAATTATTTTTTGTGATGTTTTTCTCTTTTTTATGTTTATATTTTCTTGATTACGCTCTACTCTAGCTTCTCCGCCTGCAACGGCGCGATATAGCTGAGGTGCCACGTAGGATGGGGAGGTCTTGTCGCCACGTGGAGAGCGGAGGAGGACGTGCGAGCCTCTTCTCTGTGATTTTTGAACTTTAAAATGATTTTATGTAGTAGCCCCTTACATCTTTGAATATTGTGAAATTGTACCCTCAAATCATCGAAATTGTTATTGGAGAATTAATTGTTTAATTTTTGAGAAGTTGGGGCCCTAACAGTGATTTCAATATTTTTTTAATTATGATTTCAATAATTTAAGGGACTAACTTAAAAACACGTACACGAATTTGGATAGTTAAGAGAAATTTCAATGGAAAGTGGGAATAATTTCAAATTTTTAAAGATTTAAGGGACGAAGGTTGAAAAAAACAACCCATCAACGCTTTGCGCCCGGGTTTTTGTGGCCCAGAAAAGAAATTTTACATTTTATCTGATAAACCCATCCAAGATTTCTATCCTGCTGTATATTGTGATGCAGAAAGGAAGTTTTAGATCTGACCTAGCAAACCAAACCAAAAACCTTAAGCATTAACTATGGACTGAGCTTTTAAGTAGACAAGTCTTTATGAAATTTTCTAGCTTGAAGATATACTCACACATGAAAGCTCTTCAATCACATATAAGTAAAGATTAGGCATGCCAATCATCTTAGGATCTTCCAAACGTCTCTGTCAATGGGCTAACATTATTTAATTCATTATCCCAACAACTTTGGACTTCGCATTGGACTTTGGTTTTTATCTTAGGCCTCGTTTAGTAAGCGGAAAATGGGTAGAAAGGAATGCTTATTGCCACTTGTCATTCATGCGTACCAAACACAATATGTTTTTGGAAGCTAGAATATTCATTCTCACTTCTCATTCATTCCCATTTTTTAGAGTTTGTTTGGATTTGCACCTAGTGAAGGGAAGTTAAGGGAACATAGGATAAGTTAAGTTAAGGGAATGTAAGGAAATATGTAAAACTTGTTTGGAAAATTAGTAAGATGAATCAAGGGGAACGTATTTTCACCCAGTTTAGAAAGTTTAATAAAGTGAAGGGAAGGGAAGGGAATATATAGAAACTTACATAAATAACCTTGCATTTATTAAGTCTTTTATTGTTAGGAATTAGATAGAGGATAAAATGGTCTCTCCATAATTGTTTTTATTAGAAGTTCTCGTAACTTCCCTTCAACCTAGTTACACCCCAAATTGGAGGGGAACAAAAACTTGATTTTTTTTTCCCTTCTTTACTTTACCTTCTCCCCCATTACCTAGCATAAGTTAATTCCCAAATAAGAATAAAAAGTCCCCTAACTTTCCGTACCCCTCATTATCCCCAATCCAAACAAGTCCTATGGGAATGGACACTTCCAATGAGTTGGTAGTGAATGTTCATTCTCACTTAAGTGTGAATGAAAAAATTAATTTAAATACCTAATATGTCATGATTTTTAATAATTATCCATACTAAAAATAAAAAGATTTTTCATTCCTACTTCATTATCTAATTGCAATCAAATATGAGAATAAAAATGAACATTTTATTCTCACACTCATTACCTTCCATTCCTTGCTTTATTCCATTCTTACTTGATCTGATTCTCATGTACCAAACGAGGTGTTAGATTATAACATTTGGCTCTAATCTACTTGTTGGGAGTAATCGATACACCTTAAAAAAAAATTTGGTTATTTGATTTCTAATTCTTATTTGAGGCCCATTATAGTAGACGGTCAAAATTTATAGGCTCCTTCCACATACAGTTGATCTCTCGAGTCCCGAGAGATCTGGATCGATATAAGGCACCGGTCTGATACGTAAGCCCAAGAAGTGGACGCCCATTGACCAAATGCCGATTCAGATCAAAATGGCCCAAGCACAAGCCATAGCGAAGTTCGCCCAAAATAAGCTTGGCCCAAATAGTCCATGTGGGCCATGTAGCGAAGCTCACCCAAGCTGTAGCGAAGCTCGCCCAAGTAAGCTTCGCCCAATAGCCCACGTGGGCCAAGTCACCCATGTTCCAAAGAAAATGGGCCACCGATATTCTGGCAAAGTTCGCTCAATAAACTTCACCCATGGTCGTTACTGGCGAACTTCACACATGGCTGTTATTGGTGAATCTCGCTCATAGCTATTTCAAAAGCTACTTTTAAGGAAATGGTTCACCCCACTAACTCACCCATTTAAGGGAAGTTATGGCCTACTAACTCACCCATTTAATGATTCCAAGCCTATAAATAGGTATGATCAACATAAAGGAAAGGGGTGGAGGAGAGACATTGGGGATGGCATTGTTCTTAGCAAGATTTTTTGCCATTTGAGAAGGGGGGGGAGAGAGAGAGAGAGACAGAGACAGAGATTCAGAGGCTACATCGACAAAGATCATGTCCCTTCTCCATTCTTATTGATCTTCATAGATCATTCTCACCAACTAATCATTTAGCTCGATCAACGATCTTTGTGAGAAAGGATTCATTTTATTTAGCTAGTCATCTAGCTTAATCAGCAGTCCTTGTGAGAAAAGATCTGTTAGTACCTCTTTGAGGCCAATAGTCATCTATGTACTCAGAGATCGTCAATCAGCAAAAGACCCATCATCTACTGCTCTGACCATCAACAGAAGACAAGAACGACCTTTCATCGTCATACGAAAAAGAACTCAGCCTAAAAAAATTTATTGTTTCTTTCTTTTCTTTTTTTTTGAAATTATAATCTTGAGTCAGTTATAATTTTAAGACCCGAAATAGGATGGCGACTCTGTTGGGGACTTTCTTCTCAACTGAAGAGAAGATCGTGTCGTAGTCCGACGCTAAGACCTTAGGGTCTATTGCTAAATCGTTAGTCATCGAATTTGACCAAGTAAAATTTGAGGAATTAATCTCCTCTGAAAAAACAATTTTGGCCATGATCAAAAGTTGTCATAAGATTTGTCAAAGTTCAAGACTAGATTCAGGTCCAAGCTTCGCCCACAGCAAGGCGAGCCTCGCCGAAGATAGCCCTAACTTCGCTGGACGTAGAGCGAACTTCGCCCACAGTGAAGACAACCCTAGCTTCGCCCAAAGAGAAGTGAACCTCACCAAAAGTAGTCTCAGTATCACTCGAGGCAAATTGAGCTTCGCTCCGAGCAAAGTCTTAGCGACCCTCGCCTCGAGCAAAGGTCAAGACATTCATACGTCCCCCAATTTTGGACTTCAATCTACAACCCTAGTGGGGTTCGCTTTAAAGTATCTGCAATGCTCATCGTGCTTCCTTAAAAGAAGCCAAAAATGAGGGTTGCCCTCCAATTAAATTCCCGAAAGGGAAAACTATCTCCAATCAAAGTCTCGAAAGGGAAAACTATCGCCCATGGCGATTCTCAGTTTCAATCACAAGCTCAGACTTGTGATGAAGTCATAATTGATCATGTCAGTCGTAGGTCAAAGCAACATCGTCTCAGGCAATGTACTAGTACCAAAAGCCAGCCTAGCGGAGTTGCTTTCAAGAAAAGCGACCACCACATTGACAAAAGCCAAATTGATATTTCCTCTGATTTAAGGGAATTCCTCTCTCTAAAGAGGGTGCGACAATGTCAGCATTGCGCGACCTTAAAAGAGATTGTACCAGAGCTCCAATCGAACTGCCAATGCAATTCTCTACTAATCAAAGAATTGGTATTTGCCCATCTTAGCCCTTTTCCCAAGCCTTCAAAGGTTAGGAACAAGCAGCGACGGCGATCTCGCAAGCACAAGGTTGCTTTCGACCTTGATCTCTAAGAGTTCATAGTTAATATAATTGGTATAACCCGAGAAGATTACGATAGCACATCAGACCCAGATTATTCTCCTGGTATTATAAGTATACTTCCTAGGGCCGATGGCATCTATTGCCACACTCAAGTGAGACAGGGGTGGCTATCTCCTTTGACTGCTCTGTTTTGAGGTTGTCTGTTCAACAAACTCCTTCACTAGTGGATCATCCTTTTGCTAGCGACGCTAACTCGGCTATAGTGTCAAACACAATTCCTAGCTTAAGTCAAGTGTGGGAGTGAACTGCTAACATGGCAGATAGAGAGGCCATCGATGATCTTATTCGCCGGATTGAGGCCTAAAAGAAGGCATTCGACAAGTGCTTTGAGCGACTCAAAAATATACTTCAACAACAGCTGCTCACTTTCCAGCCCCCTGTGAGCACTTCAAAAGGGAAGCGACCAGTTGACCTCTCTCTTGAGAAGGAGCCATCACTCTAACAAAATGCCCTCTCCTCCTAGTCAAAATCTGAGACGTCAAGTCCACCAAGGATGATACATAAAGCGAAGGTCTTTAAAAGCCTCCAAAACTAGCTCAATGCTTTTACACAGAGGACTGAGCTGAAGAAGGTTGGCATCACTTGACATTATCCCATCGAGGGAGACTCTGTTCCCTATCCGATGAAGTTTAAGCCGCCGATATTATACATGTTCGATGGTAAAGGTTCCTCTCACCAACACATATACTATTTCCATCAACATAATGGGAATGTTGTGGTGAATGACCCCATCAAGACACGTCTTTTTATCAACACCCTTTAGGGGGTAGCTTTTGACTGATTCTAGAATCTGGCCGAAGGATCAATCAAATCATGAACTAACTTGGAATTATAATTCTTATCCTAATTCCACGAGAATTAATCTGATGTAACAATGGTCAGGCTCCTTTCAGAAAAATAAAGGGGAAGTGATTCGATCAGAGATTACATTGAACGGTTCGTAACCTGTCTTTATGATGCCAAGACATCTCATTGCTAATATTACTCCAGACATGTTGGCGTAACTTTCTCAGCCGAGTGGAAACCCATATGGGTGCTGTAGATCTGATTGAGCAGACAAAAATCGCTCAGAAATCTACTGAGAGATTCAATCAATATGATCCATGGTCAAGCTATGAAGACGATGATAGCAAGACAAGACAATCCTTCAATGATGAGAACGAGACGGGACAATCCTCCTCATCAAAGGAAAATGATACCCTCACCATTGTGAAAGCCTTATCAAGCCCATGTACACTTCAATGCCTTCAGTATAATGCATCCCTCTGCCTACTAACGACTTCACAACTATAGTAGTTCAACACTCCGAATCTTGTCGATAGGAACCATCAACACAGCCTCCTACGGCTATGGCAATGCTTCTTTAGCAATGTCAATCCAGCCTCCTACGGCTATGGTAATGCTTCTTCAACAACGGCAACCCAGCCTCCTACAGCTATGACAATGCTTTCTCAGCAATGCCAGCCAAGCCTTTTACGACTTCGTCTCATAAGGCATAAGCATTTAACAACAATATCTTATTTCTTTGGTATGTCAAATAGTACAACCTCTGCCAAAGTAATTTGTTGTGAAGTTCAATGTTACACCTCTGACGACGACCTTTATGTCCTGCATGATATCAAGAGTTAACCCTCTATAGGTACTCATGATGAAACTGGGATCTCTGAAATCCAGGCTTGTGAAGCAAGTGATCTTGATATCTCAGTATGATATGATATTCGTATCACAAAAAGTAATTAAAGGTCAAGCAATTGCGAACTTCTCTCTAGCTCAACAAAGGTGTGGGGGTAGTGCCTACCGCTCCTCATGATCACCGATATGGCGACCAGCTAGCAGAAGAAGAGAATGTTCAAGGGATCCGCCTTCAAAGGCATCAACCATCACCTTGATATGCCTTGTTGAGCCTTTCACTACTCGCACTCGCAGAAAGTTCTGGCATGGATTGAAGAAGAAGCCTCTTGCTTTGACCAAGAAGCTGAAGAAGGCGTCTAATGAAACGCTATAAGGAGGTGTCAAAATCGAACACATCCCAGTGGAGTTCAGCATGGAGATTGACCACCATCTTTATGGAATTCTCCATCTCATATAAGCCCATCAAATATGGCATGCCTGGCAACAGCGTGACTCACTCCTCTAAGATCATTTCTTTCTAAAGACACCGAGTCTGGACTTATCCCCAGAGGATTTTTGACGTCAGAGGCTCATCTCAGGTTATCCTTCGAGAATGATGGGAGCACTAAATTAAGACATATCCTCAGCGGATCCTTGATACTAATTAAGCCCGCCAAACATGGCAAATCTGGCATCGGTATAACTCATCTGTTTAGGCTCATTCTTCTCAAATGAGGAGGCAAGAGAAGTTCATGCTTTTGAGCTTTCTCAAATAGCTCTTTTCAACCCTGTCCCGAGTCAAAGACAGTGGCTCAAGCCTTATCTTTGATCCTCGATCGTGAGAACATTGTTTTATTTAATTTGGTAGGTTAACACCACACCACATGTCAACCAATACTCCCCATGAGGTCTTCGGTCACGTTAAAGCTCTCACCTCTGACCACGAGAATAATTTCTCAACCAAACCATCAATCATCTTAGTTTGATCCTAACAAAATCAATCATCTCAGTTTGATCCTATAAAATTTCCCAGCGAGTCATCTAGTTAATACCTTTGTTTGACTCCAGGTGTCTTTTGTTAGCATCATGTTAACATTACACCTCTGAACGGTTTACACCCCTGTCACCCGATCGGTTAACATTACACCTCTGTCGAACCCTTCCGTCGACCAATTAACATTACACCTCTGTTGACTTTTCCTTTCGAGATTGACTGGTTAACATTACACCTCTCTCAATCTCTCTTTGGACTTAATAGGTTAACATCACATCTCTATCAGTCTTCTTTTGAGTCGACCGGTTAACATTACACCTCTGTCGATCTCTCCTACCGTTAAGTTAACATTACACTTCTACACAGTAGTTGTCCCTTAGACTCTTTTGAACCAGCTGGTTAACACTACACCTCTGTTGGTCGCTCCTTTTGACACGTTAACATTACACCTCTATCAAATTTTTAAGTGTTGTTATGTTAGCACTACACCTCTGAACAATACTTATTCTATAAATTTGATACGTTAACGTCACACCTCTGTCAGTTTGTTTCGTCGACTGGTTAACATTACACCTCTATTAACTTTTCCTACTGTCATGTTAACACTACACCTCTGAACAGTATATACTTTTGGACTTGACCGGTTAACATTACATCTTTGTTAATCATCTTTTGAGTCAACTGGTTAATATTACACCTCTGTCAATCTCTTCTACCTCCAATGGGATTAAGAGGTTAAACTATTTTCTAACCTCCGACAGGTATACAAGGTTAATTTGCTCGCTACACTCCAATGAGCATATGAGTATAAACTACTTCTCCATGCTCAAGCGCCTTAAGACCATAAACTATGTAGACTCTAATAGAGAGGTTCTTAATAACTTCAACTGGTATACGAGTATAAATTATTTCCTATGCTCCAACTACTCAAGAGCCTAAATTATAGACACCATGAATCTCCCTAGTCCGGTTGAGATGATGGAATACTCCAGCTACGTATGAGTATAAACTATAGTTGAACATTCGGTTAAGCTCCAGCAGCTACGCCAACATCTGCTACACTCCAATGAGCATATGAGTATAAACTATAGTTGAACATTCGGTTAAGCTCCGGCAGCCTACGCCAACATCCTGCTACACTCCAGCAGCTATGCTAACTTTGCTCCAAATACGGGTTAAATGGCGTTTTCAACTTCATTCCAAACACAGAATTGGATGAGCTCTTTTCAAGTCCTTAGCACGTGAGGACACGCAGATACGACTGAGTATTCAACACAAGATGAATTCATGACAACAGAAGCCACGTTCAATAGCACACCTCTGGTTGTTACCTAAAGTATTTCGATCTCTGCTACAAGTCAAATGCAGGATCTCGAAAACTTTGAGAGGGTCTTATAGACGATCAAAATATATAGGCTCCTTCCATATACAGTTGATCTCTTGAGACACAAGAGGCCTAGATCGATACTCAGCAGCAGTCTGATAC
Organism: Asparagus setaceus; assembly: GCA_012295165.1. Taxonomy (NCBI): domain Eukaryota; kingdom Viridiplantae; phylum Streptophyta; class Magnoliopsida; order Asparagales; family Asparagaceae; genus Asparagus; species Asparagus setaceus. The sequence continues at coordinate 36,751,640 of CM022704.1, forward strand.
GTGAGCCAAAGAAGTGGACGCCCATTGACCAAATACTAAATCAGATCAAAATGGCCCAAGCACAAGCCATAGCGAAGTTCATTCAAGTCATAATGAAACTCGCTCTCAAGACCAAGTTAAAGGTGAAGCTTCAAGTGAAGTTTGCCCAAAATGAGCTTCACCAAAATAGTTCACGTTGGCCATGTAGTGAAGCTCGCTCAAGCTGCAGCGAAGCTCGCCCAAGCAAGCTTCGCCCAATAGCCCACGTGGGCCACGTCACCCATGTTCCAAAGGAAATGGGCTACCCACATTATTCTGGAGAAGTTCGCTCAACAAACTTCTCCTATGGCCGTTACTGGCGAACTTCACCCATGGCCATTATTGGCGAACCTCGCCCATAGCCATTGTTCGAGGGAAAAGTCGGTTCGATCTTCATTGCTGAACTCATTATGGCTTTATGCTTTTACAAATGAATTCAAAAAGTTTCGTCTTTTTATAAGACTTGATTATAATGAAAATCAAAATAAAAATTATAACCTTTTCCTTAAAACAAATACAGAACCCTGTTTATCAGACTCCTGCTTGCGTGGGATCTTTGCATGTGTCGGGGTTAATCCGTGGACCGCCGCGTGATATGATCCGATAAAAGATCTAGATCTACACGATCAAGGAAATTATTTCACGAAGGAAATAATCACCGAAGTGAGTGAAATCGACCAAGCGATATCACCACTCTTCTCGAGATCAAAACAAAGTTTGATCTGGAGGAATCACGTGTAGATCAAATCTAAGATCTCTCGAACTCCTTCGCTTTGTGCCGACGGGTTCGCCAAAATCTCAGATCTCGTGCAAAAGTTCAGATCTCTCGTCCAAAAGTCCCTCCTTTTTATCAAAAGTTCAGATCTTGATCCGGCAGAGCTTCAGCTTCTTGTCAAAAATCCGGATCCCTAAAAATGAGACCCCCCTCCTCTATTTATAACCTTGAAAAGCGGATGAAGCAGGTCGGGTCAGAAAAAGCCCGCCTAGCCACCTCTTGGTGGCTCGGCTTTGGCCGAGCCACTAGGGGGTGGCTCGGCCACCTCCTAGGGTGGCTCAACATTGGTTGAGCCACCCTCAGGTGGCTCAGCCACCGAGCCACCCATGGGTCACTCGGTTTTGGCCGAGTCACCCTTGGGTGGCTCAGCTTTCGCCGAGCCCTTAAGGGTGCTTCCGGGACTTTTTTTCATCGCTTCCGAGTCTGACTTGATTGATCCCATTGATATTTGCTTATCTGAAGCTTCAGAATTAGGTTTATCCCATCGCTGCATGCGATTCATTAAACCGTTGACTTGCGCTTTCTTGGGCTTCGCTTCATGCGTTTCGTTTACTCGCTTTATGCGTTTGCATTGCGATCACTTATTGTTACGTCGTCAACGGTTCACCGTTACGTCGTCGGATGGCTCGTCGATTATCAACTCATCGTCACGAGTCGTGTTCGGGGACTTATAGGCAATTTTCAATGCCTACAGATACCCCCTCCAAAGTGTTTCAGTCTCGTTCTTTTATAGAGGAGCCTGAAATACTTTGAATATGATTGGCCCAAACCTTCAATCGGCATAACAGGACCTAAAAACAGCTTCATATCTTGATTTCTTTAATTCTTTCAGATTATCCAGTGCTTTGTCGGATGACTGAAAGTGTGACGGTGCTGCATTTATTATCTGACCGCTGTCGAAATCTTGAGCCGAAGCTGGTGACTAAAATTTTTTGTTTTAGCTCATGTCGGTGAGTTGTCGTAGAACTGACCATCAAACTTCTTGAGATTTCTCCTTTAGTCGGTGAAGTCTCCGTTGCGACGCTTATCGTAGAACTGACCACAGCGGGAGGAAATCGGGGGTTGTCGAGTTATCCTTAAGAATATTTTATAAAAATATTTTCCAGAAACTTCTCAACAAAAATAGGAAACAGTTTAGACTCGTATACCTTATTGGAGTAATTATGAGGCTCGAATAAACTGAACTGGATGAAAAGTGACCCTCAAGCTTGTGGACACCCCCATTGTCAACTTGACATATTGCTCTCTCCGAGATGATCATCTTCCCGGTGATATGTCACCTAAGCCAACAATTCCCGAAAATACTGAGGTTTGTTCCTCTAAAGGTATGAGCTCCCTCTCCCGTTAATTATAGGACTAGCCATTTTTGACTAATACAACTACAATTTGATGAATCTGAGGAATTCATTTTATTGCTGTTAGGAACTCCTATTGAGGTTCATTTTTCAATTCCTCATTCTGATGCTCCTCCAGAATTGGCTATCATGGCGGCTGCTGTGCCTGATGAACACGTCGCGAGACCAACTGCAGCAGTCGGTGCATCAACGGCGGTTACCCTTCCGATAGTCCCGCTAACTCATGAAGCTATACCGACGAAAGCGGGTACGGGTTATCCAGCTAAGAATGTCTACGCCGGTCTTTGACTTAAGATTCTGAAATGTCCATCCCTTTATTTTTTTGCAGGGCTCACATCTCAACTTCATGATCTGGCGAGGCGCTGATGTCAGACAATGATCCAGATCGGATTATTATCTGTATGGAAGTCCGCTCGTTCTTTTCACTCATAAACATGATGATCGACAAGCTTCTGCACAGTGGGCTTTCTCTCTGCTAGTTCAGGCCGGTTCTTGACCCTAGAACGGTTTTGATAAGGAATGCTGGTTACCCAGAGTTGGCCAAGGCAATTGCTGATGATCTTGATCGTCTGGAACTCAAGCTTCAAAAATTATAGGAGTTGAAAGTAGCAGGTGCTTCTTCGTATATAGCCGGTCTAGTGGACTCTCGTCTAGAAGCATGGCGCGATGCTCGAGTTTTTACTGGACTCGAGGTTCAAATGCAGCAGGGCCGGGTAGATCAGGTTAAGACCGCCCTTGCCGAGTGTATGGGTCGGAATGCCCGACGTGTATATTTTGTAAATAAAATTTTAAAGTGGTGCTAGCATCCATCAGAGGAGAAATAATATTTGGGTAGGCTAATCTCTTCTTGACCAAGCCGTATCACCAATCTCAATGAGAGTAGAGCAATCCCTAAATATTTACTCCCTAGATACATATTAGTATCACTTTGTTTGTAAAAAGGTTGTGAGGTGCATGCTGCCAGAAATGCATTTCTTCCTGTTAATTACTCTTATTAAAAGAAACTCCTGATTAATAGAAAGCAAAAATATTAAATAGACATAAGAACTCGAACGTAGAGAGATATAGATTTTATTATCTTCTAATGTATTACAAAATTCAAGAGAAAGGAGATGGGATCTTGGGTCTCCAGACAATGTTCTGGAGCCCTCCTCCCTTTCAAAATAAAATACAGAGGACCTTGGCGTTGTTGTTTCAGACTCCAAGTTTCTCTTTCTTTTTAATCTCTCAGTCTTCTCTCTCTCTCTCTCTCTCTCTCTCTCTCTCTCGTCGTTCTTTTTTTATTGTTCTTCTCTCTTCTCTGTCGTTGGCAAATGAAGTCTCTATTTATAGGAAGGGAAAGGGAAGTTATCGCTAAGTGCTGAAAGGGGATTGGTGGGGGAGTTATTATAACTTTCTTATCGAAACTTTCTTATCAAGATTGCGTTCGTTTATCATAACGAATATTCTCTTTACTTTTCACTTCTCATCTGCCTATCGGCTTATCTTTTGTATTTCTTAAAATAAGTGTTATGTGGAGCCATATACCTTCACTCTGAAATTAAGTTTATATGTGGATGAGCAGCCTCGAGTTAGATTTTATTGCTAAGGCGTATGACAACACTAATATATTGAAATTGACATGCACCCTCAAGTTTGAAAATTTGGTTAATATGAGGAGTGAGGCATGTGTTGTTTGTGTTGGATTAACAGAGAGTGCATATACTCTCAAATTTACATGAGGTGCTGTCATCCTCACTTTGATTTTTATTTATATGAGGTGCTATCCCTCATATTTATTTTGATTTATATGAGGTATTATCATCCTCATAATAGGTTTTATTGATAAAGCTTGCTGAGCTCATCAAAATTGATAACTGTAAGGGGAAAGTGTGCCTCTCTGAATTAATTAATATGGAGGGCCTACCTTCACTAGTTTTGATTTATATGAGGTACTATCCCTCACATTGATTTTGATTTATATGAGGTGTTATCCCTCATATTGGCTTTGATTTATATGAGGTACTATCATCCTCACAATAGGTTTTATTGATAAGGCTTGTTGAGCTCATCAAATTTGATAATTCTAAGGGAACGTGTGCCTCTCTGAATTCATTAATATGGAGGACCTACCTTTATTGGTTTTGATTTATATGAGGTACTATCCCTCACATTGGTTTTGATTTATATGTGGGGTTATCCCTCATATTTGTTTTGATCTATATGAGGTACAATCATCCTCACAATATATTTTATTGATAAGCCTTGTTAAGCTCATCAAATTTGACAACTATAAGAGGAAGGCGTACCTCTTTGAATTGATAAATATAGAGAGCCTACCTTCAAGCTAATTTGTATATGAGTTGTAGGTATCCTCAGTTGATTTCACTTTCAAACTATCAAAAGGTATTAAACCCTTTAATTAATTAAGCTTATGGCTTGTTAAGAATTTTTTTTTGTGTGTCTACACCGAGAAATCGACATCCCTGAGCAACCTTCATTCTTATATTGCGTCAAGTGAGGCCAAGATAGCGCAGCTCAGGCGGAAACTTCAGGTGGAGGAAGAGAACTTAAGTGTCTTGGAGCTGACAAGGGTCAACGAAGAGGAAGCTCGAACCGCCATATCAAAGAAGCTGGAACTCTCGGAACAAAATCTAGCTGAAGTCGAGGAAGAAGCCGCGAAAATGTTGGACTCCAACGAGGAGTCTTTCAGGGCTGAGTTGTAGAAGGAGCTCCAACAAGCTTACAACGATGAGTTGTCTAAGTTAGAACAATAAATCTTTTGCCTTAAACTTGATGTTTGAATAACTGTAATTTTTTCGTTGAAAGACTCGAATAAATTTCTATCCTCCTTTTTATTATTGTTTGTTATGATTTCTCATTTTATTTGAAATAATCAATCACAATACTCATAGGATTTTTGGCAAACCCTCAGCTATCAACGGATTTGACGAGCCTTTACCGATTACCGTTTGAATCGGGCTAGCATGCGGATTCCCTAAACCTGTTCTGCATGTGACGTTGTGCTAAAAGAATGAAACTCTTTTAGACTTAACGTTACGATGTCGAATACGTAGACTTTGTCATCTTTTACGGGCAAGAGACTAACCGGCAACGCGTGTTAGGCGTTGACTTTAGGATTATCGGCCAACCCCCAGCCATCAACGGATTTGACGAGCCTTTATCGATTACCATTTGAATCGGGCTAGCATGCAGATTATCTAAACCCGTTTCGCACGTGACGTTGTGCTAAAAGACTGAAACTCTTTTAGACTTGATGCTATGATGTTGAATACATAGGCTTCATCTTTCTTACGAGAATAGACTACCCGGCTGTATGTATTAGATACAGACTTATCCCTACTTAGGCTTTGGGATAAAATTCCCCAGACTTGAATTCTGGTGTCTTCTTCAATCGATAAAAGACTAAACCGGCAACGCGTGTTAGGCGTTGGCTTATCCCTACTTAGGATTCAGGATAAAATTTTCCACACGTGTAAGGCGTGGATTGTGGTGTTATTAATAGTAACCTGTCACAATTTTGAATATGTGGGCTTTCATTCTTTTTATGGATAAGAACTAACCAGCAATGCGTGTTAGGCGTAGACTTATCCCTACTTAGAATTCGGGATAAAATTCCCCAAGATGAGTCTTGGTATCTTTTTCATGGAGAAAGGTTAACCGGCCACGCGTGTTAGACGTAGACTTATCCCTACTTAGGCTTCGGGATAAAATTCCCCAGACTTGAATTCCGGTGTCTTCTTCAATCGGAAAAAAACTAAATCGGCAACGTGCGTGAGACGTTGACTTATCCCTACTTAAGATTCGGGATAAAATTCCCCAAGATGAATCTTGGATTGAAGGATTTTGTTGAAAAGATAAAATTGATGTGGGAAAGGAAGAATTTTATATTCTGTTTCCCGATGCTTGAGAGGAAGAATTTTATATTCTATCTCCAGGTCTTCTTTTTAGGGTAAAGACGAACCCGAAATAAGAGAGAAAGAATTTTGTATCCTATCTCTTGCTCCTGGAGAGAAAGAATTTTATATTCTATCTCCAGTGCAAAGGAAACTAAAAGTGAGATTTCCACTTCTAGAATCTTAGGAGGTGAAACTAAGAGTGGAATCTCCACTCCGAGAATTAAAAAGACTCAGATAACTTTTACTTTTATAGGATTCGCTACCTGATCTGGAAATAATTTTCTCATTTATCGAGATGAAATTCTAATTTCAGCCTTCACCTTGGGAAGGCGTGACTGAAGAGGAAAGGATGGAGCCCTTCTGTTTATTACAAGGGGACCTTAGCATTGAAAGTGGACCTCAGCATTGAAAGTGGACCTCTTGTTCGTGAAAGGAATCAAGAGGGGATTTTGCTGGTGGATTGGACCAGAAAGATTTTTTTTGGACTTACCGCCAATAAATTTGATCAGTGAGGAAATTTATGGTGGAGGACAGATTCAGGGTTATCCTCAAGGACAGTGGGTGAAATCTTCCACGAGGAACTTCCCATCAAAATGGGTTATCCCGAATATACTAAGGATAGTACTTTTTCAGGAACTTCCCATTTATCAGCATTAATTGCCTATCGCCATCTTGAGTGATTAGACGATATGCACCGTTTGAATAGGCTGTGTCTATCACAAACGGTCCTTCCCATTTGGGTTCAAACTTACCCTTTTTCTTAGAATTGAGAATTATTGGTCGTCGAGTAGCGAGGACCAGATCTCCTTCCTTAAAGCTTCTTTATCGGACTCTCTTGTTAAAAGCCCTCGACATTCTGGCTTGATAAAACTCGATGTGTTGTTGAGCTTCCAAGCGTTTTTCATCTAACATCTCAAACTCTTCAAGACATCTCCAATGTTGTTCTTCCGCCATCATCTCAGTTGCGAGGGTGATACGAAGTGATGGGATTTGGATTTCTAATGGAAGTACAGCTTCACATTCGTATACCAGAGAATATGGGATAGCTCCGGTAGGCGTGCGTATTGTGGTGCGATATGCCCAGAGTGCTTCTCCGAGTTTATCGTCCCAATCATGTTTATTGGTCTTCACGAGTTTTGATAAGATCTTAATGATTGTCTTGTTGAACGCCTCTACTAATCTGTTCGCAGCAGGATTATAAGCCGTCGACGAGACGTCTTGAATCTTAAACTTCTCGCAAAACCTAATGAAGGCATTGCTGACGAATTAAGGACCGTTGTCATGTATGATCCGTCTCGGCACGCCGTGTCGATAGATGACATAATGCTTGATGAACCTGATGACATTGTTCGTTTTCACTTCTTTAAGTGGAATTGCTTCAGCCCACTTGGAGAAATAGTCAGTAATCGTGAGAATGAACGGATCACCTTTAACTGACGGAGGAAAAATAGGACCTACAATGTCCATACCCCACGTCTCGAACGGCCAAGATGTAGCCGAAGGATGCAAATGCTCCGGGGGTTGATGCATGTAATTCGCGTGTATTTAACACGCGTGACACTTTCGAGCGTACTCAATTGCATCATTAATCATCGTTGGCCAAAAGTATCCCATTCTTCTGATACGATCATAAAGCTTGGGACCAGGTTGGTGTGCGCCACACTCTCCTCCGTGTGCTTCCTTAAGGACTTCTTCTGCTTCCTTGTCCGAAAGGCACCGGAGCAACAAGCCGTCGTACCCGTGATGATATAACGTCTGGGTCTCTGCATTATAAAAGAATATTGGTGCTCTTCATCGGATTGATTCCCTCTCTTTTACGTCTTCTGGCAAAATACCATATAGGACGTAGTCGATTATAGGAAAACGCCAATCCCGGGGCTCCAGTTCAACTCGGGTTGAGTGCACCTCTTTGATGACCACCCCTTTGTCGTCTTCCTCCTCGTTATATATTGGTACAAATAGTTGGTGAGTTTTCACAGTGACTAACTGTTCAGTCTCAGGAGGTTGCGCTAACGATACTGCTAACACTGCTAATGCATCCGTGTATGCGTTCTGGAGGCGCGGAATATACTCGATGAAAAATTCTTCAAATGAGTCCGCCATCTCCACGGCCGCCTGGTAATACGGAATTAAGTCCGGATTCCTGACTTCGTAGTCCCCACGGATCTGTCTGACTATGAGTTGGGAATCCCCAAAGACTTCGAGATATTCGACTCCCAGCTCTTTGGCGAAACTGAGTCCAATGAGTAACGTTTTGTATTCGGCCATATTATTGGAGCACGGTTCGGTTAGTGAGTAAGCCCGAGGCATCACATGCTTCCTCGGGAAAACTAAGACAACTCCAACTCCGGAAGAAATCTTAGAACATCCAGGGGTACTTGTCACATTAGTTGCTTGAGAAGCTCCGTCAAAGTACAATTGCCATATTTACTGATGCGATGTCGTGTTGACTTCGTGAGTTTCATCTGGCAAGTCGTCATATAATTCAGCTACATCCGTTGTTGGGTTAGTTACTAAGAGATCGCAAATTGTCTGTCCTTTGATCGACTTCTATTGCTTGAAGTGTAAGTCGTATTGAGACAAGAGCAAGGCCCATTTTGCCAAACGCCAATTCATAGAGGCTGGTTGCGTCATGAATATCCGAACTGGATTTACGTTAGAGATAACATAAATCGTCTGCCCAACTAAGTAGTGCCGCATCTTTTGAATCGTGAAAACCAACATAAGGCACTCCTTCTCGATCATTAGATAGCGGGATTCAGCACCCACTAAAATCCGGCTTAGGTAATACACCACCTGTTCGTGACCGCTGTCATCGTCTTGCGCGAGTAAAGCGCTTAACGAATGGTTCATCGCCTTGATGTAAATCAAGAACGGTTTACCTGACTGCGGTGCAACGAGAACGAGATGATTCGCTAAATATGCTTTGATATCCTCGAACGCCTTTTGACAGGCGTCGTCCTAGACAAATGACACACCTTTCTTGGTTAGCTTGGAGAACGGCTGGCATTTTCCGGAGAGGTTCAATATGAATCGCCGGATATAAGCTAATCGCCCCTGTAACCCTCTGAGTTCTTTTAGATTCTTCGGGGGTTGTAATTCGTGTATCGCCTTCACTTTATCTGGGTCAATATGAATACCCTTAGTGGTGATAATGAATCCAAGAAATTTGCCGCTGGACATTCCAAGGAAGGATTTGGTAGGGTTCATCTTTAACTGATGACTTCACATGAGATTGAACATTATTCTTAGGTCTTTGATGTGGTCATTTTTGCCGCGGCTCTTCACGACTAAGTCATCGACGTAGCATTCGACAGTTTTCAGAAGATGTTCTTGGAAAATCTTCGTCATCGCTCGCTGGTACGTGGCGCATGCGTTCTTCAGACCGAATGGCATGACAGTGTAGCAGAAGACACCGAGGGGAGTTCTGAATGCCGTGTATTTTTCATCATCCGGGTGCATCTTGATTTGATTATAACCCGAAAACCCGTCCATGAAGGACATACTCTCGAATCCACACGTATTGTCAATGATAACGTCAGTGATTGGAAGAGAAAAGTCGTCTTTTGGGCATGCGGCGTTCAGATCTCTGTAATCGATACAGATTCTGATCTTCCCATTCTTTTTTAGAACCGGGATAATATTCGCCACCCAATCTGGATGTTGTTCTTCCCTGATAAAACCCGAATCTATGAGTTTTTTCACTTCCGCAACAATCGCTTTCATAATCTACGGACGAAACCGTCTCTGCTGTTGCTTGACGGGTTTGGCATCTGTCTTGATGTTGAGACGATGCGTCGCCACATTTGGGTCGAGTCCTGGCATGTCTTCGTAGTTCTAAGCGAAAATGTCGATATATTCCCTGATGAGAGCAATCAACTCTTCTTTCTCCTCTGAGGAGAGACTGTTACTAATGAATATGGGCTTAGGGTGTGCTTCGTCACCCATATTGATCTGGACCACTTTATCCTCGGTGGGGGGGTTCTCTTTGCTCGAATCGGTCCCCGTATTGCATATTGAGATGATGGATCCACGGATCTTCCCACGTTGGTATCTGCTCATCGTCTTCCATCATGGTGGGGTCGGCTAAAGTCATATTCGACATCAAACCCTTAAACATTTCCCTGATGCTGACGTCAGAGTCCCAAGCAGAGGAATCAGATGAATATCCATCTCCCGAATCTAGTAATTGGTCATCGATCAACCAACAGTATTTGTCTTCTGGAGAAGATACATACCCCAATCCTCTCCTGAATCCATGGTAATTATCGGGTTTCCCCTCTGGGACGTGTGCAGCTTTGGGTGGGACTTGAGGACCTCGTCTGAAATAAAGACCCTCTCCTCGCGCAAAGTCATACCCTCATCTTTGCATGAGATTCCGCGCTTCTGGACTATATCTGAACAGATGAGAGCCAGGCTTATCATCATTAATATCGTTCCTCAAAAAGTGGTCTGGTGCTGGAATCATATCTCCTTTACCATAGACCAAATCCTTTTCGTCACCTGTTTTACCCAGAATGATAAATGTTGTCCCGAAAGAGTCCCGGATATGCTTTTGTGTTACACAAGATGACCGAATCGGCATGTGCAACTCGGGGTCATCGTACAATCCTTTCATCACATCAGTAAGAGACAGCGAGTACTCTAAATCATTGTTTATTTCATTGTCGACAAGTTGCCAATTACAACTATCATCCGACGATTCTCCATCATCAAGATTGACTACAAAGGGTACAATGTCATTTATGATAAAATCACCATCGTAATCAAATCCGACCTCGGTGTCAGCTTCCTCGTCGCTGTCCGTGCCTTGGGCCGATGATTCAGTATCGGACTCGTTACCTTAAAGGAGGGAGTCGGTAAAGTAGCTCTCCAACCCCTTAAACGGTTGCTTATCCTCGACCACCGTCTTGACCTCATTATTCGTGTCTATATATTTTAGACACTGATGAAGGGTGGAGGGTACTATAACATTATTATAGATCCATGGCCGACCTAATAATAAGTTATAGGAAGTCTCTGCATCAAACATAGCATGTGACTTCAGACTTCAAATCTCCCATATGGCACTTTATCCGGATTTTACCTAGCGGCCGAGATCCGCTGGTGTTAAATCCATAAATCACCATACCTGTAGATGCCAGTTTACTGGTAGGAATCCCGAGACTATACATCAAGCGGAGGGGCATGATACTCACAGCAGAATCCGGATCAACTTGGATTCGGTTGACTTCGCTGGAGCCAATGTATCCAGTAAAATATAGCAGCCTATCGTGCTTTGAATTTTTTGTCTGCATGTCTTCCTTGGTAAAAGTAATGCAGGGGAAGTGCTTGGTTGTGAGGTTGTATTGCTAGGCCGAAGACTCTGGTTCTTCAGGACTTGGTTTGATCTGAGTGAGAAACACCTCAGAGTCAGCCAGGACTTCCTGTAGGGCCTCTCTGGTTTTTTTTGATAATCGTAACAGCTTATAAAGAGTTATCCTCACTGGGATGTTAGCCAATTGGGCCATAATATCGAAGTGGTGCGGGGAGCTTGAACTTCCCGGTTTGTCCCTTCCAATCGGATGATTGAATCGAGACTGCTTCGGGACTTGAATCTCCTGATGTTGGGGTCGCTTCTCCTTCAGTTTGGCCGTGCCCTCCTTGGCGATCGCCTGCTGCTGTGATTTTTCAGCGTGCGTAGAAAGAGTTATCACCACTCCTAGCTCCATCAGCGTCTTAGCATTTGGATTAGAAGCTTCGGAATACTTGTATTTGTACTCGTGTCCGCTTCTTGTGGTGAAGACTTCATGTTCCTCTTCGGAAAGAGGGAATGTCATTATTTATTCATCATTCTTCTCCAAGATTGCTGAAGTGGCATGACATAATTTCCCCTTGCCCTTTGATTTCTTCTTATATGAAGAGGTCGTCCACTGATCATCTTCGGGCAAGTCAGGATGGACCCAAAGAACTTCACCGTTTGGGGCTGTATGTGGCACGAGCCCCTTTTTGCGTTGTTCGTGAGTATCATCATTCACCATCTTCATCCCTACTTTCACGACGGGCTCTGGTTGAAACCAAGTTAAAGGCACCGATCCGAAGCTGATGGATACTGCGTTTGCCCTCACTTTCTTCTCTTTGGACGGCTTTGGGGTAATGACCCCTACATCGATCAAGGCCTGGATTTTATCCTTGAGATAGTAGCACGACTTTGTCGGATGGTGAACCGCTCTGTGGAATGCGCAGTATCTCAGATCTGTGACCTTATTTGCCTCCTCCTGATTCACGATTGGTGGCAGCTGGATCTTATTATTCTCCAGGAGGTATTTGAAAATACCGGGAACCTCGTCTTCCTTGAAAGAATAGACTTTAGGGACCTTGGTTCTGACGACTTCTGCTTTTAAGGTCGTTCTTGCCATTAGGCGGCGATTATTCGCGGCTCAGCATTACGGTTCTTCTTTGTGGCGTAGGCTGGAATATTTGGTTTGCGCCCATCGCTACCGCGACCTTTCCTTTGCCGCGTGGGACGAAGTTCTATTTGTGAGCATTTGCCGTTTGCTGGCCTCTTTCCGCCTTTTTCCTCTTAAGGAATCGCTCGGCTTGCTCCCCGCGCAACTTCAAGTCTCTCCATGTCTTGGATGGCGCCGTTCCCATTACTTCCAGCATGTCCAACGAAAGGTTGTTGTGGCAGGTCTGGAGAATTAACTCCTCAGTTATCGGGTCCCGATAATTCATTGCCTTATTTCGAAACCACTTGACGAAGTTGTCTACAGTCTCTCCGTCCTTCTGCTTTTCATCCAACAATGTTCCGATAGATATCTCAGTATCGTCATCAAAAAAATTAGCGAGGAACATAGTCTCCATGTTATCCCAGCTGTTAACGCTCCCCGGTTTGAGACGGCGGTACCAATCGAAGGTGGCTCCTCGAAGAATGCCAACGAATGACCGAACCATCAAGGGCTCGTTATCGGAAATAACCTCCAGGTGGGACTTAAAGTAGATCAAATGCTGAGTGGGTGAACCCTTCCCGTCGAACGGCGTAAAGTTTATTAGATTGAACTTCGCCGGATACGGGATTGATTCCCACTCCCTTGGGTACGGACACGGTATACCCGTCTTCTTTACCTCTTGGGCGGAAATCAAAGTGTTGATCTTACTCTCGAGGTCCTTTATCTTTTCATTCTCACCTACATCTCCGTTCGGGTGACTTTGAGGAGGGAGGACGGCGTTACCGTTGGCGTTCTCGGGATTATCGGTGTTACGGTCTTCATCCCTGTCCGTGTCGCTGTCCGTTTGGTTGTTGTTATTGCGACGACTCAATTCACCCTGGCGATTTGTTAGTGCTTGGATTTTCTGGTCATGCATCTCTCTCATTTGCTGCATGGCCATTTCCATCTCGAACTTGAAATTATCCTTTTACTTGGCCATAGCCTCTTTAAGCATCTTGGCCACTTGTTCTGCACTGATCATGAATGTCTCCCGGGGTTGTCCCGCGCTGGAAACCGTATCATCCAAAGTAATTGCAGAGCCAGCGTCCGACACTTCGTCATCTGAGGGTAACCCCCTCTGAACTCTGCCATAGTTAGGTCGTCTGATAGTTCCGGACCGCAACCGGATCATTCGTTGAGATACCCCGAGAATGGCACGTGACGACGCCCCTTTGCTAGTCATGTTGATGGTGACTCTTGGCAATTCATCGCCTTGAGGCACCGATCTTCTTCCGCGAAAGCGCCTCGACCTGGGCTTTGGCATTTTGGTGCTAAGCCTATCAAAGACCGACACCTTCTCCGGAGCTGTCTTGGTGCAGTTGCATTCCGACAACACCGCCCTTATTAGCTTGGAACACGTACAATGTGTGTTCGACTCTGGGAAACTCCTTTTTCGAGATTTACTCGTAACCCCAGCACGATAGTACAACTCATCGGCATGAATGCCAGAGCAACCCATCGTGTGTTGGTACGACTTCTCAGGTATAATGTCATCGTCGTCGGACGAAAATGTTTCCTTCTGAGGATGAACCGCGTTATCAGAGATTTCAAAAGTCACTCGTCTCAATGTTCGCCCTTGCGGGTGTGAAGTTTCGACGGGCTCTTGAACCTCGATTCGCGACCACAATGCGGCGACCACGGAATCTTCTGTCGTGGTGGATCGACCCCGATCGTGAGTTGTCCGAGATCTCTTCAACGGGCCCAAACGTCCCTTAACCGGAATTTTGCCTCGCTCATCGTGCAACGGACCGAGGTGCTCTAACACTATTTTCTTGCTTCGGGGTAAGTCAGTGAAATTGACCGAAGCGGGAACAGAGTTAGCCGGAGACTTGGATGTGATCGCCAGAGGTGGAATTGGTATTGGGGTGACCTTTCTTTGATTCAGATTACCCCGTGATGGCCGAGCCTTAGTCGAATCAGCCTGAGGTGGCTGATCCCTAGTTGGCATTTCTGCCTTTATCCGAATCGTTGTTCCGGATTTCGGCCTCCAAACTTGGCGCATCTTTGGCGGCTTCTTGGCCACTTCTTCTTTCTTCAACACTCGGGCCTCTTGAACTAGAGCCCGTGCGTGCGCAAGCAGTGTGCAGCGCTTTCAGATGTGTTCCTCGAGTGTTGAATGGTTTCGTATGACGTGGACCCATTCACTTGTTAACGGCTTGGAGGAGCTGCCAACCATCTGTTATTGAGGCCTTTGACCTCTTCTGAACTTGAGATCCGTCTCATAGCGGATCCGTCGATCGATTCGGGGCCTTAGCGGCGCCAGGCGTTGGCGTCGCCTCTGGCGGGCTCTCTTTGAGAGAGTCGGCACGCCATCGGCGGTCATCTTCTGCACAGAGGAGTTCAGATCTGTAGATCCGGCCATCTTTGATGCCGGAGGGACGCTACTTGCTGCAACTTCGACAGTAGCGGGGTTGGAATCCTCGCCTTGAGATTTCGGATCCGAGGACCAACGGATCTTCCTTACAGCGGAGATCTTCCTGGACTTGCGGGGAGAGGACAATCTAGATGAGGATGATAGATACTCCTCGAACTTTTGTTGGTCGAACTCGTATTCGACCTCCTCTTCGACCGGGATTGATATCCACGGTTGCGACACGACGATCTCATCAGCGAGATCGTTGGCTCCCACTGTGGTCGCCAGCTTATTCACGGGAAAAGTCGGTTCGATCTTCATTGCTGAACTCATTACGGCTTTATGCTTTTACAAATGAATTCAAAAAGTTTCGTCTTTTTATAAGACTCGATTACAATGAAAATAAAAATAAAAATTATAACATTTTCCTTAAAACAAACACAGAACCCTATTTATCAGACTCCTGCTTGCGTGGGATCTTTGCCTGTGCCGGGGTTAATCCGTGGACCGCAGCGTGATATGATCCGGTGAAAGATCTAGATCTACACGATCAAGGGGATTATTTCACGAAGGAAATAATCGCCGAAGTGAGTGAAATCGACCAAGCGATATCACCACTCTTCTCGGGATCAAAACAAAGTTTGATCCGGAGGAATCACGTGTAGATCGGATCTAAGATCTCGAACTCCTTAAGCTTTCTTGTTGTGGGTTCGCCAAAATCTCAGATCTCGTGCAAAAGTTCAGATCTCTCATCCAAAAGTCCCTCCTTTTTATTAAAAGTTTAGATCATGATCCGGGAGAGCTTCAGCTTCTTGTCAAAAATCCGGATCCCCAAAAATGAGACTCCCCTCCTCTATTTATAGCCTTGGCGGATGAAGCGGGTCGGTCGGAAAAAGCCCGCCTAGCCACCTCTTGGTGGCTCGGCTTTGGCCAGAAACCACTAGAAGTGGCTTCGGTTTTGGCGAGCCACCCTCGGTGGCTCCGGTGAAATAACTCGACCAGAGCCACCATGGGTGGCTCGGTTTAAGCGAGTCACCCTTGGGTGGCTTCGGCTTTCGCCGAGCCTCTAAGGGTGCTTCCGGGACTTTTTTTCGTCGCTTCCGAGTCCGACTTGATTGATCTCGTCGATATTTACTGATCTGAAGCTTCAGAATTAGGTTTATCTCATCGCTCGCATGCGATTCGTCGCTTCGTTGACTTGCACGCTTTGCCGACTCACTTCATGCGTTTCGTCGACTCGCTTTATGCGTTTGCGTTGTGGTCACTTGTTGTTACGTCATCAACGGTTCGCCGTTACATCGTCGGATGGCTCATCGATTGTCAACTCATCGTCACGAGTCGTGTTCGGGGACTTATAGGCAATTTTCAACGCCTACAGCCATCTCAGAAGCTGCTTTTTAAGGAAATGGTTCACCCCTCTAGCTCACCCATTTACGGAGAGTTAAGGCCCACTAACTCACCCACGTAATATTTCCAAGCCTATAAATAGGCATGATCAACTTAAAGGAAATGGGCGAGGAGAGACCTTGGAGCTGGCATTGTTCTTGGCTAGGCTTTATGCCATTTGAGAAGGGAGATTCAGAGGCTACAACAACAAAGAGCCCGTCCCTCCTCCATTCTTATTGATCTTCATAGATCATTCTCATCGGCTAATCATTTCGCTCGATCAACGATCTTTGTGAGAAAGAATTCATTTTCTTCAGCTAGTCATCTAGCTTAATGAATAGTCCTTGTGAGCAATGATCTACTAGTACCTCTTTGAGGTAAGTAGTCATCTATTTACTCAAAGATCGTCAATCAGCAAAAGACCCATCGTCTACTGCTCGGACCGTCAACGAAAGACAAGAACAACCTTCCATCGGCACATGAAAAAGAACCTAGCCTAAAAAAAATTCTTGTTTTTTCTTTTTCTTGAAATTATAATCTTAGTTAGTTATAATTTTAAGACTCGAAACAATTACTCCAAAGTTGGCGTGATTTGGATTCATATTTTCATCCTAGTAGACCCCGCTCGCTTTATATCTTAATGGGGTATCCACCCATAATTAGGGTTGGTGGTAGGGTCGACCTGGTGACGACCCGGACGCCATGGGTCATGACCCGACCCTACCAGAGGGGTCGGGCCCGACCGACCCATGATATACAGGTCCGCAGTGCAGGTCTAGCCCAGACCAGTCGAAGAAAGGAAGCCCGGCCTGGCCTGCCAGGCCACCCCAGACCAATAATATATTTTTTGGTTAGTTTAGCTGTTTCTTTAGCCCTTTGGGTCTGCAGCTAACTGTCAACAAAGCCAAAAGGCCATAGGTCTTTAGCTTGTTGGTCTTTTCACCCATTAAGAAACAAAGCAACGATCTTTAAGCTCGTTGTTGTCTATTTGGAAGGATTAAAAAGTTTAATACAAGTTTAAAAATAGTTTAATACAAGTTTAAATTACTAAAATATAAATTAGAAATAATTTTATAATTGTAAATACAAGTTTAATATAATTAAAAAGGTAAAAAAAAAAAAGTTGGACGAAAAAATCCATGGGTCATTTACCACCTGAAGAGCTAAGCAGGCACCTTGCCCGTGGGCCGAGTGAGTCAGTCAGACCAGGATCGAGTAGGCCGCCGGTTGAACCCGTGTGGTGGCTCCACGAGCTGAGCAGTCCGATAGCCCACCTACCCATAATCAAATGAAAAAGAATTGTTTTGAGAAATTTTCCGGGAGGATTAAGCACATGGACATACCGTTTCTTTGCACAATGGTCCATTGAATTTTTCTAATGGATTTGTTGATTAATTGGGATTTTCATCTTGTCTAGTCTCCAAATTCTAATTAGGACGTGCTTAATATTTGCACAGCAACTCGTAAAGTATCCAGAAACGTACCTATGCGGGCCCAACCCCACACATTACAGGTCTGACATCGGGTTGTTTTTTGAGTAGTCAAGCACACATTGGTACTAAGTTGTCTCTCTTAGTGACATTATGAACATTTTCTATGGTTTTGGTGGTCTAATCCCACGTCTCTAATTTTTTTTTTTTTTTGTGAAATTATCTTCTTTCTTTTAATTAATGACACGGTCACCTCCGGTGAATGGAACTGTTGACCAATGAGCAATATGTGACATTGTATGGCATGCCCAATCTACTACTTTTTTTTTAACTTAAAAGCAAAACCTTAAAATCACTGTTTATACTAAAGTAAATACTATAATTGCTAGATTATAATTTAGAATATTAAACCCTCTTCAAGCAAAAATACAATTTGAAATTTGAAATAATGTTCATACTACAAGAAATTCTTGAAGGCTAATGCAGTTATTCATACTATAGTAAAAATTTTGCTCTTTTCTCTGTTTAAGCTAAAGTAAAAACTTTTAAACCTTTAAAACATTGTTCATATCTACTCCCCCTCTTTGCGGTTGTGATTTGAATATTTATCGACATTTCACATATATATAGATTTTTTTCTAGCTTTATTAAAGCAAATCGATAAAACTTGCTAATTGGTATATTATTTTGTTAATTGGTTTGGAGATTTTACTCTATAAATAAGTAAATAGTAGTAAAAAACTTGTTGCTGAAGTTTTTATAAATAGTTATATACAAAATTATTTTATCAATTTGGCAATAGATATATCTCGTAAATAATACATGTAGCAACGTGTAGCCTTAATACTAGTTCTTGGTAATAATATAGTTCAAACGATTGACTTCTCAAATTACTGATGCAATGGTTAGCAAACATAGAGTGTTATAATTAATCCAAGTGTGAGAATTGTGTTTGTACGCTTGACATATTAATTATTGTAGAATTGATATCATAACTTTAGCAGAGTCGACAAAAACATGTGAATGCCCCCAAATCTCATGATAATTAACTTTCAGAACAATATTTTTTTTTAAAACTACATGTTCATTCATGTGTAGGAATTTGAATGTCTCATTCTTGAATTTGAAATTAAATGAGCAAAAAACATTCTTAAATTGAAGGCAAAGCAATTAAATCCATATGGTATCTATAGATTCCATAACATGAAACCAACATAAGCTATTGCAAGGGTCAGCCAACTTGCTTTCATTAAGGAAACGTCACATTGATGCTGTGAAATACAAGCGAGCGCCATAGTCTTTGAAGATCAGTAAATTATAATGTCAAGGAGTCTGTAGAAATATCTCCTTAAATTAACTGAGGCGATAAACAAATAGGGTTATAAGAATCCTTCATGTGTAAGGAAGCAATGATAGCATGATAACATGCGTTTGTCTCCAAAATTAATGATATGACCAAATATACTATTCAAAATACAGGAAGGGGAAAAAAAGGGGGGGAAAGTAAAAAGGAGAAAAGAAGTGGGTGGGAAGTAACTTTTACACTGTAGGTGAGAAGAGCTCAATCTCCACAAGAAACATAGCTTGGTCAAAAGTAGTATCCTATCCTTTAAATCCCTTTAATTTACCTAATGATAGCTACACAATCTAATCTAGTTCTTACTAAAAGTCCACAGCATGACAACATATTTAATTGGCAAATTACCATCCTACCCACCTATTCAAAATTGTCATGTTAATACCAAATCTACATGTTTGAGTAAAGTGCAATTTTCCCAAATATACTTATCGAATTTAGGAGGAAAGGTCGGGAAAAAGCAAGAGTGGGGTTTTACCAGTTCCATTATGATGACGAGCACAATGAACATCATGTACTAGGACCAAATTAGTAGGTCAAGGCACGCAATCTCAACTCTTACCAAACTTCTCAAAAAAATCCTTTATCCAAATGAAAATTTTGGCGTATAACGCGATGCATATTGTCTTCCTTTGGGAGTGTGGCTCTTGTGCTTTGCATTTTAGAGATCAAGCCCCCAACAATTTCATTCCCCCAACAATTTCATATGTCCCAAAAACACCATCCTTCCATATGATCAACCACTTAATTATTACGTGGCAATTTGATATTGGTTAAAAATTACTTAGAACCTTTAGAATCTTAACTAATTTTCTCCATATGAAAAATGTAATAAAATTTGTCTGTAAAATCACAAGTTGAAAAAGAGATAGGGGGTTTAGAAAAAGAATGAGCGAGAGATCCCTCATGAAATCGGACAAAACATACTGCAACGAGAAATTTCTAAGGACCTCTTTTATATTAATCTAAATGTGTGGGTTTGGAAGGTAATTTTATCTTAACTTTTGCTTTTTGTCCTTCGCGTTAGCAAGAAACCGTAAGTCTTACCCAAATCTAATAATTTCTTTTGTCTTTCCACCAAATCTCATTAAAAACTGATGTTCTAATGCTCCATGGGAACAACGTAAGAGGTCACCGGATGCACCTCACATGCGGGCAATTGTTCCTTGTTATTAGATATAACCCGACCGAACTTGGCCGAAGTTCGCGGGTTTTGATCCTTTAGCGTTATTTGGTTGGATGGAAATAGATTTATAAATATATTACTTGGTTCGTGACTTTATAATTAGAAAAGATAAATGTACTCGCATTTTGTAGCTTCCAATAAATGTTGTGGCTAATTTGATGAGAGAAAAAATAGCAAACTTCAAGAAAAAAAAAGTTAAGCATAAAAATAATTTCACCTGATCAAAATAAAATCTTTTTGAATCTAAACATAAAACCATGTACATTCAAGTTTTCTTATATGCCAAAATTATGTAGTTTTTACGCTAATCGCTTTTCAACCAAATGCTAAATTTACATTGGAAATGCATTTTATTTTCCTACAAAATTATGGCTATCCAAACAATGAATTTGAAGTTAATTTCCTGCAAACAATATTGCATATAACATTTTGATGCAACAATATTTCTTTGTAATTTATTTTGGGGCAAACCAAACAGCCCCATAATTAGGATGAATTTTCTATTAGATCTAAATATATTAGTACATTAAAGTTTAAAAGGATAATAACTTCGGTAAAATTTTATATGATCTTATAGCCATAGCATGAGAAAATTAGATTCAATTAATAGCATTTTTATTCAATTAATTTAAGATTATTTACAAAAATTATAATATTAAAAGATAATTATAATATTAAAAGATATATTAACATGGATTAAAACTTATCAATCCCTATCGATTCTTAGTCGAAATTAACATTTCTAGAAGTCAACAACAATTACATTTTTATTCCAAATCTTGGGGTCGATTGCACTAATTCTTATTTCCACTCAGGTCAGCTAAATGTCATGACTCCATTAAATTAACCACGATCATATATTTCTTAACCGTTTCAAGATAAGATATCCAAACCAAAACCGAAATAAATTATAAAGAGTAAATGCAAATTACATTTCTTATCTATACCTTCATTAACACTAACACGCACAAATTAATTTCTTAGCATCTAACACCCATGAATTGCATTTTTTAAAAGAATAATTGTAGAGAACACCTCCCTTGTTCATGATGATAAGTGCTAGTGAATATAGAAATTCTTACGTGCTCCATGAACACCAAGTGGCATACACTAACTTAATAGGAATAGTCTTAGTGGCACACAACATTCCATGATCTACTCATTTATAATTATTTATAAATGATTTGTGCGATATGGCCTCCCCTATTAGGTTGGTGTATGTCTCACTCACATTGGAGCTCACCGAGCACCTAAAATTTTTTCCTGAATGCATGGATGTTGTAATTTACCCAATTATAAATTTAGATTTAAAACATAAATTTCTGAATGAGTAGCAAAAATGAGAATGTTATGTTGGTATTGTGGGCATTTACTAAAAGATTGGATAAAAAATGAGTACATTCACAATAAATTAGATGTTACTCCTATTGAGAATAAAATGAGAGAGAATCGACTAAGGTGGTTTGGTCATGTACAATGCAGACCTCCTAATGCACCTGTTAGAAAAGGTGATAATACCATAGTTAATAAGATAAAGAAATTCAGAAATAGATCTAAGATAACTTGATTAGAAGTAATTAAAAAGAATATAATAATAATTAACATAACAAAAGAGATGGTCCGTAACATAAAAAGTATGTTTTATGCAGCTAACCCCAAATATTTAGGTTAAGGGGCTGTTCGTTTCGCACAAAAATGGCTGGAAATGAGCTCGATTTGGAAATTGGGGCCTGCCACGTCATTTTTTTTCCAGCAATTTCGAATCTCGGCAGTTTGGTTGGTAGCCCCGTTCGGAGAAATCAACCGCAGAAAACCCTAGCCACGTCCCCAATTTCCCTCATTTCATTTCCACCGCTCCAGCTCCGAAATTGGCTGTAGAAATTGGTGACGAACTCGTTGGGGGAAATGCTGGAAATTTCGGAGCCCTAAAATCACCACCTTCTCTTTCCCTCCTCTCGTTTTCATTCCCGCCTGATCTTTGATTTCGTAACAAGTTGAAAAAAAATAATACGCACCTGATCGCCGGCGACACCTCGTCGTCGACCCCCAGTCGCCGGGGAGCCTCGCCGTCGGTGGAGCGGAGGCGGGTCGCACTTGAGTAGCCGCAGAAAAAAAAAAAGAAGAAGAGAAACAAACGGAAGGGGAAAAAAGAGAGAAAAAATGAACGGAAGAAGAAGAAAGAGATGGAGGAGAGAGAGAAAAGGGGGAAATTAAGTTATAAAAGCCAAATTTATTAGGGACCTTTGAAAGTTTTTCAGTTTGTATATTGGTCCAAAGGATAAAAAGGAATGAAATTATTCAGGTAACCCTGTTGGTTTTATATGTCCTTGATCTGGTAATAAAACGGATGGTTTCCTTGTTGGCTTATATGGCCTCGAGCTGGTTGTGAATTTGCTGTTGGTTATTCAAGTTGTGGTAAAAATTTGGCATATATTTTGGAGAATAGTTTTGTTGGGGGTGAACTTACCATGGTGAGCACAAACTAAATTTCCATCATGTTTCAACTCCAACCAAACAAAGAAAATCTTGTAAATTGTTTTCTTTTCTAATTTGTAACTCCCCAACCAAACTATGGAAATTGAGGAAATGTAAGTTGTGTATTTCTACACCCATGATTTCTTTGTGAAACAAACAAAAAACAACTACCTCGAGGAAATCTATGGAAATCATGGAAATATGATTTCCATGATGTTTTCAATTTCCTTTTTTTTTGGGTTGGCGAAACAAACAGGCCCTAAGTGCTTTGTTGTTGTTTTCGGTTGTGTTAGCCAGATCAGGTAGATTTCAGATCGGAGTACTGCCGCCTGCCATGATGCTACGATCGTACAAGTCCCACGTGCTCACTTTGTTGGCCCCACTTTGGTGGTCCCCACAGCCCCCCTGACATCCGCAAGATAGAGCGGGCTTGGGCTTATTTCTCATCAGCTGTTTTAACTAAAACACCGGACACCAACTTCCGCCACTAGTTGTTCGCTTTGAATCGTGAATCGTCATCTCGTCTCTCCGTTGAGGAGGTGAGCTGGATAGTGCACCCCAGCCTATCATTTATAATTATTAACGTTGTAACTTTGTTTTATTTATTTATGTCATCATGTTGCGTTTGAGCCCTTCTTTGATGGAGTTCACGCGCTTCTTAGACTTTCGAAACCAATCTTCATGAGAGCGGCAATTTTTGATTAGTCTATGTTTTGGCATTTTTTAATTAGCCTCCTAATCTGTGTTAATATTATTTTTTAATTTTATTAGTCTTATGAGAGTGCTTGGACAAGATGGGACTCTTGGTTTGAATAAAATTCGATCGAGTCGTATATCAAAGAGAGTCAATTCTTTCTCTCTTTTTCCTCATTTGCTAGCTATGAAAGTAATAGAGATACATTTTCATTTGCATGTAATCGTGTTTTAGGGTTAATTGGAGATATATCCCTGTATTGTTGCCCAACTGAACTTATTACCCTATAGTTTTATTATTTGCATATAGCGCCCCTAAAAGAATTATGTTATTGTAGATAGACCTTTTGAATGAAAATATATTATCACATATAGATCCTTTGAAAAGGATAAAAAGTTTTCACCCAGAGGTCTATTCATACGATGATAAAACTACAAGAGTATTAAGTTCAATTTGGCGATATTAGAGAGGTTCTATCTGCAATTAATCCTTATTTTAATTATTATTTCTAGAAATAACAATTAGCATTGAGTTAGAACAATTGATAATGAGGGCTGCCTTAGATAAAATAAACACAACTGTTTACCCCAAATAATTTTATTGACTCTTTTTCTTACCTAGTTCTTCCAAAATATTTTGATGCTAACGACATGCATGTTTTTTCTCTCTCAGGTAACCATTATAGACGTGAAAAGAAAGTTCAAGTTAAGAGGTGGTTGATCACAATATAAATTTTAAAGTGAAAATTAAATGTAGTAATTTCTATATAATATATTTTAGGAAATCTTACTGTAACTTTTATTTCAAAAAATTAAAAAATAAAATAAAAATAAAATACAGTAAAAGAAGGGGAAAAAAGAAAAAGAAAAAGGGGGGAAAAAGAAAAAAGCGAAAGAAATAAAAATACCCACAAACGACACTGAAGAAAGAGAAGGGTCCATACGCAGCCCAAAGAGTTTTTTCACCTAATACTAAAACAAACAAAAGCCCGGCCCATATTTATTCCCTGTCCTCAGCTAGTCTCCTTCCCTTGCTAAATCCTGATTAAAATTGAAGCCATAAGAAAAAGCAGAAGATTCCATGACAGCAACCTCTTCCTCTGCTTTCAAAAGCCCATTCACCATTCAAAATTTTCGTGGCTGTAAGAGAAACCCAACTGTTAATTTTGCCCTTCTCCAAATTTTCGTGGCTCGTCAAAGTTCCTTTTACCTCTGTGAGTCTCCTCTTTAGCTCAGTCTAATTGATGTTTTATTTTTTGTTTTTAATCTGTTTGCTTATTTTGATTGATTTGAAGACTTGGGTAAGGACCAAATTGAAGTTTCTTCTGCCGTTATCCCTTTGTTTTGATTGATTTGTATGTTTTCTGCTGCGAAGTTGATTAATTTACTTGTTCAAGTGTAAGTAGACTTAAATTTATATTGTTAATATCTCATATGTTGGATCAACACTTTTGATGTACTTCGTTCATCTAGGTCTCTCAGAGCCTGGTGATTCTTTCATTTTGTTTGCTCATTTGATTGATTTGGGGAGGGGATTTGGGTCAGCTTTCTCGGGCAAAGTGTTCCTTTTTAGCTGGAGATTGTCAGTTTGGCAATTATATTGCTTAATTTATTGTGGTTTTTTTTTTCGCTTTTCAAACTAGTCATAGTGTGGCATTAGCTTGTAAATTTAGTTGCTAATGTGGTTATTAAGCTATGTTGCATGGGTACTTCTAGTTGAAGCCGTATCCGTGTGACCGTGTCCTACCCGTGTCGTATCCTTACCCAGCACCGAAATTCCAGTTGACACTCCTTAGATATTTGTGTTGGTGCACGCCACACACAACCCGACACCGATTGTTACGCACCAACCGGGAATCTATGTGGAAGCGTCACCAAAACACCCGATTAGATCTCCTTTTTAGACAGTCGATCATCGGGCGATTTGAAAACTTCGAGAAACTATAAGTTCGATCAAAAGAGAAAAGACAATATACCGCAGAAAATAGATCAAAAGACAAAGACACGAGATTTACGTGTTTCGACAATTGCCTACATCCACGGGGAGAGAATGAGTCTTCTTTTATTCTAGAGATCGCAAAATAATTTATTCTTGTGATCTAGATAGATCCCATAAGAAACTCCCTCTCAATCTCACCAAAAGATCTCTCAAAATCCAAGATTTCTCCCCTTAGTTCTCTCTACTTCTCTCTTACAATATGCAACTCTCATTGACTCTCCTACTGCTTGATTTACAATGAACCTCTCAAGGAGCATTTAAAGAGTTTTCCCCTCACTTGAATAAATGTAGGACTCATTCTTTGACTTGGATTATCATTCTAATGTTCTTCCAATTAGTATTTAATTCCAATCGTAATTGATTCTTTTCAATCAAATTCAACCCCCAATCTAAGCCCACCTAGGATTTCCTAAATACAAGGCTATTTCCCAACAATCTCAACCTATGAAGCTACCTTCGGAAACGTCAACCCTTCCTTGTAACCTTTCATCGTAAACTTGTAAAACTGTAGAGAACGAACATCTTTGAGAAATCACCTTAAGTCACCTCTCCCAAAGGGCACCGGAACAATCACCATTCGCGCATTGATATCAAGCCTTTTGATGACTTGACACAGACCTCCATTGCTGCACTCTCTAAGCTCGGCTGTCGACTTTTTGCATACTTCGTCTTGACTCCTCCTGGAGTCGAACTCCCATTTCAGCTCTCACTTGGAACCCAAGTTCGTCGCCAACTTCTCTTCCTCGTGGTCATACACCCTCTTGAAGACGAAGCTCCACGTTGAACACAAGTTCCTTCAGACACCGATACAAGTCATCTCCACACTTCTTCCCAACTAGGACTAGATTCCTATCGTGGTATATTGTGATGACTCCTCTGTGCACTTGAGTTTGGTCACCCATAGAGTCTAGGACCCCAGTGGATATCAGATTCTCTCTTGCCTTCGGGATTAACCAAACATTCTCTAAGGCGACCATGCTCTCCCTTCTTCCCGCCACTGCAATTGCTCCTACACCGCAACGTCGCACATCGTGTCATCCACCGTGTAGACAGTCTCTTTGACTCCTTGCACTAGCGAGTCAGACAGGCTTGTTTGGGAATGTATATGAGCCGGTGCTCCAGAATCCAATATCCAACTGCCACAATAAGTGTTATTCCCGGAAAGCAGCAACACCTTAACCTGCTAACTTTCTTCCTCTGAAACCGCCAACACACCATCAAGTTGATTTCCTGTGATACCCACAGCATATGAAGTTTGGGCCACCTAATCCCCCATCTTTTTCCCCTTCAACCATTCTTACCGTTTGAAGCAGTTTTTCTTCACGTGACCCTTCCCTTGGCTAAAGAAGCACCGCTTAGCCCACAAACTTGTCCCGTTTGAAGATCTCTTCTCTCGTACGTCTGCTACCAACCTGACAACCTGACACCGGAACTGGACTCATCACCAACATCCTGTTGCTACTGAAAGTCATCCGTGAGGAGTGCCGCTTTGACCTCACCCATGGTGATTGTCGCCTTTATCCTTTTTTTTTTTGAATTTTCTTCTACCGTTATCTTTTTTTTTTGATTGATTTGCATGTTTTCTGCTGCTAAGTTGATTAATTTACTTGTTGAAGTGTAAGTAGACTTAAATTTATATTGTTAATATCTCATATGTTGGATCGTTGGATCAACACTGTTGATGTATTTCGTTCATCTGGGTCTCTCAGAATTTGATGATTCTTTGATTTTTTTGATTTGATTGATTCGGAGAATGGATTTGGGTCAGCTTTTTTGGGCCAACTGTTCTTTTTTAGCTGGAGATTGTCAGCCTGGCAATTAAATTACTTAATTTATTGTGGAGTTTTTCGCTTTTCCAACTAGTCATAGTGGCATTTGCTTGTCAATCTAGTTGCTAATGTAGTTATTGGGGGAAACTGGTTTTGGAGTTTGAAGTTTCCATAGAGGGAAGGGTGCACTTTTTACTTAAACGTGTATTTTCTAGTTAACTTGCGTGATAGTTTCCCTTCTGAAGTAATTGGCATGTAATGTTGTAGTTGACTGGGATACAATCATGCAAACTGTTGAATTTAAGGATATTATTTTGATAGCTGAAATTGTGATCGTCTACTGTTAGGCTGATAATCAGTCATTTGATATTCTTTTGTTTCTTTGGTTAAGTTGGAAAGCATTGGATGGGACATTCTAGAGCTTTGGGTGTCCTGTTGTAGAAATTATGTTGTAATCAAATAGCATACTGTATTCAATCGATTGAATTGTGTAATCCACATATAGAAGTACAGATAGTATATACTTAGAAAAACAATTGATTAGATTTCTCTCTGTGATTTGAATGTTTCCATTAGGGCAGTTGAGTGTTAAAAAGAACTTCGAGATAATTAAAATATTGCGTTTTTGTTGAGTTTTGTTTTTTTTTTCTCCTTATTTGGGTTAGGGACCAAGTAATATTTCATAAGCTCCAACTCCTTAACCATTGAATGTGTTATTTATATATTCATTTTTCATCTTTGATTGAATTGGTCAAACTAGTGGTGTTGTTGTTAATTAATTAATTAATTTAGCCAACCTCAAATGCCTTTTTCACCCAAAAATGCCTTTTTCACCCAAAAACTGTTATTCGGTATCTAATCCACATATGTGCTGGATGTTTTCTGCTTTTTGATCAATTTAATTGAGCTTCATGTACTTGCTTAATTCCTATTGTTTTTTGCCTTAAAGTTTTGCTCATTACATTTTATATGTGGGGGCAAGTGTGCCCATTTGCTCTAAAATCAATTTGTTAAGTAAATTACATGATATTGCCGTAGCATCATATTTCTTCTTTTGAATAGATTAAACTGCACACTCATAGTACACAAAACTCTCGTTTAGATGTACTGTTGTGTTGATGGGCAGGCATACTAATTTCATGTATGGTTTATTATGCCAACCCATGAACCGGGTATAGTAATTTCATCATTGTCTTGTTATTTCAGCCATGAATGTTGACTCAATCCATTTTTAAATTTCAGTTGGCTTATTGGATATTACTTATTTATATTGCATTTTGGACTCTGGAGAGTTGATTTCGGGGCATTTAGAACCCTCTGAGAATCCAGTAATTTCCACGTAGCACACACAATTAATATTGGTGATACTTTGCGTAGAAACTTCCACATTTGGCGACGAGTGATATTTCATCTTATTGAATTAACATGATACATATAATGATTTTCTGATCTTTTATTTCTTCATATTATCTGTTTCTTGCAATTTTTATCAGCGTCTCCACTCTTCAGTAATCTGCCAACTGTTCCATGAATTTGTAGTTTTGTTAGTCTAAGAAGTGCAAGTTCCTCTGCAGGTTTACAAGTGAGCTGTGTTCTTAAATGCTTTCTTATTGGAGAAATGTAAATGCGATGAATTTGTATTAATTTAAGAAGTGTGAATTTCTTTTCAGGCTAATGAAGTGAGCCATCTTTAGAAATTCTTTCTTATTGCGGAATTACATAAACATCTGGTACTAAGCTTTTAAGGACTTGTGTCTTTACGGCTATGAGGAAATCATGCTAACTTCATTGGCAGTTGGGAAATTATGGACTATTGGAGAGCCAAACTCCTTTCTAAAGGCTAGTCTAGGTGGCATATCACAAGTTAATACTAAAGGGTGCACTGTGCCTTTCCAGAATTCCCTGGACAGCCATTATGTACATAAATTACATACCTGTTCTCCCTTTAGAATTCCCCCCTGCGGACTAAGCAGTCAGCACCTATGGGGAGATTGTAAACAAGAAATACCAAGGAGCTTACTGGTATGCTGTGTTATATTTATATGTTGATTATTTAGAGGGAAATTTTGATTTTTGAATAAGATTTTTTTCATTCTTCTCAGTGCCATCTGCATGTTAGTGCATCATCAGATGAGGATTATCGCTCATCTCGCAACATAGCAATAAGCCTGTTTAAACGGTACAGAAATGTAATTGATCGCGGAGGTGGGGATAACCTAAAAGTATGTGCTTTGCTTATTTACCTCAAATTTTGTCACTATACGAAGTTTTTTTAATTGCTTGTTTTTCTAATCAACCGATGCTATTTGCTACTTTCATCAGGAATTTATCAATGCCGGGGTGAATGCATATGCTCTTGGTTGTACTGATGAGGGTTTAAGGAAAGAACTTATTGACATGAAGAACTCTGGCACTGAGATTGAAGGGATGGAAACGTACGGTGGGGGCACCAGCTTGAGGTTCAGAATTCTTTCAGAGGAGGTGAAATTATCTAAGAAATAGACATCAGATTCATTTACTTGGTGTTTCAAAATTATTTAGCAATATCTATTGACAAATACATCTTACTTCAGCAACAATTCTTTTCGGTTGGGCTAAAATAGGTTCCATTAGCTCTATCAATTACTCAATCCTGGTTCAGTTTACCATGCCATATCTTAGTTCTATAGGCACGTGGCATCCAAATTAAAGGCTGTTTGGTTGGATGGAAATGGATTGGAAATGTATATAGAGCAACTGAATTTGTAAATACATTGTTTGGTTTATAATTTTGTAATTAGGAAAGGTAAATTGACTTGCATTTTGTAGAGAAAAACTTGCAACAAATGCTACATACAATTTGTTGGGAGGAAAAGCTGCAGACTTCAAAAAAGGTAATTAAACAATAAAAAATTCTACTTCATAAAAAAATCTTTTCAAATCCAAATAGGAAAAGCATCTACACCCAAGTTTCCTTTTATGACAAAATTTGTAGTTTTTGCCTAATTGTTTTTCAACCAAACACTAAACTTGCATTTGAAAATACATTTCCTATAACTGTAGAGATCCAAACATCGAACTTGAAGTTGATTTCTTGCAACAAATGTTGCTGTTGCAACATGTACTGCAATTTATTTTTGCAGCAAACCAAACAGCCCCTAAAGTGCACTGAAGCTCATCATAGAATGCAACCAATTTTGTTAGGATCAGATTACATGGTAAATCATCATGGGGAACAAATGGGATGAAAATGTGAATCATATGATCCTTCGTATAGGGGTGGAAGTGAACCAAATAATTAATAAGCAGTTTGGTTATTATTCGTCCAGCTATTCGATCATATTCGATTCGCTATCTCATTTAACAGTAAACGAATAATTTTTAGTATTCGATTCATAAACGAATAGAATTTAACCAAATGTGTATTCGATTCGCATGGTCATTAAATATTCATTTATGTTCTAAATTTATTAAATGGTAGATTAGACATTTTCTAAAAATTTTAATTAGTTTAATTTCAGGCATAAGCTTAAATGGAAAAGGCAATTTAGAGGGAAAATTAATAAAAATGATGCTTTGGAGGGAATGTTTACAAATATATACAACTGTTGGGTGTATATGCAAGAATCTCGAAAAGAATAAGAAAGTAAAAAAAATGTGACAGTCCTAAGGTTTGAACACAGGACCTGCTATATTAGAGATGAATCCCCTAACCATGTGAGCTACCAAATATTCGTGGATATTTAGCGAATATCCCATATATATACGAATTCAAATATGAATATCATTCTGATATTCGACCCGAATTCGAATATTGAAAAATTGACCGAATTCGAATTCACTGATGTTTGCTCCGATTCGGTTGTTTTCCACCCCCTACCTTCGTGATCTCTCTCAGAAATGATTGGCAGACTAAGGGTATAAATGAAAAAGAGTAAAAAACTATGAAATATCTCTTCAATATTTCATTTCCATCATAACTTATTCGACTTGTTTCATGAGTTCATTTTTCTCATAGTGCTCCTACCTGTGACCTGCTTCCTTCCATAGGGAAAGAACTGAAGGATTTGGTTTTCAAACTGAACCTTAACCATCTTTGATAATGAACGACAGAATTACAGCAAAAGAATAATTTAGTAAACACATGTAGTGAAGAACTTAAAGATTTTCTAATTGAATAGAAAGAAAAATGTAACTAACTTATTCTGTATTTCCTGGTAACCAAATAGAGTAAGCTACAGCTCTACTGTCACTTCATATTACTATATAGCTAGTTATATTTTTTCACCTGTTCCACAGTTACTTCAGAGATCAGATTGTCCTGTAAATCTAACCTTTTAGGATCGTACATGCTTTTTCATTTTTGAGTTCACCGCGTTCTTGAGTGTGCATGAAAACTAAGCTTTCTTTCTTTCTTTCTTTTAGACTGCTGGTGTATCTTTGAGCAAGCTATTTAGTACCTACTAAGGTTAGATATTAGTTTGCTGTGTCTTTCCTGTATAATTTCAATTCCTGTATACTTTCAATCAGTGCAGCAAAAATTTGAGAGTGTTTCTAGTTGGTTCTTCAATATGTATTGTGCTTCCGAACTCAATGTTCTTCCTCCCCTTTATAGCCTCTTTCCTGGGCTTGGACAATTTCGGGGTTTGTTACTCGTTTTACATGAGCTTGATTTGTCTAAATAATGCAATCATTTTCTTGTATGTCAAACTGGCCCTCCAGGTGTATGGAGAACCCTTCGCCTTTCCCTAATTTTCTTACTAGGGATTTGGCACCAATACAGATGATTACTGTTAGATACATAGGTAGTTTGCGGTTTTTGGTGGGGGCCTATTCAAAGTGGTGTCGTTCTCCATAATCAGACTATGTTCTGATTACAAAATATTTTAAGATGATGACGTCTAGTATCATAGGATAGTCAAAACATGTTGATTCTTTGCAGAAAACATTCATACTGCATATTTCTACCATTTGGCATGACTCTTTCAAAATTTGCTTTCAGAACTGCAAAACTCTGTCCATTGGATAGTGGAGAATTGTTTATCAGATAAGTTATTTTATGCATGTGTGATTCACTAAAAGATTCTTTTTACATTTCATATCATTTTTTGTCGTTATGTAGGTCCATGAGTGTATTCTGTGGCTTAGTATCGTGTTTATCACCATTCTGTGCACACCACAGCCAACTGTAGTCAGGTGGTCGTCTATACCACCTGTCTCAACTGAAATCATGCTTCAGTGGAAAGGGTTTTGTGCTCTTATAGCAAATGCTTATTATACAAGAGGAATGGCATGGTAAGGATGATCTGGCTTTGTACAATTATGTTTTCCTTCTTAATCTTTAGTATCTTACATTCGCCATATTGTATGGTGTATTTTGGAGTTTTGTACTACAAAATGATAACGATGACATTTTTGGGAAAACCGTGGGATAAGCCTTTAATAATCAGGTAAATCATTTTGACAAGATAATATAGTGTTGAAAATCAATGACATATTTGAGATTTCTTTATGATGGTTGTGGTATATATATATATATATATATATATATATATATATATATATATATATATATATATATATATATATATATATATATATATATATATATATATATATATATATGGGAAATATGTACCTAAGGAGCCACCTTAGATTGAATCTAAGGATACACCTTCAAAATTACGTTATATGCAATCAATTTACTTGATCCACTCCGTTCATTTTGATCTATATGTTTTGGATGGTGTGTAAACAAAAAATTAGGCATATTGGGTTGTAGTTACTCATGCATCAAGTGATTGTGAAATTAATGGTTTTACAACAATACAACTAAAGTCACAATGAAAAATATGCGTTAGAAGTATTGAAACATCATGATTTTTATTTTATAGATGTTTTAAGACATCTAGATCATGATGAATGGAGCGGATCGTCCATTGAAATAGCCCAATCCATGCATCGAGAGGTGCATCCTTAGATTCAATCTAAGGTTGCTCCTTAGAATCATATTTCTCTCTCTCTCTCTCTCTCTCTATATATATATATATATATATATATATATATATATATATATATATATATATATAGAGCAAGACTCCTATGAACTTAAGTTCATAATGAATAGTGATGCACCAACTTTTCTAACCACTCATCTTGCTTTGGGATCCGTGAAAGATATAAAGCTACTTTGAGATTTGTGCATCACAAATCTCAAGGCAAGATGAGTGGATAAAAAGTTGGTGCACCACTATTCATTATGAACTTAAGTTCATAGGAGCCTTGCTCTATATATATATGGAATGATGAATATGAGATGACGGCTCATTTTACTAAATGAGCTACCAAGAGATAGAGTGGTGAGGTCCACACCTTTTGATGTGACTAGCAAGGTGGGCCTCACCACATGGCTATCTCTTGGTAGCTCATTTAGCAAAATGAGCCGCCACCTCATATACATTATTTCCATATATATATATATATATATATATATATATATATTATTGAAATGATATAGGTTGAGGATTAACGTCAATTATGAAGATTTAAAAGTTTTCTATATGTTTCATAGACAAGATAGTAGTGTGGAACTTTGCGTTGACTGTAGAGAACTGAAAAGAATGACCATCAAGAAAAAGTAATCACTTCCTCAAATTGATGAACCATGATCTAATCGACCAACTACAAGGTACTCAATTCTTTTCAAGTTAGATTGCGGTCAGGCTACAATCAATTAAAAATTAATTCAGAAGACAATACCATAGACTGTCTTCAAAACCTGATACGGTCATTATGAACTTTAGTGATGCCCTTTGGACTGTCTATGCACTGGCTTTGTGGACTTAATACTTAATGAATCGAGTATTCCAATCTTATTTGGACAAATTTATTGTGGCTTTCATTGATGATGTCCTAATCTACTCTAAGAGCCTTCACGAACATGAAGAGCATCTAAGAATGGTAAGGATGATCTGGTTTTGTATAATATGTTTTCCTTGTTTAATATCTTACATTCACTACATTGTATATGTTACAAAATGATAAGTGACTATGAAAGTTGTCCTGTATTGACGAAAAGAGTGGCAGTCTCCATCCTTGTCGATGGTCTGTTTGCACTGACTTTCTTTAGCATGTGAAGATGTATGGCATAGCCTGTATCACATTGATATGAGAAGGCTATTATAGCTAAAGTAAAACTCTCCTACGTTCTGGTACTAGTGTATTTCTATTACTGTACTGCCAATAAGGTTGTGGTTGGGTCCTCTTAGTTGCTGATGTATGCTGAATCTTGAATATTGGTCAGTCCATTTTTCTTCTGACATTGTTTAAAGAGGACCCATGTTTTAACCCTTTCCCTACATTGGTACCTTTTTGTTTTCTATTTTACCAGATTGATAAAGGTTTAGGACATGGCAGGACTTTTACTTAAAAAAAGAACAGTGTTCAATCAAACATCTCATCTCCATTGTATTCTTTAACACAGTATCTTGCCATATCTTGATAATCTGCTTGTGAAACATAAAAGTGAGTCCTATCTATAACAAGGCTAACAAGGATACTCACAATTGTCTCTACAGTTTCTTCTGTTGTATTGTCTGTAACTTAATGTACATGCATCTGGTTCCATGAGCGTGCATGTACAGCAGTGTGGATGTTACATGCAACCCATATCTTTGTAAGGGACATAACTTACAGTAGCAAGATCTAAGAATTAGGAGCTCCGTGAACATCTAACATAAAGGAACCAACAAAAAGGAGCAGACCCTCTGCATGTATTCTATAGTATTGTGATGCCAAAGTCCTGAGTGCGTACATCATGTTATCATATGAAGGCATAAAATAATATGTCAGATTCCATCAACTAAAAGAAACCATGAGGACCATGATATTAGATGATTCACAGGAATGGATTGATAGGGATTCATGGATCTCTGTCAATTTTCAAAAAACACAGAAGGTCCACTATATTAAATGCATCATGGATCCTTTTAGTTCTGATTCTACGAGTCCTTTTTCATATATAACCTTCTAAAGGCAATTTTTTTTTAATGAAAGATTCCAAAAACACTTCAGCACCTCATGTTTGTTTTTTGATTACATGTGCATTTGAACATGCCCATCAGCCCATGTGCATAAACTCGCCTATATTCAAGTGGAGAAGGTAACACATTTTAAAATTAAGTATCTGACAACAAAAATATGAAGATATTTCATCTAGGAGAAACTCTGATTTGTCCAGGGCATTATACTTCATGAACATATTACATCTATGTACCTGAATGATAGGTCCCTTGTTAATGATTATTTCGAACCAATATATAATATTCACTTTGAGTCTCCATTTATATGAAGTATTTTACATGCAGAAGAAAATTTTTTCTTGTAACTGGTCAACCTTGCTTCAATAGATTGAGTTAGAGTATCTTATAAAGGCATATTTCTGTTGGAATTTCGTTGCGTCATGTTTTTAAGGTTGTACTTACTGCTTAACTTTATATTAGACTTACTTCAAATAAGTATGCATTAACCTCTTTGGTACTTCTGCTAAAATTTAAGTTCTTACATTCAGGCTACCTGTGAAAACTCTCCAGCTGGAACAAATGGCTGTAATGGGCAGTGCTGAGGAGCCGTCCGTTGTTGCTAGCCGGATGCGATTAGTATTTAGTACACTAGAGGTTCAAGAATACTGCCCATATCTTTGATATATTTATGTTCAATAAGTTTTAATTATTTAGTACACTAGAGGTTCAAGAATACTGCCCATATCTTTGATATATTTATGTTCAATAAGTTTTAATTTAAAAGAAACTTTCATAATAAGTTTACATCTTCAATGTCTTTACTGCTAATTGTTTGGAGTTTGCCATTCTTGCGGGAACTTTTGCTTGTAGTGGGTTGAAGATAGGGAAAACAGGAAATAATTTCACTGTTGAATTTGGTTTTCTTACCAAGGTTAAGTGCACATAGACCTGTAGTATCACGATGTGCTACTTATTACCTCTTAAGTTTGATATTCGCAGAGTCGCAGATACGCACCCTGAGTGAAATTTTTTTCTCATTTACCCTCAGGGAATGGCTGAATATGTCTTTTGTGGCAGCAACAACCCCACACACACACCCCCACCCACCCACACACACACACACACACACAAACACGTGTTAAAGAGTCAATAATTTCACTCAGGGAGTGTATCTGCCTATATCAAAGTTAAGGGGTAATAAGTGGTACAACATGATACAACAGGGGGCCTGTGCAATTAACCCGCTATTCGTTATGAGTGGACAGGCTTTATTCGAACTTTTGAACAAAATAAAACATGGATCAGTTGAAGTTTATTTCCTTCATAGTTTTCTATTGTATGTGCTATCTTTCAAATCTACCCAGGACCTAAATATATCTCTGTTACATCTCCTTTAGTTTATTAACTGCAGTGTGTTCTGTAACTTTTAAATCTCTCCATAAAATAAACATGTCTCTCGATATACATAATGTGATGTCTCTCCCAGAGTTTGTTAATTTCGATCAGTAGTACATAATCTTGTTTCCCCAGCCCCTCAAACAAATTACCACCATATGGCGAAGCACCAACTAATAACATTTTCCAAAATTTTATTAGTAAAAACATCGAGTTAAGTTTACAAATGATTACAGAATTATGATGCAGCTAAAATGTAGAATAATGCATACTGCAATTTCTGTACCCTCCATGAACAATTCACAATGTTTTATATACAAGACAGGCTTTGAGGGAGGGATGATATTCATTTTGACTTTCTTGTTGAAAAAGGGTGAAATTTCTCTGATTTCAGTATTTTGGCCTTTGCAGGTAGTCAGTCCACAATGGCCAAGAGTTTAGCTAAGCTCTAAAATTTATCACAAAAAGGTTTTACTGGTTCAGTGGCATGAAAGGAACTGGCTAATAATTATCTCAATCCTCTGGAGGAATGAAAAGGATTTTTTTGCCACAACCAAGTTCCTTTGTTGAGCAAAGGCATGAATTTCTTTTATGTACAAGATTTGTGTACTATGAGTGCAAATAACAATTTCAAGAATTAAGTTATTTGATATATTGATGTATACATATGGCCCATTGTCATGAGACCAGGCAGTGTAAATTTCTGTAACGATATATGACATATCCTGCATATGGTATAAGTCTAATTATAATTCTAAATGTGTATATATCCCAATATTATGTCAGTTTTTTTGTTATTGACATTTCCCTAAGAAACTCCATCATTGTTTGTGTAAATTTCTTTTTAGTTTGAGATTTTGTTCTTGTCGAAATGTATTAAAATGCGGTTTGCTTAAACTATACCTATAAATGGTGCATACTGTTAAGCTTTTCGTTCAGCTTTTTTTTTGCCCAATCCTGCTTGCATGTATCATCTATTGTTCTAATTATGCATTTTCTTATTCCGGATGTTGCTTTGCTTCTCTGTCATTTTCCCATGAGATTGAGAAAGCCAAATCACAATCTGTATTTCGTTGCAAGTTTGGGACAGTTGATGCTGCATTAAAGGTAAAAATTTTATGCCCAAAATAATGTCATTTTCAGATGCATCACATTTCTTATGTTATGCGAATAAATCCTTCAATATAGCATAGTCACAGTTGCCCAATACATTGCTGTTTCTTTCTATTTATTATGAAAGCCCTGACATTTTTGGTTCTTCTTTGTACTATTGCTCTAGAAGACTACAATCCTTTTGGTATGATATGTGGCATTGATGATGCTGACAAGTGGAGATTTCCAGGTTCACAACTTGGAATCTTGCAGGGAATCACCGGAGGAGATTAATTTTTTTGAAAGCTCATTCTTGGGAGAGGTTAGAATGCTTGGTGCTTTGAGGAAACACAGCTGTGCTGTTGAAATCTATAATTGTTATGGGGACAAATTTTCATTTTAGACCCTTTCATACATTTATTTGTAAAAAACGACCTCTTTCTGTTTTATTTGCAAATTTCGACCCCTGAAACTGGGTCGAAATTTGTAAATAAAGTTCGAAAACTTCACGGGATTTAGAATCCCGTAAAGTTTAGTCCTTAATTAAACTTCACGGGATTCTAAACACAGTGAAGTTTAGAATTAGGCTAAACTCCACGGGATTTTAAATCCCGGGGAGTTTATAAATATGACATGGTTATAATATTGGCTAAGTGGTTTAGCATTAGTTAGAAGGCTTGGGTTGAAAGCATAGGGTTTGAATCTTAGCCTTGTAAATTTTTTTTACTATTTAAGAAAAAAATATGTTGAGATAAGATTCGAACTCAAGACCTATTGAATGATTAAAGTTTAGCTTTTTGAGCTAACCACTTAGCCATTACTAAAATCATGTCATATTTATAAACTCCTCGGATTTAATATCTCGTGGAGTTTAGTTTATTCTAAACTTCACGGTGTTTAGAATCCGTGAAGTTTAATTAGGACTAAACTTCACGGATTCTAAACACGGTGAAGTTTAGAATTAAACTAAACTCCACGGGATTTTAAATCCGGGAGTTTATAAATATGACATGGTTATAATATTGGCTAAGTGGTTTAGCATTAGTTAGAAGGCTTGGGTTGAAAGCATAGGGTTTGAATCTTAGCCTTGTAAATTTTTACTATTTAAGAAAAAATATGTTGAGATAAGATTCAACTCAAGACCTATTGAATGATTAAAGTTTAGCTTTTTGAGCTAACCACTTAGCCATTACTAAAATCATGTCATATTTATAAACTCCTCGGATTTAATATCTCGTGGAGTTTAGTTTATTCTAAACTTCACGGTGTTTAGAATCCGTGAAGTTTAATTAGGACTAAACTTCACGGATTCTAAACACGGTGAAGTTTAGAATTAAACTAAACTCCACGGGATTTTAAATCCGGGAGTTTATAAATATGACATGGTTATAATATTGGCTAAGTGGTTTAGCATTAGTTAGAAGGCTTGGGTTGAAAGCATAGGGTTTGAATCTTAGCCTTGTAAATTTTTACTATTTAAGAAAAAATATGTTGAGATAAGATTCGAACTCAAGACCTATTGAATGATTAAAGTTTAGCTTTTTGAGCTAACCACTTAGCCATTACTAAAATCATGTCATATTTATAAACTCCTCGATTTAATATCTCGTGGAGTTTAGTTTATTCTAAACTTCACGGTGTTTAGAATCCGTGAAGTTTAATTAGGACTAAACTTCACGGTGTTTAGAATCCGTGAAGTTTAATTAGGACTAAACTTCACGGTGTTTAGAATCCGTGAAGTTTAATTAAGGACTAAACTTCACGGATTCTAAACACGGTGAAGTTTAGAATTAAACTAAACTCCACGGGATTTTAAATCCGGGAGTTTATAAATATGACATGGTTATAATATTGGCTAAGTGGTTTAGCATTAGTTAGAAGGCTTGGGTTGAAAGCATAGGGTT
The DNA here is from genome assembly GCA_012295165.1 of Asparagus setaceus. Lineage (NCBI taxonomy): Eukaryota > Viridiplantae > Streptophyta > Magnoliopsida > Asparagales > Asparagaceae > Asparagus > Asparagus setaceus. Next base: position 36,791,193 of record CM022704.1, read on the forward strand.
TGAATCTTAGCCTTGTAAATTTTTTTTACTATTTAAGAAAAAAATATGTTGAGATAAGATTCGAACTCAAGACCTATTGAATGATTAAAGTTTAGCTTTTTTTGAGCTAACCACTTAGCCATTACTAAAATCATGTCATATTTATAAACTCCTCGGGATTTAATATCTCGTGGAGTTTAGCCTAATTCTAAACTTCACGGTGTTTAGAATCCCGTGAAGTTTAATTAAGGACTAAACTTCACGGATTCTAAATCCCTAATTGCGATTATTTCACATTTTGACCCGGTTTATTGACTATTTGAAACTAGGTCGAAAATGCCAAATAAATCTCAAATAGGTCGATTTTTAAAAATAAATCTTAAAAAGGGTTGGTTTTGAAAATTTGTCCTTGTTATGGAGTACATAAAAGGGGATCTGTGAAGGTAAATTGATGTCCGATATGTTTATTTTCTGATGTTCTTGTCAAGTATTTTTTTTAATTAAAATATGTGTCCAATACTTGTCTCTGCAGGTTTATTTGGAGAAATTATTAGAATAAGGGAGAGAACCATACCCCGTGTTATAACCTACAAATAAGCTAAGTGTTAATCCCCCTCGAGAGGCCGACATGTGTCCCATCTTGCGCATGATCAAACCTATTCAGAGACGAGCGACTCAAACTGTCCCTGCGGCCGACCCAATGGGCCGAGAACTTGCGTAGCCGACTAAAAAGGCGGTACTTGTTAGCCTACCCCCATATCAGCCCAACACACACCCGTACTCGGCCTACTATTCCAGCCGACAACTTGCGTAGCCGACTAAAAAGGCGGTACTTGTTAGCCTACCCCCATATCAGCCCAACACACACCCGCACTCGGCCTACTATTCCAGCCGACAACTTGCGTAGCCGACTAAAAAGGCGGTACTTGCCGGCCCTCAGGCAGACGACTACAAAGGCGGTGTATCTTCGAAATCCCCGCTGACAGCCGACTACCCTCGCATTTACTGTGTTGTCAGAGTCATCATTTCTCCAGCTCCTATAGCCTTTATGACTCATGGGATCAAGTCAGTACCGAGCACCTGCTATCATCTTCGCATTAAATGCCTGGATCACTCACCCTCTTCAGCGGCCGACACCTGTCAGGTATCTGCCGACTCAGCTGCCTATCTAAGACTTGGTCAAAGTTACCAATATGCCCTTCCGATCCACTATAAAGGGAAGCTGCACTGCATGGAGTAACTTCTTCTACTTTTTTTGCAACTTTGAATAACTAACAACTACTTATCTTTTATTGTCCACTCAAGTCCCATTTCTGACTTGATCGTCGGAGGAACAACCGGAGAACCCAACTCTGGCCTCTCACGAGCTTTTCATGTGCAGGAGAGAACATCTAGCTCCAGAACCAGTCATCTGAAGAAGCTTGAGGGCCATAACCCCACACTAATTCATAATTGAACCCCCTGTTTGATAACTGACATCAACACCCCGGTTGACATAGGTCTGTTTATTGCTAGAGACTAGCATTATTGCATGTGCAAAATGCTCGTGTAAGAGGAATTACAACTTAAATATTCTATTTTTACAATAAAAGGACCACTTCAATGTCTTAAAATATCATCAATTTTACATTATATTTTTATCATGTTTGTTCATTTAATATGCTATATCTTTCTTATCTTATTTGGAATTGACTATGATAAATATTTCAATTTGAGCATTGACGTAATTTCCTTATATAATTTTATTTAGAATAGTCAATTTTTTTTCATATTTTCTATTCAAATTATTATTTTACTTATTTTTAGCCTGACTATCTAGTTATACACTTTTGATTGTATTTATATTGGAACATATTGTAATTCCAATTGTTATTTTATTGTATATTAGTATTCATTTTTAAAATAGAATTTTATCCTTTCATATTTGTATCTCTTATAATATGCAATGTAATAGATATGTTATCAGAAGCTTTAATAATAAGCTTATGTCAACATTTTAGAAAGTTCTAGAATAGATGACGAGAAGAGAAGAGAAAAGAGAGGAAAAAAGTACTTCTATAAAATTACGATTCTACCCTTTCAAATGCAATAGAAATGGAGAAAGCGTCCACCGCTCATTCATTTTTAGCCTACCCCGACTATTTCCATTATATAGTAGTATAGATAGATGTTGCATGTGCATTGGTGGAGCTTCACTCCAAGCACATTATTCATAGGGATATAAAAAGTGAAAATATTTTAATCGATCAAGATAACAAGAGAAGCACCAATTATCAAGCTTACTGATCTTGATAGATCTGTACAGATCTGTGCTGCTCCAGTCTTTTACTGCACACATGTTGTAATGCACATCTTGGGAATTCATCGGCCCGATTGTTGTGTAGGAACTCCACGATAGAGGCTCCGGAAATATTGCAAGCTATGCACCGAAGGAATATGTATGGTCGGGTAAGTCTTTCTTCATGGCAAGACTCCTGCTTGGGTATCATTTTTGTTAGGTGCTTTCAGAATCTTATCTGACCTTCTTAAAGTCCCTGCTGCTTCAAAACTTTGAGGTTGTGGTGAGGATTGAGTTTTATAATTTTACATTCTAACAATGCCCCCACTGGTTGAGCATTCTTTTTTATGTGCTGAAACCTGGACTCACATAGTGGTATTAAATTTTTTAAAATTCACAATAAATTTGTGGTCAGTAGGATTGGAACATGGGTTGCTTTGATACTATCTTAAAGTCTCAGCTCCAAAACTTTGAAGCTGTGGTTAGGATTGAGGGTTATAATTATATATTCTAACAGACCTTAGCATTCTACTGTAGTTTTTATGCGAGGGTGAGTTTTAAGTTTTCATTTCTTGTTATGCATTGTCCATTTGTACTCATCGCCATCTAATTTAGGGTAGGCTGTTAACATCATGGCTATCCCGCTGTTATATATGGCTGTTAACATGGCTATCCCGCTGTTTTGGTGCACTATCGCCATCTGATATGACTGAGCCAAATGAAACAAGTGATGGTTTAATTTAGAAAATTAAAAACAAAGTGGCATATGAAAGAAACATAGTCCATCATTTTTTACAGTTAGATTGATCTTAAGAATGTACTGAGCTACTTTATGCAGAGCTAGACTGAGGTACTTTATGTAGAGTTAGTGCATTCTTAAGTTCAATCCAACTCCGCATAATGTAAGGGCTACGTAGAGCTCTTTGAGCAATCTAACTCCACATGAAAAAAACATAATTCCATCAGGAACAGCAAGAGCGCTTTGAGCAGCTTGGACCTGTAAAATTAGACACTTACTGTTCTTTAGTGTAAGAGCTACATAGAGCTTTTTAAAGAATACCAGTTTTGGTGCTTTTGCTTAAGTTGTCAATTATGCACTTTTACTATATAAGATGAAAACATGACAGAGATCAATTTCAGAGAGATTGAAAATTTGAAGAGAACTGAGGTACTTCGTTTACTTACAAAATATCAGTCTCAAAGCCTGATTTATTAACTAAACCCCGTTTCAAGAGATCACATTACATTACTTTCAGCCTTTGGAACTCGAACAATAGTCAAAATCAAACCTTTTCTTTTCTGAAGCTACTTTCCACATATAATTAAATAAAACAAATATAAACAAGATCCTAATATCGATCTAATAGATCCCTTAAATAGTTATATCTATCATGATGAGTTAGATATTTGATTGGCTAAATACTTAATTCAACCTAATTGCTGTGTTGAGAGGCCTAAATTGTTTTGACAGGTAAGACTTCCATGATTCCATCTAAAGCTATATAGAACTAAAATTGGAATTACAAGGTCTCGATTCAGTTAGTTACAGAAATAATAAAATCTAGGAACTCAAAAGTTCTTAGGACATTCAAAAATAAAAGCAGAAAGTTCTCATTTCTGCAGCGGCACTTATTGGGGCTAAAAACTAACTTACACAAAAGGAATTGAGTTTTACAAATATTTCGGGAAACAGATATCTTAAACAATATCTTACAAAGTTTTAATTTTCAAAAGGTTGTCCATTTCCTTGAAAATATGGAAGTTTAAAGAATTAAAAACTTTCTTTAAACCCTATTTTTATACATTTTAGAGGTTAAAAACCTAGTAGTATGCAGAAGAGTGTGTAAAATAACCTAACAACAGTGAAGGATAGTTTTAATGTCATATAGATATTCATCTACATCTAACAAAAGATAAGAATTGCTTTCATGACTGTTCTTTCTTATATGTAATGTAACATGTCTGTCTTTGGATTTCACTGGCAGGAACACAAAAGAAATGTCATATATTATAGGTAATTGACTATATAGTATACACAAAAATTCCTACATTTCCCGAGATAACAAAAGATAAAATTGACTAGTATACACAAAAGAAAAATGTACCTTTCTTATAAAAATATTCCATGCAGAGAGCTATATATTCTATAAAATGGATTGACTATCTTATACATAGATTTCCTAATTTCACTCGGCAACATCATCTACATTTGTAAAGTTGAAATATGCAGGAACTCCATCTAATGTTGCAGCTTCTTCTGAGCAGTATCCATGCATTTTATTTCAATTAACTTTGAAGTATGAACTTCAATGTCCTTCAACATTTGATTCAAGAGTTTATGGAAGGCTAGAGTACTTTCACCAGCCTTCCATCTGTAAAATGAACCATGTTATTGTTTAGTGTAAGAGCTACACTGACCTTTAGAAAGACCATCAGATTCATTTCTTATTGTTAAGTAGATGTATGAATTTTATGATTTAAGACTAAAGCATAATGCTTTTTGAAAAAGAGAGGCAATGTTGAGTAATAGAGTAGTAGAATATAGGATTGCAGATCTAGAAAAAAGGTTGATGCGTGAATTTCAAAGAGTGAAGGGACGTGATAGCACTTTTACCACTCAAAATTTAGAAATTAAAAAATAAAATAAAAAAAATAAAACAATAAAACAATGTTGCACTGAATTGATGAAGAAGCCATAAAACGTTCCTTCACTTAGGCTTTGGAAACTCAAACCATAATCAAATCAAATTCTACCTCTACACATACTTTGCAGATATAATTAAAGAAAAGATGCAGTAACAAAATAATAATACTTAACTGACACTACAAGAAATTAGGTTTTTAATGAAGAGAAATCCCTTCATAAAAGAGCCAAATCCCGTCGTTATTATCTATGTACGACGGTAGTAATTCCCTTCATGACCCGTCGTAAAAGCCTTCTTCGCTATAGCCTCGTAAAGGTTTTCAGTTCCGTCATTAAAGAGTGTCTAGCGACGGGAACCATTACCGTCGTTCACATTTGTGACGGGGGAATTCACCGTCATTACCATTTACGACGGGAGCTATTGACCATCATTATCTATTGCGACGGTGGAATTAACCGTCATTGGTGCCTAACGATGGTTTAAAAACCCGTCGTTGATGTCCCAGTAACGACGGTTTTTCCATTCATTGATGTTTAAAAGTGTCACGATTAGTGTAGATTAAAACACATCAACTATGGGTTTTCCCTTTCTTAATGCATTGAAATTCCGCACAATGATCAGGCTGCTTTATACAGAATCCCTGTTTATATTTTGAAACCCAAAATTACATTCACACCAATGCAAGTATATAAAAACAATCCAATAATAATATGCAATTGAAACCTAAATATCCATTGATTCAGAACTTCAAGAAATAAAGTTACACCATCTTGAGTAATCAGTTGTGCTAACAAGACATAATAATCCAAGTATTAAAAAAAATGTTAATTACATAAATAATCCTCAAGTGGTTTAAAATCTTCAGCAATCCTCTAAGCTCAGCAATCCTCTCTTCCCCAATCTTCAATAACCTAAAATTTTAAAAAAAATAAATAAGTGTCAATTGTAGACAATATGTAAAATATTATCTTCTTAGGGGGAAAAAATCACATTTACTAGAGTACGAATAGTCAACCTTCAAAATAAATATTATCTATTTAAGAAATTACTTACCGAGTAATCTTCTCGAGTACGAGTAGCAAATGAATCGTAGGGTTGTTCGTGAATCAAATGTAGTTGAACCCAACCTAAATTGATAAAGCATAAAGGAATGAATAGAAAACAACCTTCGGCAACTTAAAACTATGTGAACTCAATGGCACAAAGTAAATAGCACTAACATAATCTTCAAGCAACGTATCACCTAAGTACGACACAAGGTAATGCAAGTAGCTTGTATACAATAAATAATGTTTCAACCTCTAGTTCAAAAGTTTACCAAATAGGAACAAACTTATCGCCAAGAGGGTCTTCCTTGTCGTATAATTTCCACTCCATGATGCTTGAAGCAAGTTTAACAGTAACTAACACTTCCCTCTTTTTACAGCTAGAATCTTTGTAGACCTGATGACCAAATATTTGTAATCATAATAAGAAATAAAGATAAGCTATGCAATGTTGAAGGAAACACTACTTGTAAAAAAGCATCAACCCAGATACTTACAACTGAGAAGGAAAACACATAAACACCGGATTTATAGAAGGGCTTTGCCTTTCTTTGCCGCAAAGACAATATGTACAGTCCATGAAAACCATTACGCAAAGAAGGCTTTATACGTTGCGCAAACACAAGGTCTCCACTAGAAACTCTTCAAACCATTTTAAAGACAATTTTATGCTTTGGCCAACAGAAATAGTAGCATATGAACTTTGTTATGGACCTATTTATCCATCAAGCAATCTAAAATATGCAAAAGTGAGATGAAAACTATCACTTACCAACAATATTAATATTATAAGATACTTGTCGAATATGCGTACACATATAAAGTGCTCATTCAACATATAAATTCTGACATTATAAACCTTCTTCTGCGTGCTTTTCATGGAACTTAAATCATTTCAAACATGACTTAGTTAAATATGTCCAAATTACTTTTTCACCTTTCAATTATCTTCATCAAATATGCATGTACATGAACAAACTAACCATCCAATTTCTTGTCGTTTCAATCACTTTTTCGTTTTCTTTTTGCTTATGAGGCCTTCAAGTAGATTTAGAGACATTTACAATTAGTCGAAGCTGCGGTTAATAAACATGCATGCGAGCACAAAACAGCATGAAACAACCTAAACATAAATGTGGAAAGCAGAGATAAGGGCAATCACTATTTGTCAAATTTAGAAAGACTATGAATACACAACACATAAATTCGCTCCAAAATCTGAAAACAACCATCCCTTAACTTATTTTAACCCAATCCAACAACAAAAAGGATAAATCAAGCGCAACCCACTATATAATCAGAGCATCTAAATGAAAACCACCACTCAATTCATCATCTAGCTCACCTAAGAGTAAGACCCAATTGGATAAAAAACAGTGATCTAACCCAAATTCAGCCAAGACCCACTAAAGAACCAACCACCTAAATCAAAAAACTACAATCAAGAACCAAACTTGAAGTGAAATTACCACTCAACGTGAGCCAAGGTGACTCCTTGACGCCCCGTCCTGCAACCAAACCAAGAACCTGAAGAACCAAGAATGCAGCCATAAAGCTGTGAGCTTCCATCGAAATCTCATCTCCCACATTGTGAACACCAACAGAGTGAACCCAGCTTCTTTAGACGAGCTGAGGGCTACCATGGCAATATACAAGCATTTTATCAAACATGTTATAGTCATGAATAAAGGAAAAAGAAAATGATGAATCCCCAAGCATTTGATCAAACATGTTATAGTTATGAATGAAAGGCAAGTGCAAATGATATAGCCGAAGATGGGAGTTTACCAATCTATTGATCTACTTTAATTAGAAATGATAATTCGAAATAGTTTTTGACTAAAGCAAACCTCTTGGATCGGGTGGAATAAGATGTCGACAGAGGAGTTGGGCTACGAGCGCACAGACGGAGGAGGCGGCTGCAAGTGCAGAGAGGAGGCTTTGAGCGGGTCGTTGGAGAAGGAGGCGACGAGCTCAAGGAAGCAGGTGATGATATCAAGATGACGAGGGCGTGCCGTATTGTTCGCCATCACTTCGAAGATTCGGTAGATCGACATTGGAATCAAATCAAGGCGCGAGGGTGTTTAAGAGATTAGGTGTTTTGGAGGAGTTTGGGGAGAGAGGAGATTTTGGATGCACACGGTGAGAGGAGGAAATGATGAACTCAAGGAAGGAGGAGGAGGCAACAATGAGTTCGAGAAGGAGGGAGGGGAGAGGCGAACTCGTGAAGGGAGGAAGAGCCGCTAGGTTTTTGCTTTGATGGAGAAGTTGGGATCGTGATTTTATTTGGGATGAAATCATATCATTTAAAATAATTAAAGCCAACAATTTCTATTAAAAATTTGTTTTATTTTAAGAGGCCCCCATTAACAACGGTCATAGGCGCCTTCGTTTTTTTAAGAGTCTCAATAATGACGGTATTGTGACCATAACAGCGAAGGATCTAGGAAACCGTCGTTTGATCTCATTTCACTTATGTAGTATTTAATAAAACTCTATGAAGGTGTGTAAACCCGTTGTTAGTGTATATACATCAATGACCGTTAAATGGTCCCTTCGCTAATTTTGGTCGTTAATGACCCAATTTCTTGTAGTGTGACAAAAAAACCTACACTAAAACATCAACAGACATAGTAGTTGCTAATAGTCAGGTCAAATTGGTAGTTCTACTTAGACTGTCCGGTTGACAAAGAAAGATTCTAATGAATTTGGACTTATGAGTTGTAAATAAAATTTATTCAAGGTTTATTTAATCTACATGTCTAATACTTTATAAGCACAATGCTATGAAGTATCTACTTATGCATGTTGTAACTTGTAATTAGCATATTAAACTTAAACAAAATTGCTAGCAAATTTATTGGTTAAGAGTGGTATTCTACTAAACTGAAACAAAGATTATTCTTATTTTCTTTCTAAGTTTACCTTATTGAGCTGAACCTTGTAGGCGTTGAAAAATGCTCACAAGGTCCCCGAAACCAACTCGTGACGAGGAGTCGGCGAGTGACGACCCATCGAATGATACGGACGTCGAACGGTTGAGACGTGAACCCGACGGCAAACTCACAAGCGTCACAAGCACGGCTTAAGCCGGACTTGAACGGATGATCGGATTTCGGGACCGTTGAACCGGAACGAACCAAGAATTAGTTCTGGAATCAAATACAGACGGAACCCAAGTCCGAGACAAAAAGCCGGGAAGCAGCCAGCAGGAGCAACGAAAAAAAAAAGCGAAGCGGCTCAATAAGTGGTGCGGGTGGCTCGACTACTGAGCCACCTCGACCAACTTCAGAGGTGCCTCTAGCGGCAGGAGGCTCGACCGCCGGTAGAGCCACCTCGGCCAACTTGGCCGAGGTGCCTCGGCCAAGCAGGAGGCTCGGCCACTTTGGCCGAGCCACACATTCCCCGATTTGTATAAATAGGGGGTCTTCTTCATGGGGAGGTCGGATTTTGGGAGGTCTTGGATTTGGGGGAATTTCAAGGCTTAGGAGGCTTGGATTTTGGTGATTTGGAAGAGCTGGACTGAAGAATTCTTGCGAGATCTACAGTAATCGGTATACGATTCAGAAACGCGGCGACTCAAGTCCGGTCGTGATCTCTATAAGCAAAGGTAACCGAATTGGTCGAACTCTGATACCCTCTAGATTAAGCCGTCTTAATCTGGGGGATAGCTGTGATTTCTCCTAGTAGATCTCACCCGCTCGGTGATCCTCTCCTTGAGTGTGATCCCCTGGTAGCCGTTTCCTTCGTGAAGCGAGCCTTTACATCTGTAGTTCGAACCAGGGTCTCACGGATGAATTGCTTGGTGGTCCACGGACACAAAAGTCCCGGACAGGGCAAAGAACCCAGCGAGGATCCGATATAGCGAGATCCCGTGTTTGTTCACAAGGATAAAAAGTTGTAATCTTTTGATTTTCATTGTAAGCCTTAAAATAAAAGCGATATTTCTTTTGAATTTTGTTGTAGGCAAAAGAACGTAAACAAATTCAAATCAATGACAATCATCCGCTTTTGCGAACAAGGCGGCGACCCGCATGGGAGCCAGGCCTCGAATGGAGGTCGTCGTGCGCAACGGATCCCTATCGGTGGAAGAAGAGGTCGAGTTCGAGTTCGACCGAGGAGAAGTTCGAGGTACTGTCCTCACCCTCCTCGAGATCCGGTTCCCCGCGCTCCAGAAGGTCTCGGCTGCAAGGAGAACCGATGGGCCTCCGATGTAGAGCCCGGGGCCGAGTCCAGCCTCCCGGCAGCGGGCGAGAAATCCCGCCGGCTGAAGTCCGGATGGTGCGAGATGAGCGCCGACGATGGCGGCTCTCCAGCGAGAGCTTCGCCGGCGGCGACAAAGCATGGCGGCGCAAGCTTCCAAGGCCATGCAATCCGTAGATGGGGTCCGCTGGCGGATCTAAGATCTAGGCTTACTTTCGGAGGCCGGCCTCAAGCGATCGGCGGTCCAAAGTCAACCAGCGAGTGGATCCGTGTCAAGCGGAACCGCTCCACACCGAGGCTCCGGGCGCCCGCGCACTCGCTAGCGAGCCGCGAGCTTTGGTGCGGCGAGGCTCGTCGCGTTGAAGAAGGTGGTAAAAAAGCCAGCGTACCGCCCGAGGTTTGGAGGCCCAAGTCTAATGGTGCCCCAACCGGTTGTCCACACTCTGTCGGCACCTAAGCCGAAGGATCAGGCGTTGCGGCTCAGCGCCAAGGCCCAAGATAGACGCGCCTCAAAGTCAAAGGCGCATGCACGAATCGTGGTGGAGCCAACTCGTCACCACTACCAAAGACTCAAGGATCGTCTTGGTCCTCGGAGAGAATCACGGGTCACTCCTCATGCGAGGAGGTCGCCCGTTCCAACAAGGACAAGAAGATTCCTCTGACCTCCTATCGGTTGTCGAGTCAGAGTTCGCAGAACCGCACTCACATCGGCGAAGTCTAGGCGAGTCACTTCGGAAGTTTCGATGGGTTGATCCGTCCTCGGAAGGAGGCGTTTTCATCGATGATGAGGATGTTATACGAGAGATCAAACCGACATACGGCGGTGCTCCGGTACACACCGATGGTACGTACTCTGCAGTGCAAAGTGCGAGAAAATCTCGAAAAATTCCCCAAATTGACACAGGTCATGCTTGTGCTCCAAGCTCATTAAGGCGATGCTCGAATGCAATTGCCATCAAGCTCGAAAGGTGTCGGTCTTCGAGAGACTCACGCGGAGATCACAGAGACCTAGGTCAAGGCGATTCGTAAAGGATGACAGGAGGGTGAGTTGCGGAGGTCACTAATAATATGACCGACAAAGAATCATCGTCACGGGCTATTCCCGGCATCATAGCGGCTAACTTCGTTTGCGGTCGGGACTATCAAGCCGGTCGGATCTGATAAGCGAAGGGGTTACCAGCGGAGGATGATCGTCGGATATTGGCTCCAATCGCATCCGATCATCGTATCTAGCGAAGGAGCCCCAAGCGCTTATGATCGGTCTGAATCAAGTGGCCAAAATGCTAGGCAAGCGTTGAATAAACAACGGAAAACTTCAAGTTAGAAATGGAGTTGGCCATGCGGCGATGAGAGAAATGCGACCAACGGATCAGAGCCACGACAAAACATCAAGGTGAATCGAGTGGTAGCGTCAGCGTCGATGAAGATGATAGCGATTCGGATCGAGGAGGAAGCACCGAAGATGATAACCCCACGAACCAGCGGCTGCTTTGCTTTCGGGGAGGCGAAGATCAAAGACTTGGAGAGCAAAATCAACTCATTGATTTCCGCTCAAGAAGTAAAGAAGGCGGATTCCTTGTCCATACAGGAGTGGGAATCAATCCGTGCAGTCAAAGTTTAACTTAATAAACTTCACACCATTTGTGGGAAGGGTTCCCGACCTGACGCGATTTATTTCAAGTCACACCTCGGAGTTATTTAACGAACCCACGATGGTTCGGTCATTCGTCACGCCGTGGGGCGCCGAATGGTACCGCCGTCTCAAGCGGGGAGCATTCAATTTGGGGCGACATAGAGTCTAGCTTCCCAATTTCTTTGATGGCGATACGAGAATATCGATCGGAACGTTGCTCGGCGAAGCGAAAAGCGGAGAAACCGTGGACATCTTTGTTAAACGATTCTAACAAGGCAATGAAGCCGGGATCAATAGAAGGAGTTCATCCTCAAACACCCGACAACTTATCAATAGATGTGCTTGAAGCAATGGGTACAGGCACCATCGATAGCGTGGAAGGACTTGAAGGTTCGTGGAAACAAGCGAAGATTCCTCAAAAGGAAAAAGCGAGAGAGGTCAGTGAACGGAAGCTCGAGCGTAACTTTGTCCCGCGTGGCAAAGGGAAAAACAAGCAAGGCGGCGGTTCGCGAACAAAGCGTTCAACTCAACCCGGCAGCAGGCGAGCAACAGCGAAGCATAACGAGGAGCCACGATCAGCGTGGCAACAGGGCCACAAAAGCGAAGGTCTTAGAGCAGATTCAGAAGTCCTATTCCTTTAGGAGACGGCGAGATTCCGGTCTCTTCAAATATCTTGTGGAAAATAACAAGATCAAGCTCCCTCCGATTCGAGAATCAAGAGGGTGATGAACACGAATGACCCAAATCTTGTCGTACCATAGGCGGTTCATCACCCGCTAAATCTGTTTCAGCCTTAGGACAAAATCGGGCTTTAATTGATGTAGGGGTCATTACTATGAAGCCGTCAAAGAAAAGGTCGGAGCGAATCGGTATCCATAAGTTTGGTGGTCGGTTGACATGGTTTGAACTGAACGGTGGTCAAAGTTGCGGTGAAACGGTGAATGGCGACCCACAAACAGCGCCGAGAAAGGACTTGTATCATTATCTGACCGAATGGCGAAGTCTTGTGGGTCCACCGAACTCTTGGAAGAGCGAGCAATGGGTAGCCTCTTCTTGAAGAAAAGCGAAGCGAAAGGAAAGGCATGTCATGGTACCATAATTCGAGAGGAGGCGATGAGCAGTGGTAACATTCCGGTGTCAGAAGGGAACACGAAGCCAGCGCCACGAGGAGTGGACAGTACAAATACAAGTATCCAGGAAGTCCCGACCCTAATGCCAGGCGGCTCTGGTCGGGGGTACCAACAAATCCCCTCACTCGCCGCGAGAAAGCGCCTTGGCGGTGGGCGCCAAAGCCTCTGGCGGCCGCATGAAGTTCAACTCCGCGGTCTCGATTCGGTCGCCCGATTGGAAGAGATAAGCCGGAACCGAACTCTCCATACGCTTTGATGTAATGGCACAATTGGCCATATCCCAGGATCACTCTCTATGAGTTCTGCGGTTATCAAAAGGCGAGCTCTTCAAGAAGCCCTCGCCGATTGAAGTCTTCACGACCGTAGAGAGTCGAGAGAAGAGTCGACCCAACAATGCAACCTTGCGACTAAGCACTTCCGCATCACCTTTACAAAGGAGGATATGCAGGCGAGGAATTCAAACGATAGGCAGCTATACTTCACGGGTATATTGGCTCTAGTGAAGTTAACAGGATCCAAGTCGATCGGGTTCATTGAGCATCATGCCCTAGCGCCTCATGTATCACCTTGGAATCTGCCCGATGTAAGGCGTCAGCGAACCGATAATCTCGGGTTTAACACCGGTGGTCTCGCCACTTGGTAAAATCGGATAAAGTGCCAATGGGAGACTTAAAGTCGAAGTCACTGCTATGTGATTGATCGAGACTTCCTATAACTACTTGTTGGATTGGACCTTGGATCCACGGTAATGTTATAGTCCCATCTACTCTTCATCGATGTCTCAAATATGTAGACCACGAATAATGAGTCAAGGCGGTGGTCGCGGACAAACAACGTTTAAGGGATGGAGAATTATTTCGCGATTCTCTCCTCTACGGTAATGAGTCGGCTGAATCATCGGCCAAGAATGCGGACGGCGGTGAAGAAGGCGTCGGCAGGGCTTGGTTATAGTGGAGGTTTCGTTTTAAATGACATTGTACCCTTGTAATCAATCTTGGCGATGAAGAATCGTCGGATGAACATTGTAATTGGCAAATTGCCGATGAATCAATAAATGGCGATTTAGAGTATCCTTTATCTTTGAATGATGTGATACGAGTTATACAACGATCGAGTTGCACACCAATTCGATCATCTTACTTCACACAAAGCGGTTCGAGGATTCCTTTGGGACAACACTTGTCATCCCACGAAGATCAAGTAGTGAAAAGACTTGGTTTACGGAAAAGGAGATCACGGTTCAACGCCGAATCATTTCTTTGAAGAAGGTGAAGATGACAATGGGCCTATCCTCCACATTCGGATATAGTCGAAACAGGGTATCATGAAAAGATGGGGTATGACTTGACCGAGGGAAGGTCTATGTTTGGACGAGGCCCTCGAACCCCTCCTAAGCGGCATATGTCCCAAGAGAAAGCGGATAATACTATGCATTTAGAAGGGATTGGGATCTGAATCCTCCTCGAGAAGATGAATGCTCGTGGTGATTGATAATAATCCACCCGGTGAGAGGCGGACATTAGTCGACTCTTGGCTTGGATTGACACCCGACCTGGGCTTTCAAGGCTCGATGTCGAATATGGCCACGATCGATCCTGCTACTATTGAGGGTGATGAAGATATGCCAACATGGGAAGACCCATGGATCCATCAACTTCGAAGCGGTTTGGGGATAGGTTGAACAAAGAGAACCCCCACTAAGGATGAGGTAGTCGGTTAATATGGGTGATGAAGAGCATCCCAAACTCATAAACATCGGCAATACTCTCCCTTGGAAGAAAGGAAGAGTTGATTGCCCTAATCGAGGAGTATATCGATGTATTCGCACGGAGTTACGAGGACATGCGGGACTTCGACCTAATGTAGCGACACATCGCCTCAACATCAAAGCGGATGTCAAACTGTCAAGCAACGGCAAAGGCGGTTTAGATCCACAAATATTGGAGGCAATTGTTGTGAAGTGAAGAAACTCATAGAATCGGGATTAGTCGAGGAAATTCAACATCGGATTGGGTGGCGAATATAGTCGGTCATGAAGAAGAATGGTTCGATTAGGATGCGTATGCGACTCTGAGAGACCTAAGCTGCTTGCCCAAAGGATGATTTCCCTCGCCAATCACCGGCGTCATAGTTGACAATACATGTGGATTGAGAGGATGTCCTTTATGGATGGCTTTTGGGGTATAATCGAGATCAAGATGTACCCGATGGCGCTAAACACGGTTGAGCGCCCATCGGCATATATTGCTACGGTCATGCCGTTCGGCCTCAAAATGCGGTATAGCGTACCGGCGAGCAATGGCGGAGATTTTCGGGATCATCTTGGGAAAGCGGTCGAATGCTACGTCGGCGATTTGGTCGTAAAAGCGTGACAAAGGAGATCACATCAAAGATCTTAGAGCGGTATTGAACTCATGCGAACTCATCGACTAAAGATGAATCACGCCAAGTCCTTCCTTGGGATGTCGATGGCAAGTTCCTTGGCCGTCGTCACCAACAAAGGAATCCCGTCGATCGACAAAGTGAAGGCGATTCAAAATTGCAACCTCAGAAATCTGAGAGAACTTCGGGGGTTACAAGGGCGATTGGCGTACATCCGGCGGTTCATATCGAACCTATCAGGAAATGCCGGCCGTTCTCCAAGTTGAACAAGAAGGCGTGTCATATATTTGGGGCGGCCTTTGCCGAAGGCATTGAAGAGATCAAGTCGTATCTCGCTAAACCTCTGTTCTTGTTGCACGCTGATGGAAAACCGTTTTTGATCTACGTCAAGGCGGCGGATCACTCGTTAAGCGCTTTACTCGCGCAAGGCGGCGGCAGCGATCCGCGAGCGGCGATGTATTACGGCCGAACATTAGTGGTCTGAGTCTCGATATCAATGGTGAAGCGGTGCCTTGCATTAGTGTTAGCGATTGAAAAATGCGGCACTATTTAGTCGGACGGGCGATTTATGTTATCTCTAGCGTAAATCCGATCCGGATATTATGACCAGCCGGCCTCGATGAGTTGGCGTTTAGCGAAATGGGCCTTGCTCTTGTCTCAATATGACTTGTATTTCAAACAACGAAGTCGGTCAAAGGACAAGCGATTTGTGATCTCTTGGGCCCGGCCCGACAAGCGGATCGCGGTTGAGCTATATGATGATCTTAGGATGAAGTTCAAGAAGTCAACACTACATCGCACCAACAAATATGGCGATTGTATTTTGGAGACCTCTCGAGCTACCAATGTGGCAAGTGCCCCGGATGTTCTAAATTTCCGTAGAATCGGGGTTGTCTTAGTTTCCCGGAAATCATGTCATGCCCGTGCTTACTCACTCAGAACCTTGCTCTAATAATGTAGCTGAATACAATCGCTACTTATTGGACTTAGTTTCGCCAAGAACTGGGGTCATAGTTGACAATACATGTGGATTGAGAGGATGTCCTTTATGGATGGCTTTTGGTATAATCGGATCAAGATGTACCCGATGATGGCTGGCGTTGAAGCGCCCATCGGCATATATTGCTACGGTCATGCCGTTCGGCCTCAAAATCTTGGCGCCAGCATACCGGCGAGCAATGGCGGAGATTTTCGGGATCATCTTGGGAAAGCGGTCGAATGCTACGTCGGCGATTTGGTCGTAAAAGCGTGACAAAGGAGATCACATCAAAGATCTTAGAGCGGTATTGAGCTCATGCGAACTCATCGACTAAAGATGAATCACGCCAAGTCCTTCCTTGGGATGTCGGTGGCAAGTTCCTTGGCCGTCGTCACCAACAAAGGAATCCACGTCGATCGACAAAGTGAAGGCGATTCAAGAATTGCAACCTCAGAAATCTGAGAGAACTTCGGGGGTTACAAGGGCGATTGGCGTACATCCGGCGGTTCATATCGAACCTATCAGGAAATGCCGGCCGTTCTCCAAGTTGAACAAGAAGAGCGTGTCATATATTTGGGGCGGCGCTTTTGAAGAGCATTGAAGAGATCAAGTCGTATCTCGCTAAACCTCTGTTCTTGTTGCACGCTGATGGAAAACCGTTTTTGATCTACGTCAAGGCGGCGGATCACTCGTTAAGCGCTTTACTCGCGCAAGGCGGCGGCAGCGATCCGCGAGCGGCGTGTATTACGGCGAACATTAGTGGTCTGAGTCTCGATATCAATGGTGGCGGTGCCTTGCATTAGTGTTCGCGATTGAAAATCGGCACTATTTAGTCGGACGGGCGATTTATGTTATCTCTGCGTAAATCCGATCCGGATATTATGACCAGCCGGCCTCGATGAGTTGGCGTTTAGCGAAATGGGCCTTGCTCTTGTCTCAATATGACTTGTATTTCAAACAACGAAGTCGGTCAAAGGACAAGCGATTTGTGATCTCTTGGTACCCGGCCGACAACGGATGCGGTTGAGCTATATGATGATCTTAGGATGAAGTTGAAGTCAACACTACGTCGCACCAACAAATATGGCGATTGTATTTTGGCGGAGCTTCTCGGGCCACCAATGTGGCGAGTACCCGGATGTTCTAAAATCTCATTTGGAGTCGGAGTTGTCTTGATTTCCAGGGAATCATGTCATGCCCGTGCTTATTCACTCAGAACCTGTTCCAATAGCGTAGCGAATACAACGCTACTTATCGGACTTAACCGCCAAGGTGGGGTCGAATATCTCGGCGTATGGTGATTCTGGCGATAGTTAAGCGGTCCGTGGTGACTCTGAAGTTAGGAACCACGATCAGTCCCCTATCATCGGTAGCGTGGAAATGGCGGACTCATTGAAGAGTTTTTCATCGTCAAAATGACGGATCACTTTCGTTAAGCGCTTTACTCGCGCAAGGCGGCGGCAGCGGTCCGCGAGCGAGCGTGTATTACGGCGAACATTAGTGGTCTGAGTCTCGATATCAATGGTGCGGCGGTGCCTTGCATTAGTGTTAGCGATTGAAAAATGCGGCACTATTTAGTCGGACGGGCGATTTATGTTATCTCTAACGTAAATCCGATCCGGATATTATGACCGGCCGGCCTCGATGAGTTGGCGTTTAGCGAAATGGGCCTTGCTCTTGTCTCAATATGACTTGTATTTCAAACAACGAAGTCGGTCAAAGGACAAGCGATTTGTGATCTCTTGGTGCCGGCCCGACAGCGGATGCGGTTGAGCTATATGATGATCTTCGGATGAAGTTGAAGTCAACACTACGTCGCACCAACAAATATGGCGATTGTATTTTGGCGGAGCTTCTCGGGCCACCAATGTGGCGAGTACCCCGGATGTTCTAAAATCTCATTTGGAGTCGGAGTTGTCTTGATTTCCAGGAATCATGTCATGCCCGTGCTTATTCACTCACGAACCTGTTCCAATAGCGTAGCGAATACAACGCTACTTATCGGACTTAACCGCCGGGGGGTCGAATATCTCGGCGTATGGTGATTCTGGCCGATAGTTAAGCGGTCCGTGGTGACTCTGAAGTTAGGAACCGATCCAGTCCCCTATCATCGGTAGCGTGGAAATGGCGGACTCATTGAAGAGTTTTCATCGAATATATCCAGCCTCCAAGCGCTTACAGCGGATGCGGCGGCATTAGGCGTATTATGTTAGCACAACCTTAGAGACCGAGCAACTAGTCGCGGTCGGGACTCACCAACTCTTCGTTACCATTATCACGATGAGGCACAAGAAGATAAGGGGTAGTTACCAAAAGTGTATACAACCCAAACCAAGTTGGAGCCGAGATTGGCTTTCCTATCATCGATTCGTCTTACATGGTATTCTACGGAAGGCGTAAGGGAAGAAGTCGTCCGTGAAGAGCTCAAGATTCTTTACGACAGAGACGGGCGTTATATGTAGAGTGCGATGGTCTTTACTCCGATGCCTTTCAAACAAGGAAGAGGTCCTTCCGGGAAGCACACGAGGGTGAATGTGGTGCACACCGGCTGGTCCCAAACTCTGATCGAATCGGGAGAATGGGCTACTTTTGGCCAACAATGGTTAATGGCGGTCGATGCAGCTTCGAAATGCCACGCGTGTCAAATTCCGCGAATTATATGCATCGGCCGCCCGAGCAAGCGCATCCCGGCCACATCACGGCCATTGAGACATGGGGAATGGACATTGTAGGTCCCATTTTTCCTCCGTCGTCAAAGCGTCGGTTTATTCTAGCGATCACCGACTACTTCTCCAAGTGGGCGAAGCAATCCGCTAAAAGAAGTAAAGGCGATACCGTCATCAAGTTTATCAAACACCATGTCATCTATCGACATGGTGTCCCAAACGGATCGTGCATGACAGCGGTCCCGGTTCATCGGCAATTCCTTCATCGGGTTTTGCGAGAAATTCAAGATACAAGGCGTCTCGTCGACGGCTATAATCCGGTTGCAAATGGATTAGCGAGGCATTCAACAAGGCGATTATCAAAATTACG
Organism: Asparagus setaceus; assembly: GCA_012295165.1. NCBI lineage: Eukaryota > Viridiplantae > Streptophyta > Magnoliopsida > Asparagales > Asparagaceae > Asparagus > Asparagus setaceus. The sequence goes on from CM022704.1 coordinate 36,810,504, forward strand.
TCAAAGCTTGTGAAAAGTAACAAGCGAGGCTGGGATGATAAACTTCGGAGCTTACTCACGGCGTGTCGCTGTGATGCATGCATGGCTAGGCGACCGTACTCTACGGTCTACGGGTGTGAAGCGGTTCTCCCATTGGAAATTCAGATCCGTCCCGCGCCGCCCTTTCGCGAGATGGCGACCGAAGAACAACATCAGCGTCTCGAAGAGCTTGAGATGTTAGATGAAAGCGGAAGGCTCAACAATGCATTGAGTTCTACCAAGCTAGGATGTCGAAGGCTTTCAACAAGAAAGTTGACGAGAGAACCTTTAGAGAAGGAGATTTGGTCCTCATTTGCTGCACGGTAGATAATCCTCACTTCCAAAAGAAAGGTAAATTGAACCTAAATGGGAGGCCGTTTGTAATAGAAGCGGTTTACTCTAATGGTGCATATCGCCTAATTACCCAAAATGGCGGCCAGGCAATTAATCTTAGATAAATGGGAAGTTCTGAAGAAATACTACCCATAGTATCTTGGGATAACCCGTTCGACGGGAAGTTCCTCGTGGGATGTTTCACCCACTTTTGCGAGGATAACCTTAGATTTATCCTCCATCACAATTTCCCCACCGATCAAATTCCTTGGCGGTGGGTCTACAAACCTACGGTACATTACCAAAATCCCTCTTGATTCCGTCTATGAGCAGGAGGCCCAATCAAAATCCCTTTTGTTGGAGATAGAATATAAAATTCTTCCTCTCAGCGTAAGATCCTTCGTGATAAGCGGAAGGGTTCCTTCCATCTTTCATCTCGGTGGCGCCGGTGAAGGTATCTTGTAGGGATTTTCGAACCGGGTTGTCCGTGAAGGTGCTGAGTCTTTCGGTTCTCGGTGGAGATCCCACTCTTAGTTCCATCTTCATCTTAGGTAGCGCCGGTGAAGGTATCTTGTGGGATTTTCGAACCGGGTTGTCCGTGAAGGTGCTGAGTCTTCGGTTCGGTGGAGATCCCACTCTTAGTTCCATCTTCATCTTAGGTAGCGCCGTGAAGGTATCTTGTAGGGATTTTCGAACCAGGTTGTCCGTGAAGGTGCTGAGTCTTTCGGTTCTCGGTGGAGATCCCTCTTAGTTCCATCTTCATCTTAGGTAGCGCCGGTGAAGGTATCGCCGGGATTTTCGAACCAGGTTGTCCGGCGAAGGTCGCTGAGTCTTCGGTTCTCGGTGGAGATCCCTCTTAGTTCCATCTTCATCTTAGGTAGCGCCGGTGAAGGTATCGCCGGGATTTTCGGACCGGGTTGTCCGGTGAAGGTCGCTGAGTCTTTCGGTTCTCGGTGGAGATCCACTCTTAGTTCCATCTTCATCTTAGGTAGCGCCGGTGAAGGTATCTTGTAGGGATTTTCGAGACCGGGTTGTCCGTGAAGGTCGCTGAGTCTTCGGTTCTCGGAGTGGAGATCCTACTCTTAGTTCCACCCTTTTCCAAGTGGCACCATTGAAGGTAAACCGGAACTTTCATCTTAGGTAGCGCCGGTGAAGGTATCGCCGGGATTTTCGGACCGGGTTGTCCGTGAAGGTCACGAGTCTTTTCGATTCCTACGGTAAGGAATCTGTTGTTAGCCTCATCAGGAAATAGAACACATTCTTCCTTTCCCACCTCAATCAATCTGCGGCGGTTCGGTCATTCTCCGGTCAAAGACACCAAGATTCATCTTGGGGCATTTTATCGAAGCCTAAGAAGGGATAAAGCCAGCGCCTCCTGCAGCGTTGCGGTTTAGTCTTTTAGATTGAAGAAGACACGAGTTCAATTACGGGGCATTTTATCCGAAGCCTAAGAAGGGATAAAGCCAGCGCCTCTGGCGTTGCGGTTTAGTCTTTCTCCGATTGAAGAAGACACGAGTTCGATTAGGGCATTTTATCCGAAGCCTAAGAAGGGATAAAGCCAGCGCCTCCTGCAGCGTTGCGGGTTAGTCTTCCCACAAAGGCAAGCCTACGTATTCAACATCGTAGCATCAAGTCTAAGAGAGTTTCATTCTTTTAGCACAGCGTTGTGTGTAGAGCGGTTTAGATAATCTACATGCTAGCCCAACTCAAGCGGTAGTTGGTAAAGGCTCATCAAACCCGTTGAAGGTGGGGTTGGCCAATAACCCTAAAGTCAGCGCCTCACCGCAGCGTTGCGGTTTAGTCTTTCTCCGATTGAAGAAGACACGAGTTGATTAGGGCATTTTATCCGAAGCCTAAGAAGGGATAAAGTCAGCGCCTCACCGCGTGTTGCGGTTTAGTCTTTTCGATTGAAGAAGACACGAGTTCGATTACGGGGTATTTAGGTCGAAGCCTAAGGAGGGGCGAGTCTCTTAACAGCGTTGCGGGTGGTCTCTTGCGGTAAAGTCTGAAGCCTATGTATTGATATCATAGCAACAAGTCTAGAAGAGTTTCATTCTTTTAGCATAGCGTCACGTCTTGAGCGGATCGAGATAATCCACCGCTAGCCAACTCAAGCGGTGGTTGGTAAAGGCTAATCAAACCCGTTGATGGTGAGGGTTTGCCAAAAATCCTAAAAGTATTATGGTTAATTATTTACGAGGAAGTAAAAGAATCATAATAAACAATGAAAGGAATGGATCTTATTCATTTGAAGCAAATATAAAAGGAGCTACAAGCTGTTTAAATATCAAGTCTATGACAAAGGATTTGTTGTTCAGGTGAGACACTTCACCATTGTAAGCACAGTGAGTTCTTCACGCTTCGGCTCACGAAGGACTCCTCATCGGTGTTGGTGTCTTCATGGTTGCCTCCTCGAGCTCGGCCGGTTTACGCCCGACGGTCGAGTTCCCTAGGCATAGCGGTGAGGTCTTCTTCCTTGTTGGCCTTGGCCGACTCAAAGCTGCTCATCTTATCTTCCTCGGCATGGAGCTCTCCCACGGCGGTATTATCCTCTCACTTTTCGCCCGCGATATCGATGCGGATATGGCTTAGGGAAGAATATGTCGGCAACAACACTCAAAGCGATCGGCGTGATCTCTCATCACGGACTTGAGCCCGGTAAAACCACGAGCATCGCGCCATGCCTCTAGCGAGCCCGTATGGCGGCTACATATGAGGAAGCTCCGGCCGCCCGCGCTCTTGCGGTCTCGGGCTGTCCCTCGGATGGCGAGATCATCAACAATGGCTGAGCATTTCGGGGTAACCATATCGTATCAAAGCCATCAGGGGGTCAAGCGGTAGTGCAGGCGATGAAGAAAGCCCACCATGAAGGACCTTTTCGATCCGGTGTTCACCAAAGAAAGAATGGCGTATTTCCAAGCGAGATAATAAGATGGGATGGATCTTCATCCACCATCAGCGCTCGCCAGTCATGGAGTCGAGATGTAGGCTCTGCCTGAGAAGAAAAGAGGACTTTAGAATTTTCGACAAGAAATGGGCGAAATTTATTGGGCTAAAGACCCTCACCGTCTCCTTGATTGTAGCTTGAGAGGCTAGCGAGTCTACGGTATCTATCATTTGGGATCTTTGTCAACCTTGGTGAGCCCTCGGTGTGATCATCTATCTCAGCGGTGCGCCGTGGTAGGCGATTACGGCGGCGGAAGAGGGGTACCTACCATGCCGAATGGAATGTCTCGGCTTCTTTTAATTATAGTAGTATTGGCCAAGCGGTGGTCCTATAATGTCGAAGGAAAGTTCATACCTTCTTGGGGATAGTAGCTTGGTAAATCCTCACCAAGGGTATCTCCATCTTGTGACCAAGTCGTAACAAGTCATCCATGGAGGTACTACCGTATAAACCAGTACACGAGATCTTCCATTGAGAAGTCTGAAAAAAGGCATTAGGAAAGTGAATGCAATTAAGGCGAACAATAGGTAGAATTACTTACCTCCTACGGTATGATTAGTGGCCTAGTCTCGGTTTGTGCATTTGTCTCCTGCGATCTCTCTAAAGAACAAAAACAAAGAGGTTAGTGGGGGTACAAATCGAGTCATTCCATTCTGCATTTGCCACCCGGAAGAGGAATTATCGATGTTAGATGTACACGGGTCGCGGATCAGGTCCTACATCGGCCTCTTCGCCATAGCTCCATACATTTGTTGAGTAAAGCTGGGCTCGGCATGGCGAGCTGGGCTCAGCCAATTGTGGTGATCAAAATCAAAACCGGGATCATAATCCCTATAACTCCACATGCGAGCGGAGAAATGTCGACCTTCAAAAGTCAAAATTTCAAATTTTGTCACGATGAATTATTACCTCCGTCACCATTTGGATCATTACGGTCAAGTCTATATCAAGGAACCGAGGATTCACGCGATTCTTATGGGCTAACCTCTTTCGTTTAACCCTTGAGAGGGTTGAAATTCTTCTTCTTCAACAGTTTTCACGAAAATTAGGTTGAATGAGAAATCAATAGAGAGGATAAGAAAGCGAAGGGGAAAAGAGAGAGTACAGGTTCGCATGACAGCAGGTCCTCTTCTAAAGTCCCGGCACAGTGGTGGAATTCCCCTCGGCCTCAATGGGTGGATGAGATTGCGGCGCTTCCTCGAACTTGGCCAGGCATCTTGGGTGTCGGCGGCTGCGGCAGCCGGCTACCAGGTCTGAGATGGCCCTCCGAGGGGACTGACTCATTAGCTACTAATAGCCAACTACAATAGAGGAATGTCGACTCGGTGATGCATTCGAGTGAACCTAGCACGGTACACCCATGGCGGCTCCATAACCATGCTCGAAGGCCATCCACAAGTCCACCTCGAGTGGAGGCTTCGGTTCGGGTTCCCAACATAAAGTTGGTGCGTAACGGCTGGCGAGCAAAGCGACGAGGAAAATAAGGCTCAAGGAAGCATTCCTCATTTACTCGGAAGGTGAGATACCGGCACGATATTCACTAGCCAATTGAAATAGCCAATGTTAAGTGAAGTCTGGCGTGTCTTGGCACCTCCTCGTCGACCAAGGACTCACCATATTGACCCGAGAATCGAGGAAAACATCACGGAAAAGATCCACCCTTTGTGAATGCATCGTTTCTTGATCTCTGCAAAACCACGCCCTTCCATCGCAATCCTCTACCAAGCGTAAGAAAGGAGTAGGCGAATCTGTGGAACGGTGCGACATCATGTCGGGCGATGAAGGACCAACGGTCATCAAATAGGTATATGGGAGCTCTACTCGGACGAAGGGATGCGTGATGATGGCTCGTCCTTTCTGAATGCGCTTCGAACTATATGCGCAATCCACGGTGAATCTGGCCACCATCAGGAAGGAGAGTTCCTTCTTGTGGGCGAGTTGAGCTGCGGGATAAAGGACCTCCAAAGGTAAAGCATCATCAGTTGATATGGAACCACGCACTTCTTGAGCGGTTGCAAGATAGCACGCTAGAAGAGTTGCGGTGGATAGGCTTCACCGCATGCCAGAAAGGTCGCAAACTTGGTCCACTGAAGGAAAGCCTTCTTTGGCGTGGCGAGTGTATCTGAGTTAGCCTCGACTTCTTGATCAGTTCATTAACCTTGAAGGGGTGGCGGTGATAGTTCACATATTTCCTCGCAGTTGTCCTCCAAATCTTTGGAACAAGTAGTGGCCTTCCAGACTCACGATTTCCTCTTAAGCGCAAAGGTTAGATTGGGCGAGCTATATGGTAATGACAAGTGAGATCCCATAAAGTCTTATAACGATGCGGGCGTCGTTCCTTCAGCCGGCTTCAGTTCGATTGGAGGAAAGTACTCGATATAGCATCTTCCCCATGGGTAGACACGAAATACGGTACATCTCATGCAAAGCCAACCCCACTTCGCCATGTTTGGTGAAAAGCGTATTGATGCGGATTATAAAGCTCGAATAAGGTAAAGAAATGGTTGACACGATTGGAAGGCCATACATAGTGTACGAATCGGCGAATCTGGGCCGCAAACGAAAGTTCTCCATCCCATCGGTGAGGGCGTGGCGGTCGGCGACCCACCGGTGCTTACTTGGCGAGTGTACCCGGTAGAAGAATCTATGGCTGACGGCGGCATCTCTGCCCCAATTTAGCAAGGCGATTCTTCAAAGTCGGCGAGGAGCGAAAAGCTCATCGCGGCGGTGTGTCGGCCCTACAACCCGAGGTGAAGGCCGATGGCCGATTCTGTTGAACCGGAACCAGTGGGTAATAAACCCACAATGAATATGATCATGCTCCTCGGTCAAGCGCCATGACATGCAGTGTCCGCGGCATGGTGTCTAAGGTCGGTCAGCGAGGCGGCGGTATCAGGGAATATACAAAGGGCCTCCGTCGTCTTTGTTCAACCACCTCTCACTCTCGATAAGAGCGTATCGGATCCTTAAGCGAGTCGCCGAATAGATAATCTGTCTTTCGCAAAGGTTCATGGTGGCGTCCCTTCTGGCGGCGCATCGGTGACCAATCGTCGGAGAAGCGGGAACTCCCCTCAAACCGGCTGGATCGTCTCGCTGATGTCGAGCGCAAATCGGCGAGATAGAAATCGCGGGATCATCACACATGGAATAATAGTCACTATGGCGTCCATCGACCGCGTGGTGGAAAAGCTCGAGGAATAATCAAGCGAAATCGAGAAAATACTCGGTTAATAAATGGCGTTGAATTCATCTTACATAGATTGAGTCACGACCTTATAGCAGGTATGGCGATTTCATCGATGTCACCAGGAGAGCGATAAATATAACCGCATGATCAAGCGGCAATATATTCCGTTCTGAGGCGAAATCGGTGTGAAATCGCTCCGTTAAAACATCGAGGCGGGTGATTTTGAAGCCTCAATCCTCCACGAAGGAGAATCTCGGCTCTTCCCAATCGCCTCACAAAGGAGAGCGAAGTGGGGTCATATGAGCGTGCACAATCGGCGTCGATCCCCACAAAGGAGGATTCGGCTCTTCCCAATCGCCTCACAAAGGAGGACGGCGGGGATACAACACATATATGTGTGAGAATATGATGGCAACGGTGGCGCTACCACCGAAGAAGGAGGCGTGCATTCCGCAGCGCCGTCGCGAGTTGATCGACTCCTCAGCAGCGTGATCTCCCGGCGACATCGAGCGCAAAGACAAATAAAGTCGGACATGCGGTTAAAAATCAATAAAAGGCATCAAGTAAGACCGAAGCGCGACGGCATAGCGAAACAGCGGCGCGAAACAACCAAACCACAGCCCGAACCGCGGCAGATGCGCCAGTACCGTGGCCGTCCAGCGCAATTGCGCCAGACTGGCAGCGCCCGAGGCAGCGAGCTTGAGTGCGCCAGGCAGCCTTGACGCTGCACAGGCGTGACCGCTGACACAGTGCTTGAGCAGCGCCAATTTACCTCCGTCGTAGCGGGCAGCCCACGTAAGGCGTAGCCCGGCCATGCGCCAGCCGCGCCTGCGCCAGCTCCGGCCAGATCCTTCTCCCCTTGTGGTTGTCGTCACATGCAGCACAAAAAAAGGGAAGAAAAGAAGAAAAAGAATTTACAAAACCCTCGTACACATACCTCGTTGATCGAAGGAAATAAGGCGAAGCGAGATGAAAACAAGAGAGAGAGAACGGGGGCGGCCTAGGTCGGAAAGAAAGAGGCCTTGTGGGTATTTATAATATCCCCATATGCACCCAATCCTCTTTGAACAAGGACTCTTATTTGGCAAGAAGTAGGAATTCTAATGGGGCCCAAATCAATTCCAATTAGGACTCTAATCAGCTAATTAGGAGTCCTAATTAGAACCCTAATTGGATGCCAAAATAATGCCAAATCAGTCCGTTGATTGACCCTACTCCAACTAGGATTACAGTATAAAGCTGTTTCCTAATTTATCGAGAAGTTCAGGAAGAATATTTTCACAAAAATATTCTTAGGGATAACTCGATCGAGCGGATGCATCGGCCGATCAGCGTCGCCTAATCCTACTCCAACTAGGATTACAGTATAAAGCTGTTTCCTAATTTATCGAAGTTCAGGAAGAATATTTTCACAAAAATATTCTTAGGGATAACTTCGATCGGCGGATGCATCGGCCGATCAGCAGCGTCGCCAATCCTACTCCAACTAGGATTACAGTATAAGCTGTTTCCTAATTTATCGAAGTTCGGAAGAATATTTTCACAAAAATATTCTTAGGGATAACTTCGATCGGCGGATGCATCGGCGCGATCAGCGTCGCCAATCCTACTCCAACTAGGATTACAGTATAAGCTGTTTCCTAATTTATCGAGTTCAGGAAGAATATTTTCACAAAAATATTCTTAGGGATAACTTCGATCGGTAGGATGCATCGGCCGATCAGCGTCGCCTAATCCTACTCCAACTAGGATTACAGTATAAAGCGTTTCCTAATTTATCGAAGTTCAGGAAGAATATTTTCACAAAAATATTCTTAGGGATAACTTCGATCGATGCGGATGCATCGGCCGATCAGCGTCGCCAATCCTACTCCAACTAGGATTACGGTATAAACTATTTCCAAAATTTCAACGAGGAGTTCACGGAGAATAAATCCATATTCTTAAGGATAACTTCGGCAACCCTCAATATCCTCCCACCATAATCTCCAAGAGAGGGATAATCGATGAGGAGTGAAAGTCATGTTGACATCGGATAATCATATCCTCCGCGTAGTTAAACCAACAACACCGTGATGATGAAGGAATTAGCGAATAAGGGTTATGAAATTCCATGTACTCGACCACGACCAATGTGTAAGCCAACAAAGGAGTTCGCCGACATATGGAGAAGTCCAAAGTCGATGGTTAGTCGGACAACGACCAACCGAACACGGTTACAAACAAAACTCACCCGCCCGACTTGAATCAAGATAACAAGCGGTCGGACAATAAATGCAACACCGTGATCTTATCGAAATCCTACAAAGAAGCTGGATGATCTGAAAGAATCAAAGACTTGAAGCTATCTTTTGGGACCCTCGGTAGGCGAAGGCGGGAACCATCGTGTCCAAAGCATCGGACTCATCAAGAATCGAGGCGAGGCGGCTTTGGAGGGTATCTGTGGCGTTGAAAAATGCTCACAAGGTCCCGAAACCAACTTCGTGGCGAGTCGGTGGCGACCCATCGAATGATCTGGACGTCGAGCGGTTGAGGCGTGAACCCGACGGCAAACTCACAAAGCGTCACAAGCACGGCTTAAGCGGACTTGAACGGATGATCGGTTGGGACCGTTGAACGGAGCGAACCAAGTGGTTCGGAATCAAATCTGACGGAACCCAAGTCGAGAGACAAAAAGCGGGAAAGCGGCGGGAGCGGCGAAAACAACGAAAAAAGCAAAGCGGCGACACCGGCCAAGTGGTAGGTGGCAAACGACAGCGAGGTGCCTCGGCCAGCGGCGGAGGCTCGACCGCCGGTAGAGCCACCTCGACCAACTTGGAGTGCCACAAATGCGGCCAGGAAGGCGCTCGACCACTTTGTAGAACCACCTCGACAACTTAACGAGTGCCTCGACCAGCGGCAGTGGCTCGACCAGTGGCCAGCACATTCCCCGCGATTTGTATAAATAGGGGGGGGGGTCTTCTTCATGGGGAGGTCGGATTTTGGGAGGTCTTGGATTTGGGGGAATTTCAAGGCTTCCGGAGGCTTGGATTTTTGGTGATTTGGAAGAGCTCGGACTTCTGAAGAATTCTTGCGAGATCTCACAGTGTCGGCGGTTAGAACGTGAGAGACTCAAGTCAGTCGGCGTCGGATCTATAAGCAAAGGTAACGAATTGGTCGAACTCTGAGATACCCTCTAGATTAAGCTTCGTCTTAATCTCGGGGATAGCTGTGATTTCTCCTAGTAGATCTCACCCGCCAGCGATCCTCTCCTTCGTGAGTGTGATCCCTCGGTAACCGTTTCCTTCGTGAAGCGAGCCGCTACATCTGTAGTTCGAACAGGGTCTCTACGGATCGAATTGCGGTGGTCCACGGACACAAAAGTCCCGACACGGGCAAAGAACCCGCATAGCGAGGATCCGTCTCTTGAGATCCTCGTGTTTGTTCACAAGGATAAAAAGTTGTAATCTTTTTGATTTTCATTGTAAGCCTTAAAATAAAAGGCGATATTTCTTTTGAATTTTGTTGTAGGCAAAAGAAGCTGTAAACAAATTCAAATCAATGACAATCATCCCGACTTTTACCGCGAACAAACCTGCACTTTTGGGGATTGAAATCCGAGCTCTAGAACTGCTCTTTGTGCCGTAGTTCCTCTCATTATCCACTTCCATTTCCTGGAACATTTTCCTTTTAGATGATGCATTTGGAATTGCATGAATTAATGAGAGCCTACAAGATTTTAAATATCTGTTATTGGGGATTTATCGGACGGTCAAAATCCATATCAGATAGTGGATATCGGAGATATATCGGGGATGAGTAGTATTTATTGGAGTGTCATATTGGATGGTGTACATACATAATAAAATATTCTAAAATGTAATCCACCAATACTTAATGAATTATAAACATACTAGAGTCGAAATCGAGGGCGTCCGATGGCGTCGATGGAGAGCGATATTGATGTCGAAATCTCTACTTGAAGTTGAAGTCCATGGAGAGCTCAGTACCGAAGACTTGAAGTTGAAGTTAGAGTTTGAAGTTGAAGTCAATGGAAAATAAGTGCAGAGGTGGAGAGGGAGCAAAGAGGAGTGGAGAAAGAATGGAGGAGGGAGTCGAGGTCGATGAAGAGCGGAGGAGGAGGGAGTCAGAAGTCAATTTTGACTTTTAGAGCACAGCCGCAAAGGGGGAGAAACAATGGAGAGGATGCGTTAGAGCTAATTTAATTGGGAAATGATAGGTTTTAGTGTTTGGGCGAATCAGGTAGGGCTTATATTGTGTTGGTTATGTGCCCATTGCCCAAATCCAAACCCAATCTAAACACAACTTGAATGTTAATTCCAAATTTTTTGACCGTTAAACTCGGCGGATATATAACTTTATTGCCGATGAACAGCCCAAAACGATAATCGACATATAATTGCAATTATCCTGGCGGCAGGGGTCCAAAACTGATAACTTGCCGATAAATCAATAATCATTGAGAGCATACAAGCAACATACAATATACACACATACACACAACCACAAAGAGAAGGTAGGCATCTTCTCCTACTTATAGGCTCTATGCAACTATAACGCTCACAGCAAATGCATAGCACCACCATGTAGAATCTGTCACCAAAGCATTTGCATTAAACTATTTCCAAAATTTTATAAGCAAAATTGGTAAAGGAACCCATTATAAATATTCATTCATGAAGCTATTGCTGCTCATACATAAAGGGAGGTCCCTATACATGGACATACTTAAAAGCAAAAATGCAGATTCTAACACCAAAATTTCAATCCAAGTTTGATAACAGAAGACATTTACCTTCAATTTTTCTTTACTTGTTCATGACTCACGAGCCTAATTTCTTTCCTTCGTGTACCTGATTATTTTTGTAAAGTCCACTTGTAATTCATGTACATACTGGGTAACCCATGAGTGATTTGGGCCAGGTTGTGACTCGTGCAAGAGTGTGCTCCATTACTGGTCGAAGGAACTAGGTGAACTCATGATCCGGCTGAGTTCACTGGCCTATGTCGATTTTTTCTTTTAAGTTTTGCTTTAGATATTAACTCTGCCCCTTGTAAATAAATGTTAAATTGATCACATAATTAGAGAGAGAATAAAATTTCTAAAAGATAAAATTTTATTGATCGAATGCTGACAATATATACAGTTATATATAGTTAAATAATAGATTTAAGTATAAAAGGAGTAAAACTCTGTTTTATCTTTTGACATAATCGATGAGTTCTTAGTTTATTTGTTGGCTTGGGGAAGCAAGGACATCCTCTGGATTTCTCTTTCTGGTTCAATTCACTTGTTGAATAGTCCGAATGATGTTCCAATGACTGCAGCCAGGACATCAAATGCCAGGCCATTTGCAAATTTTGGTAGATGCTTTATCAGGTAATTTAGTCAGTAATCAAAGAATTATTGCAAGGTACTTCGAGAGACATCAAGACATATCGATCTGCTTCTGAATACTTCATGGGAAAGGATAAGTATCAAATCAGCTTATTTCAATTGGTTTCATAAATAAATATGTTTAATGTCTGAACTTGCACTTAAACTTTTGGAATTTAGTAATTTAGTTTGTATCATCTTGTCTACATGTTGAACTTCAGGTTTATGTCAGCAGCTAGTATTTTCATAATTTTATTTCATAAAAATGACATTCATTTTTTGGTAGAAAAACTTAAATTTACTGATTCATAATAGTTGATTACTTATTAACTATTGCCTTTTGATATGGTAGTCAAGCTGTGACAGATGAGTAGTTTCTTTGACAATTAGTTTTGTCTTTGTTGAGAGAGTTGTTTATTCCTTATTGTTTAGTCCCACATTGGTTAGGAACAAACACCTTTGTTTCCCAAAATACTATTACTAATATTCAAGAGAGAGCTAATAATCTCTCTAGGGTTTTACATTAACATGGTATCAGAGCCACACACACTCTCCTCTCTAATTTTCTAAACCCTAGCCGCCACCCTCTCAAACCCTAGCTGCCACCTTCTACCCCTCTCAAACCCTAGCCACCCACCACCATCAAACCCTAACCCTTTGCCCTTAGCCGCCACCACTTCTAACCAGGCTATTGTTCATAAGTGGTTACTGTTCATTGACTAGTACTGTTCATCAGAGATAATGTTCATCCTCGATGCTGTTTAGCGCGAGCTCTTGTTCATCTAAGCCAATCCCTACTCGATCAAGCTAATCATTTGGCTTAACTAACTAGATCTCCATAGATCTTACGCTAATTATTTGGCTTAACTAACTAAATTTTCACAGATCTTAAGCTAATCATTTGGCTTAACCAACTGGATCTTTATAGATCTTAAGCTAATTATTTAGCTTAAACAATTCGATCAAACTAATTATTTAGCTTCATCTTAACGATCAGTTGTTAAAAATCTCTTTAAGATAAATGATAAATCATTTTTTTTTCTCTCGAAGAAACCAACCTTGCAGGATGGTTTTACTTGGTGGATTGATTGGGTGGTGATTGCTTCTTATGAGGGTGATTACTTATTGATGATTTGATTATTGGAGATTGATTTGTTGTTGAGCAAGGTTGATAGTTATTTCTTAGGAGATTACTAGTTGAAGGACCTTATTTCTTTGTGTTAATGGTGTCCTCTAGTGATTACGCTATTTTGGTGGATGAGAGTTGAGGCGAAGACCCACATGGAGGTGCTCTCTAGCAAGATCACCGATAAAAATTAAATGGGTCTAATTACCTACTTTAGAAGTAACTTTTCAAGTTTATGTTTCAGTCGGAAAAGGATCATCATCTTATAGATGACCCCGTACCGATTATTGCCTCCACGAAACTAAAATGAAACTTCTATTTCATTAAATTTGGAATAGCATGGAATCGCAGATCCTTCACTAGCAATTCATTATAATACAATAAAACAGGTGCGGAAGTTTTTGAAGCAATTCTACTCAGGCCGTGGGCATGCCAATCGGGCATATGATGTCATTCAAGAATTATTTCGAGCAAAATGGACGGCAGTCGGACTTTTGAGGAGTACTATGGAAATTTTAATAGCCTCATGGTGAATAGATTTTCCCCATTACGATGATGTTGAAAGATGCGAGGATCGGTGGGATCAATTGATGATATTCACCTTTCTTGGTTCTCTTCCACGGTATTATAATTGATGCGGCCACGGTTATTGGAAGCTCGCTATACTCTCCTTAGCGAGACATATTACTTCTTGAGATCGTGTGTAAGCGTGTGGTACATGAAGTGCATTGGCGGGTACTCTCGTCACACAAAGTAGGCAGTCGACTAGTCGAGGGGTGGTCATGGTGGAGGTCGCTTTGGTAGGCGTGGAGGGCGCTTTGGAGCACGTGGGGGCGAGGTGATAGTTCACGAGGAATTGTAGGGAGAGTTCATTTGGTTCCTCTATCCATTGTCATTATTATAAGGAGCATGGTCACATGAAATTCCATTGTCCTCGGCTACATGAAAAATAACCTCGGAGTGCACATGTGGCTATGGGAAAGTCCCATAGATGATGTTAGGAACAAACACCTTTGTTTCCCAAAATACTATTACTAATATTCAAGAGAGCTAATAATCTCTCTAGGGTTTTACATTAACATGGTATCGAGCCACATCTCCTCTCTAATTTTCTAAACCCTAGCAGCCACCCTCTCAAACCCTAGGCGCCACCTTCTACCCCTCTCAAACCCTAGCCACCCACCACCATCAAACCCTAACCCTTTGCCTTAGCAGCCACTTCTAAGGGCTATTGTTCATAAGTGGTTCTTGTTCATTGACTAGTCTTGTTCATCGAGATAATGTTCATCCTCGATCTTTGTTTAGCTGAGCTCTTGTTCATCTAAGCCAATCCCTACTCGATCAAGCTAATCATTTGGCTTAACTAACTAGATCTCCATAGATCTTACGCTAATTATTTGGCTTAACTAACTAAATTTTCACAGATCTTAAGCTAATCATTTGGCTTAACCAACTGGATCTTTATAGATCTTAAGCTAATTATTTAGCTTAAACAATTCGATCAAACTAATTATTTAGCTTCATCTTAACGATCAGTTGTTAAAAATCTCTTTAAGATAAATGATAAATCATTTTTTTTTCTCTCGAAGAAACCAACCTTGCAGGATGGTTTTACTTGGTGGATTGATTGGGTGGCTGATTGCTTCTTATGAGGGTGATTACTTATTGATGATTTGATTATTGGAGATTGATTTGTTGTTGAGCAAGGTTGATAGTTATTTGCCGGGAGATTACTAGTTGAAGGACCTTATTTGCTGTGTTAATGGTGTCCTCTAGTGATTCTGCTATTTTGGTGGATGAGAGAGTTGAGACGAAGACCCACATGGAGGTGCTCTCTAGCAAGATCACCGATAAAAAATTAAATGGGTCTAATTACCTACTTTAGAAGTAACTTTTCAAGTTTATGTTTCAGGTCAGGAAAAGGATCATCATCTTATAGATGACCCCCCCCCGTACCAGTTATTGCCTCCTGAAACTAAAATGAAACTTCTATTTCATTAAATTTGGAATAGCATGGAATCGCAGATCCTTCAGCTAGCAATTCATTATAATACAATAAAACAGGTGCGGAAGTTTTTGAAGCAATTCTACTCAGGCCGTGGGCATGCCAATCGGGCATATGATGTCATTCAAGAATTATTTCGGAGCAAAATGGACGAGCAGAGTCAGACTTTTGAGGAGTACTATGGAAATTTTAATAGCCTCGCAGAGGAGCTGAGATAGATTTTCCCCATTACGATGATGTTCGAAAGATGCAGGATCAGTGGGATCAATTGATGATATTCACCTTTCTTGGTTCTCTTCCACAGTATTATAATTCAGTACGGCCACAGTTATTGGAAGCTCTGCTATACTCTCCTTAGCAGAGACATATTACTTCTTGAGATCAGTAATGTAGGCAGCGTAAGTAAGTATCGCAACAGAGTCTGCCAACGGGTATGCTCTCGTCACACAAAGTAGACAGTCGACTAGTCGAGGGGGTGGTCATGGTGGAGGTCGCTTTGGTAGACGTGGAGGACGCTTTGGAGCACGTGGGGGACGAGGTGATAGTTCACGAGGAATTGTAGGGGAGAGTTCATTTGGTTCCTCTATCCATTGTCATTATTATAAGGAGCATGGTCACATGAAATTCCATTGTCCTCAGCTACATGAAAAATAACCTCGGAGTGCACATGTGGCTATACAGGAAAGTCCCATAGATGATGATACCCGGCGCCAGCTTAAGCAATTTCAGCTCTAGTTATTCTAGCAATTTAAGAAGACACAATCCTCTCCTGCGACAGCTACACTACCTAGTTAGGTAATCTCACTGCTTGCCTTACATCGTCATCGTCTCGTACTTGGGTTATAGATTCAGGGGCAACTAATCATATGACCGGAAACCAAGGTATACTATCCTTCTGCACACCTACCACCTCCTTTTCTTTAGTAGTATTGGCTGATGGATTCACTACACTTGTGAAAGGTGTTGGATCTACTAACATTAATATTATTCCACTTTCATCTGTGCTATATCTTTCTCTTTTTTTATTTAATATCTTATATGTCAGTACGATTACTAAAACACTAAACTACACGGTAATATTTTTTTTCTACACACTGTAATTTTCAGGCACTTGGAATGAGAAAGACGATTGGCACTATACGTGAGCGAAACGGCTTGTATGAGTTGGACTTTGCCCTAGACTAGGTGGTCTGTATCAGCTCCACATTAGCCATTGATGCACATTGTTGGTTTGGTCATCCCCCTCTTTTGATTCTTAAAACTTTAATTTTAGATTTGAATCATGTCGAGTCGTTAGATTGTGAGTCATGTCAACTCAAAAAACACCAACGCGTGTCTTACCCGAGTCACATCAATAAGAGGGTTAGTAACCCGTTTGATTTAGTGCATTCAGACGAATGAGGTCCTTGTTCTATTCTATACTTGGTTTTTAATATTTTATTAGTTTTATGGATGATTTTTACTTAGATTTACTTGCTAAAAAGTTGTTCTGAAGTATTTTCTGTTTTTAAAGTTTTCTGTGCTGAGGTTAAAAATTAATTTCATAATACCATTAAAACTTTAAGAACAGATAACACTACGAAATATTTTGATTGCTCTTTCACAAAATATTTGAAAGAAAATGAGATTTTACATCAGTCGTCTTGTATTTACACACCCCAACAAAATAGGATGGCTGAGCGTAAGAAAAGACACTTGCTAGAAATTTCTAGGACCTTGTTATTCCATCATCAAGGTTTAAAATATTTTTGGGGAGATACCATTTTGACAGCTTGCTATCTCATCAATAGATTACCCTTATCTGTCTTACAGAACAAAACTCGGATCTCTCTTTTATATCCAGCTGAAGACGCTTTGTATTTACCTCCTAAGATCTTTGAGTCTCTATGCTTTATTCACAATCATAATCCTCAACAGATGAAATTAGATCCGAAATCTCTTAGGGTTATTTTTCTTACATATTCTAGGACTCAAAAAGGGTACGGATGTTATTGCCCCTTCTTAAATCAGTATATTATTTCAGCCGATGTTATCTTTTTTGAGAACAAACCAGGACATGTTGCCTTTGATAAATCCTTAGACCATCCTGATGATTTTGGGAAACCATTGTCAATATTCCTTTGAAAACTGCTGTACAAACTGATCTATCATTCAAGTTTGCGAAACTAGTTCAGGTTTATACAAGACGTACTGCTTCACAACCTGAGCCATCATCCAAATCCACCCAAGAACCTGATATACTAGCAAGTCAAAATGTGACCATATAGCCAAGTGCTCAGCCTACTGATGATCTTCCCATTGCCCTCTGAAAGGATAAGAGATCTTGTTCTCGGTATCCTCTTACACACTATATCTCTTACTCTTCGCTTTCTCCATCATATTATTCTTTCATATCTCCTTTGGATTCTCACCCGATTTCCAAGAATTTATCAGAAGCTCTATCTAGCTCAGATTGGACAGCGGCAATGCAAGAAGAGATGATAGCCTTAGAGCAAAATGAGACTTGGGATCATGTTTCACTACTGCTAGGAAAGAAAGAGGTTAGTTGCAAATGACTATTAAAGTAAATCCAGATAGCTCTCTAGCTCGCCTTAAAGCTTGACTAGTTACAAAGTGATATTCACAGATTTATGGCCTTGATTAATTAATACATTCTCTCCTGTAGCTAAGATGACATCTGTCCGCATTCTTATTTTGCTTGCCGCTCGCAATCATTGGCCACTATAGTAGTTGGACATTAAGAATGCACTCATTAATGGCATCCATGATGAGAAGATTTATATAGAGCAACCACTAGGTTTTTTTGCTCAGGGGAAGTGTGGCAAGGTTTGCAGATTGAAAAAAAAAATCCCTCTACGGTTTGAAGCAATCTCCAAGGGCTTGGTTCGGACGTTTTGCAACAGTTGTTCAGATCTTTGGTCTTCATCGAGCTCAGAAAGATCACTCGATTTTCTAAAGATTTCATGGTGGAAAGCGAATCCTTTTTGTTGTATATGTTGACAACATTGTAATCATCGGCGACGATGCACATGACATTAGTCATTTGAAGAAGTATCTACAGCAACAATTTCAAACCAATGACTTTGGATCTTTAAAATATTTTCTGGGTTTTGAGGTGGCTAGATCAAAGAAAGAAATTATCTTATATAAGAGAAAATATGTGATTGATATGTTGCTAAATACCGGGATGTCAGAATGCAAGGGCATTGACTCACCTATGCATGACAAGGTCAAACTACTACCAACTCATGGGGAGTTACTGAAGGATACTGAAGAATACAGATGACTTGTAGGAAAGCTGAACTATCTAACAGTCACGAGACTAGATATTATATTTTCTGTTAGTATAGTTAGTCAATTTCTCTCAGCACCAAGGAAACCTCATGTGAAAGCTGTGAAGAGGATTCTTAGGTATCTCAAGAAAACTCTAGGAAAAGGAGTACTTTATTCAGATAGTGATCACAACGAGAGTTTCAGGATTCTCAGATGCAGATTAGGCAGGATCTCCTGAGGACAGCCGATCAACTACTGGGTATTATGTGTTTCTTGGAGGAGATCTAATAACATGAGTCCCCGTTTAGCAAAGGGTTAAGGAAGAGAGATTAAGGAGACGGATTCACAAAGTTAGCCCATTCGATAACCCTAAGGACTAAATTATTAACCCGTTAAATAAGTTTTATTTTAGCCTTTATGATTAGTTTAGTGCTTGGGAATAACGAGAATTTTGACTATTTTCTTTATAAATAGAGTGTTAACTTTTAATCCTTCTGAATAGGAGTATTAGTAAACCCCTCATTTTGAGGGGTTAATTCATTTTAATCCCTCTAGAGGGGTTAGCTTAACCCTTATGTATTTTTTTGCATTTGGTAAATCATGAAGGGTTAACTCACTTTAACGATTATATAAATTTTTTGTGTTTGGCGGGTTAAGCAAGGGTTAAGTCTCCTTAACCCCTCACTTAACAGTTACCAAACAGCACATGAAAGAGTAAGAAACAGAGTGTAGTCTCTTGATCTATAGTTGAGTCTGAGTATCGAGCCATAGCGAATTTAACTTGCGAGCTGATTTGGGTTAGAAATATATTAGCAGAGATTAGTTATCCTCCGGAGAGTTCTATGAGCTTGTATGGAGATAACAAGGCCGCCATTCACATAGCTGAGAATCCAGTGTTTCATGAGAGGACAAAATACCTAGAGACTGATTGCCACTTGATTTGTGAGAAAATGGAGAAGGGAATCATTAGAGCCAAGCACATACCATCAGAACATCAATTTGCAGACATTCTCACAAAGCCTTTGGGGAGAGCACGAGTGAATTTTATTTGTAACAAGCTGGGCAAGTGCGATATGTATGGTCAGCTTAAGGGGGAGTGTTGAGAGAGTTGTTTATTTCTTATTGTTTACTCCCACATTGGTTAGGGACAAACTTTTTTGTTTCCTAAAATACTATTAATAATATCTAAGAGAAAGCTAATAATCTCTCTAAAGTTTCACACTAACAACCTAAAATTTGTAAAAGATAAAATTTTATTGATCAAATGTTGATGATATTCACCATTTTATTTTATACACGTCAGTGTGCTTGTGCCGTATAGAACAAGATTATGTGAGTGTGGCTTATAATGTTTAATTGGTATGTGGCTCAACTTAGGGGAAGATCCATTAATAAGAATATAAGAGGACAACTCTTTATTCAAATGTATATGGCATTCGGACTGAGAGGAATTGAAGGGTACATAACATGGAAACTATAAGTCCTGATCTTATTATGAGATATGTGAACATTTATGTTATTGTTACAGTTTTGCATTCTGAGATTCCTGATAAGTATCTAACCTGGATTGATTCACTATAATAGGAGTAGATCTTTTGTTTTTGGGATGATGATGTATGTTTGTGTTTTTTACAGCTTTTCAGTGAAGGCTGTGTTAGGCACTGAGATATGTTTTGCTCAGCGACGCCTGATGCTAGATTGTACTTAATACTCTTGGTAATGAAAGTTTATTCTTCATTGAACCTCCCCAAAAAAAAAAAAAACATATATTACTTTCATAACTAAGCTTTCTCACGTTTAATGCATGAAGCAAAATGTAGACAAAACAAACGGAAGGTATATTTGATAATAAGAATTAACTATGGTGTACATAAATTGCAACTTTTGCTCGACAACATCATTAATATATTATTTAAAAAGTATATTTCTTTTAAACATATTACATAAGAGAACTATTTTCCATAAAAAGAATCAACTATCTTCTACATGAATTTCCTAAGTTTGCTCAGGAACTCCACGTAATGCTTGCAGCTTTTCCTGATCAGCCCCCTAGATTTTAGGTCAGTTAACTTATAAAGTTCGAACTTCAAACTCTTTCAACATTTGATGCAGCAGGTCACTGAAGGCTATCATACTCTCACCAGCCTTCTACCTATAAAATAGGACAATGTTATTGTTTAGCATGTGAGCCAGACTTTGCTTTTGAAAGATTATCAGACTCACTTTCCTATTGTTAAATTGTGATTTATGAAATTTTATGATATAAGACTAAAGCATGATGCTTTTGGTAAAGAGAAAAAAATGTTGAGGAACAGAGTAGTAGACGGGACCGTAGGAAAACGGTCGAGGACATAAATTTCAGGGAGAGAAGGGATGTGAAAGAGCTTTATCATTCAAAATAAAAACAAAAGGTATCAAACTGAATCAATGAACCAACAATGAAACATCCTTTCAGGCTTTTTATGTTGCATTTAAATTCAATATATGGGCCAATATATTAAATAAATATGTATCATGTGTTATCAATTAAGGTTAGCGCAGTAAAAGTGATCTAATTAGGGTTTGGGCTTTTCATGCATAATTAAAGTATGGGCCTCCTATGTGTAGAGACCAAAATATAATTATTAATTCTATGATGGGCTGAATTGATAATTATGAATAATTGATTCAGTTATAAATAAATAGAGTTGTGGTTCCCCAAATCTCTACGTAGAATCTCTTTCTGATTTCCCATCTTCAGAAGGATTAGGGTTTCTCTAAGGAGGATATATACATAAAAGATTTAAAAGATCTACATCTCAAAACTCAAGGATCACATCCTACTCCATGGATTCATGCATGGTTTCGCATCTTCTTAATTATCTCAATAGTTTGACATGAACAATCCTTGGGATTGATTAGGGTTTTATTTGTTAAAGCAAAATGTTTATCTTTTCTTGATCTAATAATTGGTATCAGAGCGGTGTTCATGTTAATCTATTGAGAATCAATTTTAATTTATGATGTGATTCTCTTGAATGTTCTCAAATCTAAAAATTCATTCTTTTGAATTGTTTAACTTGAGAATAAAATTTAGTAGTTGTTCTTCTTGTATATTCTTCATGAATTCAGATTCAAAAGAGTTATTATATTTTGAATTGAATGAATCTGATTTGGGAAGAATTCATGTGTAATTGAAAACTAGGGTTTGTTCATCATGTTATGAATATGTATATTTTTGAGAAATTTGGATGCTTTGATTCATTCTTTATTATGAGTTTATGATTATTGTTTAATTTTGGATCAAAGAAAGATTTCAGTTTTGAAATCTTTAATTAAAAAAAAAAATTTAAGGGCGCTACAGCGCTAGGTTTCCGGCGGTGCAGCGCCGCTGAAACAAAGGAAAGAGGGTTTTTTAAAGTGGGCCGCCATTCATCTGGCCCATTAAAAAAAGGGATTTCAAAGTGGGCCGCCATTGTTCTGGCCCATTATAAATACAAAGAAATTCAAATGAGCCTTCCCAATATTTACGCCACTCAAACTTAAAAAAAAAAAAAAAATTTCCATAAGCCTCTGTCCAACATTGAACGGGTGGGGAAGCATCAATTTTGTTTATATTATTATAATGGTCCATTTGGATATATAATGCCTCTGGATCTAAACTTTAATTTTTTTTTTTTTTGAGTTTGGAATTTGGACTTTTATTATGTTTTTATTTTATTGGATTCAAATTATTGACATTAAAGTTTATTAAAGATATATGATGTATTGAAAAGAATTGATTGAAACAACATGTTACCAAAATAGCCTCTCTTGTGTAGATCAATTTATTTTAAACATCAAAAGGTAGTGTGTGTATGGTTCATGCAAATATTAATCACCCAAAGGAATGTTAATATTTAAATAAATCATATGCATACCGTGGTGATAAATATAGATAATTATTCGGTTTTACATGTGAATAATAAATCGGTCCAAAGAAAGATTTATTGTTTGACATGTCTTATTGTCATTGTTTGATCACTACACCAAGAGTACCACTTACAAATTAATATTTCTGTCCAAAGACTGACTATTAATATTGTGTTAGGTATCTTGAGATGGGTATTGCCGATTTTAAATTCATAAATTTTGATTTTGTTTCTTATGTGAGCTTATTTATTTTCTTATATTGTTATCTGATTCAACTGTTAGTTCTGCTTCAAACATCACTACCAACATTAATTCCATTCCTATGCTAAATGGCACCAACTTCAAATCATGGCAAGAGAACATTATGATAGTTCTCGGAGTCATATATCTCGACCTTGCGTTAATGCTTCCTTCTCCTACACCTCTTACGGATAAAAGTTTGACTGATGAGAAAAGGGACATGGAGAGGTGGGAGAAGTCAAATCACATGTGTATGATGATCATGAAGAGGGCCATTCCAGAATCATTCAGGGGTACTATGCCTGAGAAGATAACTACTGTCAAAGAGTTCATTGAGGACATGAGAAAATATTTGCCAAGAATGAAAAGGTTGAAACTAGTACACTTTTGACAAATCTTATTTCAATGAGATACAAAGCGAAAGGGAACATTAGGGAGTACATCATGGAGATGTCTCACATTGCTTCAAAGCTGAAAGCACTTAAGCTTGAACTTTCGGAGGACTTGCTTGTGCATTTGATTCTTATATCTCTTCCCACACAATTCAGTCAATTCAAAGTGAGCTACAATTGTCAAAGGGAGACCTGGTATCTTAATGAGCTCATCTCACATTGTGTGCAAGAAGAGGAAAGATTGAAGCAAGAGAAGACAGAAAGTGCTCAGTTGGCTAGTACTTTTAAGGACAAATGGAAGAAAAGAATGAAAAATAAGGAAGCTGCAGAAGCTCAATCACAAAAAAAAAAAAAAAAAAAACACAAGACAAACAATGGAGATGGTTGTTTCTTTTGTGGGGTTGCGGGACATAAGAAGAAAAATTGTACCAATTATCATGCATGGCGTGCAAAGAAAGGACTGCCTGAGCTGCCGAAAGCCAAGTAATGGTGAAAGATACATCTATGTGGGCGATAGCAAGAAGGTTGAAGTTGAGGCAATTGAGACATTTAGGTTATTGTTAAAATCCGGTTGTTCTTTGGATTTGATAGAGACTTATGTAGTACCGTCATTTAGACGGAATTTGATTTCTATTCCTGTATTGGACAAATTTGATTATTTTTGTTCTTTTAGAAATGGCAAGTTTAGTCTTTTTCAGAATTCAAATTTGATTCGTACCGGTTCTTTATCTTATGTTGATAACCTTTATTTGCTTGATACGGTTGCTTTATATCATTAAATCTTACAATTAAGCACTCGAGGCGTAAAGAGAAAATTAATAACTGAGAATTCCGCTTCGTTACGGCACAAGAGATTAGGTCACATCTTCAAACGGAGAATTGAGAGACTCGTGTCAGACGGGATTCTAGATCCCATTGATTTTATAAATTTTAAAATTTGTACTAATTGTATAAAGGAAAAACAAACAAATATAAGAAGATTTGGTGCCAACAGGGCTACAGACGTTTTAGAACTGATACATACAGATATTTGTGGGCCATTCCCTATAGTTTCTTGGAATGGTCAACAATATTTTATCACGTTCATAGGTGATCTTTTTCGTTATGACTACCTTTATCTCATACATGAAAAGTAGCAATCACTGGACGTGTTCAAAGCTTACAAAGCTGAAGTTGAGAACCAACTCAACAAAAGTATCAAAAGCATCAGATTTGACCGTGGAGGTGAGTATTATGGTAGATATGACGGTTCAGGTGAACAACGTCCGGGACCATTTGCTAAATTCCTAGAGGAGGGTGGTATCATCCCACAGTACACCATGGCTGGTTCTGCTACCATGAATGGTGTTGTCGAAAGATGAAACAGAACGCTTAAGGGCATGGTAAGGGGTATGATTAGTCATACCAACTTACCAGAATCTCTCTGGGGAGAAGCATTAAAGACTGCAGCTTATATACTCAATATAGTACCCACTAAACGACTGCCAAAACTCCTTATGAACTTTGGACATGTCAAAAGTCTAGTTTGAAGCATCTGCACATTTAGGGATATCCAGCTGAGGCTAGGCCTTATAGGCCACATGAAAGAAAACTGGAATCTAGAATGGTCAGCTGCTATTTTATTGGTTACTCTGAAAGATTCAGGGGTTATAAGTTTTATGATCCTGCTTTCAAGTCAATATTTAAGACGGGAAATGCCCGGTTCTTTGAGAATGTTGAGTTTGCGGGGGAGATAAGGTTAAGGACTTTGTCTTTGAAGAGGAATATGTTAATATTTCCACATCTGCTATTGACATTGATCAGGCTTCTATTCCTAACATTGTTCAAGAAATAGATCTAGATCAAGACAATGTCATAGAACCTCCTGTTGTAGAAATTATTCCAGAAGAATAAACTCTATCACCTCAAGAACCTGTGCCATTAAGAAGATCCACTAGAGAAAGGAGAAGTGCGGTTTCAAATGATTATATTATATTTCTCCAAGAACATGAGGATGACATCGGTATGGTGGAAGATAATCCTATCAACTTCCGCCAAGCCATGGATAGTTCTAAATCTCAACAGTGAATTGATGCCATGAATGATGAGATAAAATCCATGAAGGACAATGACGTCTGGGTTCTTGTCCCATTTCCTAAAGGTGCGAAGCCCATTGGTTGTAAATGGATATTTAAAACCAAGAGGAACTCGAAAGGCGATGTGGAGGGGTACAAAGCTCATCTTGTCGCTAAAAGGTTTTACACAAAAAGAAGGCATCGACTATAAAGAGACTTTCTCTCTGGTTTCATCGAAAGACTCTTTCAGGATAATAACGGCACTTGTGGCATATTTTGACCTTGAGTTACATCAGATGAATATAAAGACTGCGTTTCTCAATGGCGATATTGATGAAATAATTTATATGATGCAGTCAAAAACTTTGTGTCGGGAGATGCAAAGAAGATGGTTTACAAATTGAAGAAATCTATCTATAGGCTTAAGCAAGTTTCTCGTCAGTGGTATTACAAGTTTCATCAAGTTATCGTCTCATTCGATTTTGAGATAAATATAGTTGATGATTGTGTATATCACAAGTTCAGTGGGAGCAAGCACATTTTTCTAGTTTTATATATCGATGACATAGTGCTTGCCAGCAACGATATATGCTTATTGCACAAAATCAAGAGATTTCTAACAAAGAAATTTGAGATGAAAGATCTTGGGGAGTCCTATTTTATATTGGGCATACAGATACACCGGGATCGCTCTCGGGGTATACTTGAATTATCACAAAAGTGTTATATCGAGAAGGTTTTTAAAATATTTGGCATGCAAAATTGTAAATCAGGTGACCCTCTGTGGCTAAGGGAGATAAATTCAGTCTTAATCAATACCCCAAGAATAATTTTGAGATTAAGGAGATGTAGCAGATTCCTTATTCTTCAGCAATAGGGAGTCTAATATATGCTCAAGTGTGTACACAGCCGGATATTGCTTACGTGGTTGAAATATTGGGCAGATACTTAAGTAATTCTGGATTGGATCACTGTAAAGCAGCCAAGCGACTTTTGAGGTATTTGCAGAGAACAAAAGAATACATGCTCACATATCGGAGGTCGGACCAGTTAGAGATCATTGGCTATTGATGGGAAATAAATGATTACCTCCTAAGTTGCAAGTATACAACCTTGATCAAGTTATAGTATAAAAGATTATCGATCCCACGAGGAACGGGAAGTAGGAAGAGTTTTGCTCAAGTTTTGGTTCTCAAATTATGCGCGTGACAATTAGGAGTTATTCAAATAAAATGAAAGTAAGAAAATGGTGAAAGTGGATGTGGAGAGATAAGAGAGAGTGGATGTGGATTATGTGCAAAAGAGGAGTAAATGAAGTTGAGAATGTGGTTGTGGTTATATGCACATAATAACAAAACTAGGTTTGAGATTATATGCACATGGAGGGAATATGAGATTGAGAGAAAATAAGTGCAAAATAAAAGAAAGCAAGATTGAGAGAGAGGAGAGAGTAAAGGAAAATCAAAATCAAGAATAAA
Organism: Asparagus setaceus; assembly: GCA_012295165.1. Classification (NCBI taxonomy): domain Eukaryota; kingdom Viridiplantae; phylum Streptophyta; class Magnoliopsida; order Asparagales; family Asparagaceae; genus Asparagus; species Asparagus setaceus. The sequence continues at coordinate 36,836,825 of CM022704.1, forward strand.
GGAAAATAACAAACAAATGAAAAATAAGGATAAGTGCAAAATCAAGAATGTAAAGTATGGAGGATTAGTTAAAGATATGAGGAATCTAGAGTAGACCCACTTAGCTTATCTCAATCTCACAAGAATGAGTTGGATTTGTTAGCTAGTTTCAAACAATCTCTAGGGATCCCACAAATATTGGCTCCACACTTAGAAAAGGGTAATTCCCTAGAGGGTTCTAGCCTCAAGGTGAATTAAAGAAAAGAAAAATCTATTCTAGAAAGTAAATACAAGAATTAAATACATTGCATGAAAGTAAATTGCATGAAAGTAAATTGCATGAAATTAAATTGCATGAAAGTAAATCTAAGCTACAAAGCATATAAATGAACAAGAAAGAAAATGAAAAAGAAATAAAAGGAAAACCAACAACTCATGATCTTAATCTAATCCTCCTTTTGGTCCTTGGATTAGAAGAAGAGAAAGGAAATTGAAGGGGTGAAACATTTCATTTATTGTGTAACAAAAGTTACAATTTTGGAAGGTCTTCTCAATTAAGAGTAACCCTCCTCTCCAAATGGAGTTTTACAAAATATTTCACACTCAAAACCCTCACCTTCACCCCTATTTATAGCCCAACGGAGTTGATGTGAACCATTGGATCAAACCTAGCCAAAAGGAAGAGAAATCCACCATTAATTGAGAATGCATTTGCAAACCGTCGGTTGGCGATCGGTTAGCCAACCGGTTAATAACCGGTTGGCCAACCGGTTAGTCAACCGATTGGTTCCCAACTGAATTTGTCTTTTCTTGATTTTTCTTCAATTTCTCTTGGATCAATTTGGTATCTTGGGCCTTTGTTTGTCTTGATTTGGGCTTCAAATATTGGTAGAATTTCGAGAATTTGAGTCATTTGGGCTTTTATTCATTATTTCTTTATTAGCGCAAAATAAGATAAAAATGATTATTAGTAATATCGTTATTCATATAACATAGGTAATAAGGGTATAAAAATGTAATTAAAATGTGATAATCAAATACCCCACACCTAAACTTTTGCTAGTCCTCTAGCAAAGAAAATAAAAAGAAAACCTAACTCACTTCATGTGGTTGTATTTAGCACATACAACAAGTCTTTAAACCCTAGGTTACCCTAGTGGGCGAGTTGTAGTCTCGTGAGGGTTTGCAGTGAATATACCCACAAAATTTAGTCAACTTGCCAATTTAAAGAAATTAATAAAATAATTAATTCATTTGATATCTTCAAACATTCCAATTGAAGTTGGTTAATACTCAAGAAAACGTTTTTATCATAACTCCAATGTAATTTTCTTAAGAAAATCCTTCCATTATAGTTATACAAAACCAAGTTCAACTCAAAATTTTAATTTAAAAGTTTTGAAAAGAACATGCTAACTCTTTGTTTTAACAAACTTCAAGTCTTTTAATCCATTTAATTTTTCAAGAACATATACAAATATACTATATATAAAAACATGGTTAGTATGCTATTTTATTTTATTTTATTTTTTTATTTTTTTATTTTTTTTATTTATTTATTATTTTTTTTAACTCTTTATTCCTTGGTGGTTTTGTTCTTTTTAATCGGACTTTCTAAGTGACCATTTAGCGAGTTTTGGCCAATGAATCCCAACCCAATTGGGCTTAGGTCATTAAGCATAGAATACTCCTCGGGCTTAATTACTCAGTCAACTTAGGCTTAGTAAAATAGAACCACCAATGATTTTAAGAGAAATTTTTCTTCTTTTATTAAGTTAGTATAATATATATATGTGTATATGTATATATATTCTGAACAATATTTGGATCAAGACAACTTGAAAAATTATTTTCAACTCTAAGTTAGGCATGCAAAAATTTCATTACTTTAATTAAAAATCTAAGTTAAAACTTAAGTAAAGTATACTACTTTGAAAATCATTTCTTGAGAAATTTATTTGGAGTTATCATAAAAGGTAAACTTGAGTATAGAACTAACTAAGGATTAGAAGACTTAAATTCTATCAAATAGATCAATTATTAATCAACTCTATTAAGTTGGCAAGTGACTCTTTCTTTTTTTTTTTTCTTTCTTTTTTTTTTATGAAAAGAGAAAAAATGACATAAAATGGTAAGAAAAAGAGGAAAAGAAAAAAAGACTAAGATAAAGATAAAATGACTAATCCCCACCCCACACCTAAATTTTGCATTGTCCTCAATGCAAATTCTAATATACACAAAGTAAAACAGATAAGAATGGAAGCACTTACATTTGTTCGGTCGACTTGAACAATGATAAAAATTCTGTAATTACCTTTGGTATGAGAAGGTGAAGTCAAAATTTATTCTTTTTTTTTTTTTTCATATGTATATTTTTCTCTCTTTTTTTTTGAAAAGAACAAGAAACTCTCACATGAGAGAAGAATAAATTCTTTTATTATTATTGTGGGACAAAAATAAAAATAAAATTGTAGAATAAAAGATGAAACATGAGAAGCTCACATTCTACATTAAATCCTACCTTATTGCTAAAAATTCTACAGAAATTTAAAGAATTTCAAGATGATATAATCAATGATGTTCTCAAATTCGAAAATTCCAAGGTTTGCAATGATGTTTGCGGCAATGGAAGGTAGGTATTAATGGTTGTATGCTTTTGAACTTAGATTCGTTATTAACAAAATTTCATCAAAAATGAAATCTTGTTGTTTTCTATTTTCTAAAAATCTAAGTTCATTGACAAAGGGTTCTTCAAATGTTGGCTTCAAGATGCATGTATTCAACGTAATTCTCGCTCAAGGACTTGATTATTAACACAGTTGCATTGTTGTGAATGGATTGCATTCACTTGATCTTGAAAAGTTGAACTTGACCCCGTTCCTTGGATTGGTCACGGGTTGACTTGGAAATGATCCTTTCTCTCTCTCACTTATAGCCTAGTTGACCAAGCCGGGTTTCTAATCTAGCTATGGCTTGAGTGTTGGAGTTGAGAATTGTCTGTTGATTGCATAAAGGAGTTCATCGTGTTAGATGTTTGAGTCAACAAGTTAGGTAGTGCGTGTAGAGGTTTTAATCAAGGCTTCCAAACCCTTTCCAAAACATTATCGTTTCTCAACATTTGAAGGAATATGATTTGTAGATTGATGATGAGGCCGATTTGGAAATGGTGATTTGGTTGTGGAAAATTGGTTTGAGAACTGAAAGCTGCGTTGCCCTAGGAAATTGTTGGTTTGAAGAGGAGTGAAATTTTGATTTCAGAAATTACCGATTCCATGCAAAATTGGATGATTTCTCCAACCCGGATTATAGGTTGGAGAAAATGGATCATGTCGGATGCTTGAATGTAGCATTCATGTTCTAGAGATTGAGTATTTCCTAAGAGTGGACATTGCTCAAGCATGGGTCAGAAAGACAGATGACAACTCGAGGCGAAACTTGATTGATTTGAGCCGAGCTCGTTCTTTGGTTTCTAAAGTTTCTAACCTGCGTAGAATTGTAGCCATCTTAGCTTCAGAGGCTATGTTTGACTCTAAGGAAGGACCTCTAGAACTGGATTGGGTAACTGATGAATCACAGTGTTCCCACTGCATGGTTTTCTCGGATAAATTCTCTAAAAAGTCCCAAGCTTCATCGGCATTTTTCTTCATGAAATCCCCTTGACACATTGATTCTAAAGAAGTTTTTGAAGAATAATCCAATCCTTCATAAATGATTTGGCATAATCGCCACTTTTCAAGACCATGGTGAGGACATTAGATAAGAAGATCTTTGAATTTGTCAAAATACTTTCAAAAAGGTTCTCCTAGAACAATTTTAAAATTTTGAATGCTGTTTCTAAGCTTGACCGTTTTGTGGATGGGAAAGAATTTTTTCAGAAAAACTTTTACAAATTCACCCCAGGTTGAGATGGAATCTGTGGACAAGCTATCTGACCATTTTTGGCTTTGTCCTTAAGGGCAAATGGAATAAATTGAGTTTGATCGCATCTTCAGTTAAGTCCCTCATCTTGATCATGAGGCAAACTTCTTCAAATTAGGAGATGAAAATGTAAGCGTCTTGGTTTGACTCTAAGAATTTGGGAAGCATGTTTATGAAATGCGGTCGAAGTTCAAAATTGGTTCCATTTACCTCGGGGAGTTTTATGCGAGGGATTGCATTTCTAGTGGGGTAACAAACATCTTGAAGAACAGGTGGGTTGGTATTGGTCATTTCGTTTGGTTCAAGAGATGGATCAAAACGAATTAAACAATTAGTATTATCCCTAACCCAAGTTTGCATACACCAAAATTAAAATTTTTTTTTTATGAAAAAGGATAAGAGAAAAAGTTAAGAAGATGATGAGAAAAAAAAATGATAAGGAAAAACTAACTAAAAACAAATCAAGGCAATCACTTTTCAATCACCCTAACTCTAGGGTTAAGCCTAAACTTGACTTAGACCAGCTCCTAACCAAAAATTCCCTTAATGAAAAGATCAAAATTTACTTGGGTAATTAGCCAGGTAAGGATAGTACTAGAGTGAGATCAAAGATCAATTAAGTACCTCTTTCCTTGCGGAGGGCCTTACGCAACCCCTAAACCTTGCCTTAGACACCAATTAATCCAGATAAACTTGGACCGGTTCACTTAAGGATTTCTTGTTCCTTAATGAGCTCGAATCCTTAGGGGCCAACGTCTAATCAAATTTTAAGAGGCTTGGGTAAGTATAGTGAGGAATTAGTGATTTTTGGGCTAAGAAAAGGGTGATGAAATCCCTCACCTTATCTTGATTAATGGGTTTTGCCCTTAAGATATTTTCAAGTGTGTGCCAAATCAAGATGCTCAAATCACTTGGTGAATTTCTACTATTATATGAAATGCAACCCTAGGAATTAAAAGCAACTAAAGAGGATGCAAAAATAAAAATCTTTTTATTTTTTATTATGGTCGACAATCAAAGAAATGAAGTTTATTAGGGTCGACAAAAAAAAATCTTTTTTTTTTAATTTTTATTTTATTTTTTTTATCCTAATTGTCTCTAATGTATATGAACTATCTAAAGGGTAGAATTGAAAATACTAGATAGAGAAGTTACCCACGCAAAAGCAATGCAAAGCCTCGTTGGAGGCAATTCTTCAATCTTGAATCTTCAACTCTTGATCTTCAAGCTCCAAGTTCCTCCACAAAAGAAAACACACAAAATAAGGAACCAAACTTAATCAAAATCCTACTAATGCACCGTTCCCCGGCAACGGCGCCAAAAACTTGATGGGAAATAAATGATTACCTCCTAAGTTGCAAGTATACAACCTTGATCAAGTTATAGTATAAAAGATTATCGATCCCACGAGGAACGGGAAGTAGGAAGAGTTTTGCTCAAGTTTTGGTTCTCAAATTATGCGCGTGACAATTAGGAGTTATTCAAATAAAATGAAAGTAAGAAAATGGTGAAAGTGGATGTGGAGAGATAAGAGAGAGTGGATGTGGATTATGTGCAAAAGAGGAGTAAATGAAGTTGAGAATGTGGTTGTGGTTATATGCACATAATAACAAAACTAGGTTTGAGATTATATGCACATGGAGGGAATATGAGATTGAGAGAAAATAAGTGCAAAATAAAAGAAAGCAAGATTGAGAGAGAGGAGAGTAAAGGAAAATCAAAATCAAGAATAAAGGAAAATAACAAACAAATGAAAAATAAGGATAAGTGCAAAATCAAGAATGTAAAGTATGGAGGATTAGTTAAAGATATGAGGAATCTAGAGTAGACCCACTTAGCTTATCTCAATCTCACAAGAATGAGTTGGATTTGTTAGCTAGTTTCAAACAATCTCTAGGGATCCCACAAATATTGGCTCCACACTTAGAAAAGGGTAATTCCTAGAGGGTTCTAGCCTCAAGGTGAATTAAAGAAAAGAAAAATCTATTCTAGAAAGTAAATACAAGAATTAAATACATTGCATGAAAGTAAATTGCATGAAAGTAAATTGCATGAAATTAAATTGCATGAAAGTAAATCTAAGCTACAAAGCATATAAATGAACAAGAAAGAAAATGAAAAAGAAATAAAAGGAAAACCAACAACTCCGATCTTAATCTAATCCTCCTTTTGGTCCTTGGATTAGAAGAAGAAAAGGAAATTGAAGGGTGAAACATTTCATTTATTGTGTAACAAAAGTTACAATTTTGGAAGGTCTTCTCAATTAAGAGTAACCCTCCTCTCCAAATGGAGTTTTACAAAATATTTCACACTCAAAACCCTCGGCCTTCACCCTATTTATAGCCCATGAGTTGATGTGAACCATTGGATCAAACCTAGCCAAAAGGAAGAAATCCACCATTAATTGAATCTGTTGCAAACCGATCGGTTGGCGATCGGTTAATAACCGGTTAATAACGGTTGGTCAACCGATGGTTCCCAACCAATTTGTCTTTTCTTGATTTTTCTTCACGAATTTCTCTTGGATCAATTTGTTATCTTGGGCCTTTGTTTGTCTTCAGATTTGGGCTTCAAATATTAGTAGAATTTCAGAGAATTTGAGTCATTTGGGCTTTTATTCATTATTTCTTTATTAGCCTGCAAAATAAGATAAAAATGATTATTAGTAATATCGTTATTCATATAACATAGGTAATAAGGATATAAAAATGTAATTAAAATGTGATAATCAGCTATTCTGACTCCGATTTTGTTGAATGTCAAGATAGCATGAAATCTACTTCAGGCTATATCTACCTGCTTGCTGGAGGAGCTATCTCTTGGAAGAGTGCTAAGCAGACACTCTGAGCTTCATCCACCATGACAGTTGAGTTTGTAGCATGCTATGAGGCGTCTAATCATGAAATATGGCTGCTAAATTTTATCACTGGGCTATAAATTGTGGATGACATTGAAAGATCACTTAAGTTATTTTGTGATAAAAAGTCAGCAGTGTTGTATTCTAACAACAACAGGAGCTCGACGAAGTCGAAACATATAGACATCAAACTCCTAGTTGTTAAAGATAGAGTTCAGAGTGGACTTGTGTCTATAGAGCACATTGGGACAAACTCCATGATTGCGGATCCGCGGACTAAGGGATTACCACCCAAGGTCATTCATGAGCACACTGCTCATATGGGTGTTTTATCTCTTCAGGATATGTCATTTTAGTAAGAGTTTGTATTTTAGATGCTTTTATTTATAGACACATTTGTTATGATTTTATGGATATTATATGGTTATTTACTGCAGTATAAAGTATTCAGTTCATATTCACTCTGATTTTTGGTATGGTTTGATCTCACTAAGGTTTTAAGGTGAACCAGTTGGAAATAGGCATGTTAAGATCACGCAACACGAAATTGCCACGTTACACATCCATGCTTGATCTGTATTGTTGGTTGTATTGATATACGTGACCATTGATGGGTCTAGTTGCGATAAATGCAATGAAGATCGCTTTGATATTATGTTGATATAACTGATAGACGAGATTGTTAAGGATGCATATTGTTGATAGCAAAATTTATGAGCTCATAAGGTTATATCATAGTTCATATTTATATAGTAACATATATGGCTCAAGTGGGAGATTGTTGGATTTAACTTCAATATATGGACCAATATATTAAATAAATATGTATCATGTGCTGTCAATTAAGGTTAGCCCACTAAAGTGATCTAATTAGGGTTTGGACTTTTCATGCATAATTAAAGTATAGGCCTCCTATGTGTAGAGACCAAAATAAACTTATTAATTCTATGATGGGCTGAATTGATAATTATGAATAACTGATTCAGTTATAAATAGGGTTGTGATTTTTCAAATCTTTACGTAGAATCCCTTTCTGATTTCTCATCTTGAAGGATTAGGGTTTCTCTAAGGAGGATATATACGTACAAGATTTGGAAGATCTACATCTCAAAACTCAAGGATCACATCCTACTCCATGAATTCAGGTATGGTTCCGCATCTTCTTAATTATCTCAATAGTTTGACATGAACAATCCTTGGGATTGATTAGGATTTTATTTGTTAAAATAAAAGGTTTATCTTTTCTTGATCTAACATTGTAAACCAAAACCATAGCCAAATCAAATTTCTTTTCAAACATGCCTTGCAGATATAGTTACAGAAAACATGTATAAACAAAATATTAATAGTTATCTAATAATAACCTTACACAATTCATGATTGTTTAAACATCTGATTGCAGTAAACACTTTTTCATTTTAATTAGTATATTAAAACAAGACATATAGAAACCACTGCAATGCAATCATGTGAATTTCTAATTTTAGGCTTTTCAGAAGTCCTCAAGGGAATGAATTAAAAATCTTACGGTTCCGAACGTTTAGATATGAGCATTTTTAGTACAAGTATAAATTCAATCCCTGTTGTTTAGATCAAAGCACAAATTGTAAAATAGAGTGACATGAACATATTTTTCAGTAGCTCTCTAAACATTTAAATAATTAATATTCGCTAAATTTCCTTTTAGGTTAGGACCAGTTTAATATGGATTCACAGTTCAAAATATAAACTTCTCATTAGCAAACTAAACAAAAAAATATGCTAGCAAAGTTGGTGGCTGAAAGTGATGTAGGACACATAACAGATAAATTCATGGAGGAGCGAAATTATCATGAGTTTATTTTTAACAATAAAGTTAGAGTCAATTTAGATTAGGAAACTAAATCAATTTTGATTTAACTTGGACTGACTTGTTTCCTCTATTATGGGGAGTTTTTTAGGTACTTTTAAATTATTTCTTTTCTTATTAGGAGTAGACTTTATTTTTCTCATTAAGAAGAAGAATTGTAACTGTTATAACCCCTACAAAAGCTAAGTGTTAATCCTCCTCTAGAGGCTGACACGAGTCCCGTCTCGCGCCTGATCAAGCATAACCAAAATCCAGGCAACTCGAGCACCCACTGCGGCCGACTCAATAGGCCGACAACTCGCGCAGCTGACTAAAAAGGCGGTACTTGTCGGCCAACTCACCAGATCAACCCTACACGCACCTGCACTCAGTCTACCACTCCAGTCGACAACTCGTGTAGCCGACTAAAAATGCGGCACTTGTCATCCTGATGTGATGTTTTAACGCAAGTGCACAGCGTAGTTGTAGCTAGCACCGGCAAGTACGAGGCGATCCCACGAGGACTTGTTGTTAACTACCAATTGTTCACAAACCAATTATCCAGGCAATTCGATGTACAAATAATTTAGAATAAAATAATAAAATAAGCTAAAATAAATAAACCTTGGAAGAAATCAAATGATGAAGAATTCTAGAATCGTGATCCACCACAACGATGATTATCATGTTTAAGTAATGATCCTCTCTCAAATGTGAATATCCACTCTTGTAGGGAATTATCCTAATTTAATTGCTATCTTCTCTCGAAGTATAACAACGTATTCAAGAACTAATCAATCCCTATTCTCATGGTAATTGAATTTGTTCGAACCCATTAGAAACGCTGATAATTCTTAAAATTCCTCAAGAAACCTAAAACTACTCTCGTGATTTTGAATTTCAAGTTCTATTCTAGAGTTCCAATATTATAACTTCACCTCTCGGTTCTTCGCCTAATATCTAAGTCATGTAAATAAGTGGCCAATAAATTTACAAGCATAAATCACACTAGAATGAATCAAGAGTCATTGACATTCATAAATTCAAGAAAAGATCAAAATATTATTTGATAATCATGTCGTTGGGCTTCACCCAACCCTAGAATAAAGAGATTACTCACTCATGTTTGAATAACAAGCCATAGAAATAATAATAATCATTAAACTCATCATGTGCAGAGATTAAAAGAAAGAGAACAAAGAAAATCTTAGTCTCAATGATAATCTTCACTTGATAGTTACTTGAATTCAATCCTTGAATGAAAACTTAATCGTCTTATTCAAATTCTCCTTGATTCTTGAGGGAAAAAGATCAAATAAACTCTATGGTGTGTCCGGCTCAATCCTCTGTCCAAAAACCCTAAAAAGGCTCCTTTTTTCATGTTAGAAAGTCAAAAAATGGATAACTGAACAATACGGGTGGCCCATAAGAAATATTGGTCGTCCAACTTTGCTCGGGAGCGCAAACTAGTGGCGTGGCCGCGCAATAGTCTGTCTCATAACGTCAAACTCTATTTTCTACACTTTTCTCTTGGAATTTGGAAAAACTCAAAATATGAAAGTTGTATCTCTATCTCTTAGCTTTCCGTGGCAACTTGAATCAGCTCAAAATCATATCGTATGTGAAAGTTATATTTAAAATACTAACAGGATGTTAAAACTGCCAGCTTCAACGAACCAAGCTTGTTTCCCTTTTTTTTACGCTCCAATCTAGTGCTAGCTCCTCCATCTTCATATCCTCGTCATGTGCCACATTGAATCTCACCAAAATGCATTACTTGAAAATGCAAACAAACTAAATGCAGTAAACATGAACTAGAAATTGAAATACACCTAATATGAAGTAATTATGAACTTAAAATGCTAATTCTAGTATGAAAATGAGAGTAGATATCGTGAAAAATGTATATACAAATGTAACTCATCACATCCCGCTCGCAAAGTCGACTTGAGAGGTGTACGCCCTCGAACCTCCGTAGATGTGATGCCCTTGCATTAAGCGCCTCGACAAAATCATCATTGCTCTAGTCCCGTAATCTTTATGACTTATCGGACTTAGTCAACTCCGAGCACCTACTGTCATCCCCGCATTAAATACTTAGCTGACTCACTCCTTCTAACAGCCGCCACCTGTGAAGTAGGTGGTGACTAGGCCGCCAGCTGGGCTCGGCCAAAGTTACCCATCTGCCCTTCTGACCTACTATAAAGAAGCTGCACTGCAGGGGGTAACTTCTTCTGCCTTTTGGCCTACATACAACTACTTAGCTTTTATTATCCCTCAAGTCCAATTTGACTTAATCGTCGGAGGAACAACCGGAGAACCCAACTTCGGCCTCTTACGAGCTTTTCATGTGCATGAGAGAACTTTAGGCTCCAGAACCGGCCATCCGAAGAAGCTTGAGGACCCTAACACCCTCATAATCCGCGAGTAAACCCGCTGTTTGACAACTGTCGTCAACAGTAACCCTATGGATAGATCACTTTTAGCAATAAAATTCTTCTTATTAAATTTCTCCATGGATTCAAAGTTCTTCAGAGATTAAAAGATTGTTCTTTGTGGACTTAAAGAGCACCCCTTGGTGGATTCTAAGGTTTATCACTTCTGCATTGCATTAGAAAGGGGTATTCTGCTAAAATAAAGGACATAAAATTTAATCGTCTTATTCAAATTCTCCTTGATTCTTGAGGAAAAAGATCAAATAAACTCTATGGTGTGTCGGCTCAATCCTCTGTCCAAAACCCTAAAAGGCTCCTTTTTTCATGTTAGAAAGTCAAAAAATGGATAACTGAACAATACGGGTCGGCCCATAAGAAATATTGGTCGTCCAACTTTGCTCGGGCGCGCAAACTAGTGGCGTGGCCACGCAACAATCTGTCTTATAACTTTAAACTCTATTTTCTACACTTTACTCTTGGAATTCGAAAAAACTCAAAATATGAAAGTTGTATCTCTATCTCTTAGCTTTCCGTGGCAACTTGAATCAGCTCAAAATCATATCGTATGTGAAAGTTATATTTAAAATACTAACAGGATGTTAAAACTGCCAGCTTCAACGAACCAAGCTTGTTTCCCTTTTTTTTACGCTCCAATCTAGTGCTAGCTCCTCCATCTTCATATCCTCGTCATGTGCCACATTGAATCTCACCAAAATGCATTACTTGAAAATGCAAACAAACTAAATGCAGTAAACATGAACTAGAAATTGAAATACACCTAATATGAAGTAATTATGAACTTAAAATGCTAATTCTAGTATGAAAATGAGAGTAGATATGCGTGAAAAATGTATATACAAATGTAACTCATCACATCCCGCTCGCAAAGTCGACTTGAGAGGTGGCACGCCCTCGAACCTCCCGCCGATAGCAGACTGCCCTTGCATTAACTGCCCTGACAAAATCATCATTGCTCTAGTCCCCGTAATCTTTATGACTTATCGGACTTAGTCAACTCCGAGCACCTACTGTCATCCCCGCATTAAATACTTAGCTGACTCACTCCTTCTAACAGCCGCCACCTGTGAAGTAGGTGGTGACTAGGCCGCCAGCTGGGCTCGGCCAAAGTTACCCATCTGCCCTTCTGACCTACTATAAAAAGAAGCTGCACTGCAGGGGGTAACTTCTTCTGCCTTTTGGCCTACATACAACTACTTAGCTTTTATTATCCCACTCAAGTCCAATTTCTGACTTAATCGTCGGAGGAACAACCGGAGAACCCAACTTCGGCCTCTTACGAGCTTTTCATGTGCATGAGAGAACTTTAGGCTCCAGAACCGGCCATCCGAAGAAGCTTGAGGACCCTAACACCCTCATAATCCGCGAGTAAACCCGCTGTTTGACAACTGTCGTCAACAGTAACCCTATGGATAGATCACTTTTAGCAATAAAATTCTTCTTATTAAATTTCTCCATGGATTCAAAGTTCTTCAGAGATTAAAAGATTGTTCTTTGTGGACTTAAAGAGCACCCCTTGGTGGATTCTAAGGTTTATCACTTCTGCATTGCATTAGAAAGGGGTATTCTGCTAAAATAAAGGACATAAAATTTAATCTATTTTTTTTACCGATATTACCTCATTAAAAGAAACAGGCAAAGCTTGGGATTGGATTATGAGCTTCCACATTGCCTTCAACACTGCTCCTCTTACTCTTCCTCTCATCATCCACCTCCATACTCTACAGAAATTTCCCTCTTGACGTACCGTGCATTTGATACTACATGGCTTAATGGAGAGCATAAAAACAACACAAAATATACACACACAACCACTAACTGAACGTTGTACTCCTACTAATAAGCTCTAGCATTGACAAAAGGTAGACTCTGTTACCAAATTCTTTGTATTCAACTCTTTCCTAAATTTCATTGGCAAAATTGGTAAGAATCCCACTGTAGATATTCATTCATGAACCTACGCCCATTTATTCACCAAAGGAATGCTTCCAAGACTCCAAGACACGCGCATATATATATATATATATATATATATATATATATATATATATATATATATATATATATATATATATATATATATATATATATATATATATATATATATATATATATATATATATAGAGGGCCGGTTCAAATGAGAACCTCTTATGAATTTGAGAACTAAGAACTCAATCTCTACCATTAGATTTTTAGCCAATCAATGGTTGTGATTAATCACTATTAAATTCAAAAAGTCAACATAAGGGCACGATTGTCATTTTCATTTCATAATCAATTACAATATAGACAGTTATTTCTTGCCTAATTAACTGCAATTCTTATTTATTACATTTCGCATCGATCAGTTCAGATCCCAACCTCGCCTCCCCAGAATCGGCCCCCTGAAACGCTACGAAATCTCCCTCAAGCCCGATCTCATCGCCTGCAAGTTCGCCGGATCCGTACGAATCACCATCGACGTCGCCTCCGCCACCCGCTTCCTCGTCCTCAACGCTGCCGACCACGTCATCGACAATGATTCCGTCTCTTTTACGAGCCAGAGCTCTCCAAAGGAGTTTCCATTAAAACGCCTTTCGAAATGGTTTTCATTGGTTTGTAAATTTTAAATTAAAAGAATTAGAATGCATGTATATATTGTAGTAATCGAAAGGGTCCGCCACCCGCTTCCTCGTCCTCAACGCCGCCGACCACGTTATCTACAATGATTCCGTCTCTTTTACGAGCCAGAGCTCTCCAAAGGAGTTTCCATTAAAACTCCTTTTGAAATGGTTTTCATTGGTTTGTAAATTTTAAATTAAAAGAATTAGAATGCATGTATATATTGTAGTAATCGAAAGGGTTTTTTTTAATAGTAAGAATTCAGAAAAGTTGATAAGTCATAAATTCCTTTAATAATTAATGTAATCGCATATTATTCCATTGAGAATCTCTTTTTCATTGCTACATAATCTCTTAAAATAAATAACTAAATCTCCATTACCAACTTACGTAATCATAACACTTAACTTACGTAATCTCGTTACATAAAAATAGAATCTCATTTATTAACTTATAGAATCCCTTTCAACAATTTACGTAATCGCATGTTATAACTACGTAATCTCAACATATTGGTTCTGAATCTCAATTATCAATTTACGTAATCCCTTTTAACTTTTACGAATCGCATGTTATAACTACGTAATCTCAACATATTGGTTACGTAATCTCAATTATCAATTTACGTAATCCCTTTCAATAATTTACGTAATCGCATGTTATAACTTACAAAGATCGCAACATATTGAATACGTAATCTATAAATACATTTAACAGATCGCCATCAAATACGAATTGCATGATATGAACCATGTAATCAAGTTTTACCGTTACGTAATCTCTTAGTACAAATAATGTAATCAAATTATTGATCTAATGTAATACATGCCAAATAATTTATAGAATCATAGAATAATTGTTAGAGAATCGCCTAGTGTGTTCTAAGTTTACAAACTAGAATCACCAATTGGAATCTCCTTTATCAACTTACGAATCGCATATTATAACTTACGTAATCACATAATCATTGTTACGAATCACCTAGTATAAAATCGGAATCTCCACTATCAACTTACGAATCATATTAAAACTTCTGAATCTATTGTTACAGAATCTCTAAGTTTACAAAATAGAATCTCCTTTATCAACTTACGAATCGCATATTATTACAGATTCTCTAATTCTATCATGAGAAATAGAACTAGGATTTTTAGGATAAAAATGATAAAGGATAAAATTAAGATATTTTAGACGAAGTTTGTGGGGTGCATGTAATCATGACATATCTTAGTTTCTCTCTCCTCCTTAAATATCTCAAATCAAAACTAACTTATCTTCTTATCTTTCTTAATTATTTTTTTCTTAATTATGGAAACTGCGTTATAATTGATTGACGGTTTTCGTGATTATAGATTTTCCATTATATCTCTGCTTTTTATCCTTTTACCCTTATTTCAGTTTCTAATGTCCATTTAATTACAATTCGCCACCTTAATTTTAGAGAATCTCAGTCTTTATTTTTTTATTATGAATGGTTGATATTGAGTTCTTAGTTCTCACACTTATTTGAGTTCTCATTGGAACGACCCCTATATATATATATATATATATATATATATATATATATATATATATATATATATATATATATATATATATATATATATATATATATATATATATATATATATATATATATATATATATATATATATATAATAATGTGTGTATGAGGTGGGGGCTCATTTTGCTAAGTGATCTACCATAAGATAGAGTGGTGAGGTCCAAAATTATTAATGTGACTAGTAAGGTGGGTCTCACCGCATGACTATCTCTTAGTAGCTCATTTAACAAAATGAGCCGCCACCTCATACACATTATTCCCACACACACACACACACACACACACACACACACACACATATATATATATATATATATATATATATATATATATATATATATATATATATATATATATATATATATATGAAAAATATAGGAACTTGGTATTAAGCACAAATTTTGTGCTTGGTAGTGAGTGTCTCATTCTCATCCACTCTCAACCTATGTGAATGTGGTCCCCATTTTAGTGAGTGGATGAGATTGAACTCCTCCTCTGGCACAAAAACTTGTGCTTGGTACCAAGTTCCTCCATATTCTCTCTCTCTCTCTCTCTCTCTATATATATATATATATATATATATATATATATATATATATATATATATATATATATATATATATATATATATATATATATATATATATATATATATATAATGATATTATGAGATGGTGAGCTCAAATCTTATCATGAGCTAGACTAATCGAGTCATCAAATTCATGATCGGTGCCATACATCTTGTTCAACATGTCATAGAATGTATATGATAAAAATTTCACATAATTTAGAGTCTTCTAGACTATGAATCAAACTAGTTTGATTTGTCAATTTTTCAGACAGTTTAACAGCTGTCCCTTCTACACATAGCTAAAACAATGATAAAAAATTTCAAAATAATGTAATTTTTTCTATATATATATCATGATGAGTGCAAATCACGATGGGATGTGCCGATCATCATTTCGAGTAGCCTATTGGGCTAGCTCACGATAAGAATCTGAACTCACCATCTATATATATACACACACACACACATACTTACAATCTTCATTCACACTCGTTCATGAACCTAATTTCTTTCCTTCATGTACCTGACTCAAGTTCATGCACATGGTAGTGGGTGGAATTAACCTCTAATTGAGAAACTAATACACTGCATCATAATGATATATGCTTCTATTTACTTCAAATCTCTTAGCAGCCTCTTTAAAAGATTAGGTCATTGGTTGAAATAAACGAGCACACATTATCTTTAGACGGTTTATAAAGGGTTTTATAAAACAATTTTATACCAAATTTGCAAAGGATATTTATAGGGATTTGGATCCTCTCCACTACAAAAAAGTAGTGGAGAGACCACTACTCTTTATCTCAACTGTTGATTATTTAGTAAGCGGTTATGATACAATCTAAATCTAACACTCACCCTACCCCCATGTATTGCACTCATTCCTAATTTGCACTCAAAAAAAAAAAAAAAAAAAACAACAACCACCAACTATATAATTAATGGTTGTGATTATGTAGTGGTTCCTCCACTATTTATTTTGTAGTGGAGAGGATCCGAATCCTATTTATAGTTAAGTACTTGAGGGTTACATATAAAATACCAACGCCAATACTGTATGGAGGTTATTCATTTTAGATTATTAGACGTTAGGGCTGAGATTTTTTGTTTGATTTTGATCTAAGGTGTTAATCATATTGAACGTGATGGCTGAGTCCCGACAAAGGTGTACTGTTGAACATACTGGAGACAATATCGGAAGTGGTGTACTGTTAAACTTTCTGGTGGTGCTGTTGTCATAGGTGTGGTGTTGATTGTAGCAGACTGCTGTCTTAGTAGAGGTGTAATGTTGAACTTGGGTATACTGTAAAACCTATTGAGATCCATTCCGATAGAGGTGTACTGTTGAACCTGGATGTACTATTGAACCCACCAGGACATTTTGGAAGAGGCTTATTGTTGAACCTTCCGGAAGGCTCACTGTCATAGGTGTAGTGTTGAACTTAACATACGGTCATCTCAGTAGTGGTGTAGTATTAATCTGGGGTGTACTATTGAACCCACTGAGATCCATCTAGGCAGAGGTGTACTGTTGAACCTGGGTGTACTATTAAACCCACCCGTCCAAGGATCGATAGTGGAGTGCTATCTGATCAGACGAGAAGGCTGCACCCATAGGTCTATTATTGAACTTAGCCGACAACTATCTTAGTAGAGGTGTGACTTTGAACCTGCTAAGATCGATCCAGGAGGGGTTTACTGTTGAACTTTACTGGTGAATCATCCAGGTGTTTGATAACAGGACGATGAGATCGTTACCGTAGATTTAATATTGAACATAGCAGTCAATCCCCTTTAGTAAAGGTTTGATGTTAACATGTTGAAGCGCAGCACAACAAAAGTGTACTGTTGTCGCCGGGACACCATATTAGCGGGTATGGCCCACATAATCAGAGTTGAGACATTGCTGCCCTAGGTTTAATGTTGAACATGGCAAGCAATCGTCAATGATGGAGGTGTGATGTTAACCCGCCATAATGTGGAGATTAGCAGTATCTGCCTATTGATCATTGGAAAGTTGTTTGAAGACAATGGTAGAAGTGTAAGAACATGGTAACAAGTAGTAAGAGTTGTCGCCCAAAGTGTATTGTTAAACTCAGTTACATATTGCCTTAAAGGCAGCTACGTTGTGAAATCTCTTAGCAAAATTTGTTGAAAAGTCAATTTTGATCGATATTGCGTCTGCGGTTGACTTGGATGAATGGCTAATGATGGCATCGGATTGGTTGTGATGTTGATTCGTAGATTTAGCAGTGATCTGATGAGGCTTTGGTGTAGCTACGGGCAATGATGTATGATGATTCAGAGAGGGATACTCCTTTTGTATGTGCGGAGTGAGGGGTTGTTTTGTTGGGGAACGGCTACGGAGCGAAAGTTGCTCATGCTTGCCTGCTGATTAGGGAAAATATCATTTTGACTCAAATCCCTCTATTGTGCAGACTTTTTTAGTCATGAATCACCCTATCTCTGGTACTCCTGCACAATGTAGGCTCGAGAATCATAGTTCTGATGAGTTAGAAGATTTCAGGGAGATTTTGACTCAGGGAGTAAGCTCTGGGAGCTATGGATGAAACCCACTCATTTGTGCAAGTGGGAGTATGTTAGTTCGGTTACTATATGACCTCCCAAATCAGTGGGTAGGTCAATTAAACAACTAATCTTATCCAGGAAATAGGATAAAGATAATTTCCTAACTAATAAGGGATTCTTATGATATTATCCCTTCTCTCTTTAGAAGAGAACGTACTGTGAAAAAAAGAGAAGAGACAAAAAAGAATATTGCCATCTCCTCCTTCCTCTCTCTCAATTCCGTGCTTTAGAGTTAGTAGCGGGGTGATACATGTGAGCTCTTTACCGTCTCATGATGTGATTGCTTCACGATCGTTGAAAGAAGACCAAAACTAGGCGCGTGGTAAATCTCTCTAAAAGATCCGGCCGGGCAGATAATCTCGAAACAAGAGATGTATATATACTCTATACATGAGCATGATCAGTTTACAATTTTTAATTAAAAAAACCATTTTGACCTTAAACTTCATAATAAAGTGGCCTTTCCATGTCTTTTTTTATTTTATTTTATTTTAATGTTTTCTTTTCTTTCCAGACGAATACGTATATTTTGTTACCACTTACGTAACTTAGTTTAGAGTTTTCATATATTATTATGCATCGTACTCTTTGTGGTCTAATTTAGGGTCAGCTGAAGGCCATAGAAAAGATATGAAAGCTCTAAAAGAATTAACCGAGCTGTATCCGGCTATTACCTTGATGGCTATCCTTCTTTTGTATTGGTGCACTGTATTGGGTGACTGTGCATGAAACAAGTAATAGCTATTGTAGGGTATAAAACCAAAGTGCCGTGTGAAATCACATCCCAATTGTCTTGGGAAATCTAATAAACATATTACTATTCAACCAATTGTCACGTTAAGTGAAAGCAATAAACTTTTTATGTTGTTTTTTTTCTTCTAATAAGTACACTGGAACAATTTACTTGCATACAGCCTGTTTGGGTCTATTTTTAGTTTCATTTGAAGCAGATACTTTATGGTCATATTTTTCCCATTGTGATCAGGAAGAGGATATCTGGTCCTATGGGTGCCTTCTATATACAAACTGCTGTCTTCAAATTCCTTCTATATATACAAACTGCTGTCTTCAAATTCCTTACAGAAGTCTCTCTTATGATGAATCTCCAGGTGTTCTTGTGTCTATTTATAGTGCACAATATACAAGTTTTTCTACGCATTCATGACTGACCAGCTCACGTTATTCACAGGGGAGATGACACCCGAGGCTTACACCTGAAATGGATTCGTTAATTTTCTTTGGTGAACAAGAAACTGAACCTGATGCCAATGCTGATAAGATGAAGTTATTGATAGGCTTATTTTACGAGTTTACCTCGAGTGAGCCATGTGATTGTCCTACTGCACTAGATATCCGTAAGCGTCTTAAAAGCAGCAGCAATAGGAATTTTATTTTATTTTGTAGTTTTCCTAATTAGTTCCTTTCTTAAATGTAAATTAATTGTTGTTCCATGAATTCTAAGATGTCGACTAAGACAATTTGGTTCTAAAAAATCTCATTGTAAATAGTTGATTGTGTAGGCATAAAAAATTGCTTATCAGTACCCGAACGAAACTCGTGACGGTGGGTTGGCAACTAACGATCCATTCGACAAACCGGCGTCGCAAAAGCGTCGCCCGCCAAAAGCAGCGTGAGCGAGTCGACGACATGAAGTGAGTCGGCAAGGCGTCACGAGCCAATGAAACGGCGTGCGAGTTGACTAAACTCAAACGTTGGCGAGGCGGAATCAACCGTGCCAGTCCGTCAATGCAGCGGGCGCTTAAGCTCGAAAGTTGATCGAACCGGACTCAAACCAACGGCGACATTACGAACAAAACTAAGCCGGAAGACCGAAAAAATCGACGAAGAATCGGCGGAGAAACGGCGAAACGACGGGCGCCATAAAGACGGCGCAGCGTAAACCGGCCAAAGTGGCCAAGGTGGCTCGGCCACTGGCGAGCCACCTCGACCAAGTGGCGGCTCGACCACTTTGGTAGAGCCACCGACAACTTGGCCGAGGTGCCTGAAGTGGCGAGGTGGCTCGCCATGGCAGGTGGCTCGGCCACCATGGCCGAAACCACCAAGGCACACCCCCTCCATTGTATAAATAGGGGGTCTTGAACGAGAGGAAACGGTTAGAGACTTGGGCTTGGGATTTTGGAGATTTGGCTTGGCCTTGGTTTTCGAGGATCTTCGAAGAGTTCTCCACGAGATCCACGAGCCGCGGCGACGTTCCGAGCACCGAGCACAAGTCGATCGGCGTCGATCTACAAGCGGAAGGTGGCGAATGGTCGAACTTCTGATACCCCTAGGTTAAGCTTCGTCTTAACCTCGGGGATAGCGTGATTTCTCCTAGTAGATCTCACCGCTCCAGCGATCCTCTCCTTCGTGAGTGTGATCCCCTGACGATCCTCTCCTTCCGTGAGTGTGATCCCCTCGGTAGCGTTTCCTTGAAGCGAGCCCTTTATCTGTAGTTCGAACCCGGTCTCTACGGATTGGAATTGCGGTGGTCCACGGACACAAAAGTCCCGACACGAGCAAAGAACCCACGGCGAGGATCGATATAGCAGAGAGATCCTCGTGTTTGTTCACAAGGATAAAAGTTGTAATCTTTTTGATTTTCATTATGCGCCTTAAAATAAAAGGCATTTCATTTGAATTTTGTTGTAGGCCAAAGAAGTAAGCAAGTTCAAATCAATGACAATCATCCCAACTTTTACAGCGAACAAGTGGCGACCACGGTGGGAACCGACCTCAATCGGAGGTCGAGTGGAGTGCATAACAGCGATCCCTATCGGTGGAGGAAGAGGTCGGTTCGAGTTCGACCAAGAGAAGTACGAGTATCTTTCCTCGTCTTCAGATCGATTCCCGCCGCTCAAGAAGATCTCGCGCAAGGAGAACCGATGGGCCTCCGATGTAGAGCCCGGGCGGCGAGTCCAACCCCGTTGCAGCGGTAGCGAAATCGGCCGAAGTCGAGATGGCGAGATGAATGCGGCGATGCGCCCGGCTCTCAAAGAGAGGCTTCAAAGGCGGCGACAAAGCATGGCGCAAGCTTGCCAAGGCCATGCAATCGTGGATGGGGTCGCTTCTGGCGGATCTAAGATCGAGCTTACGCGAGAGGCTTCGACCTCAAGTGATCGACGGTTTATCCAAGCCGTCAACCAGCGAGTGGGTCGTGTCAAGCGGAACCGCTCCACACTGAGGCATCCGGGAAGCGGCACTCCTTGCACAAGCACGGCGTTGGTGCGGCAGGCTCGTGAATTAAAGAAGGAAGTGGCAAAGAAGCCACGGCGTACCGCCGAGGTTTGGAGGCCCAAGTCTAATGGTGTCCCAACCTCGGTTGCCCACACTCTGTCACCGGCACTTAGCCGAAGGATACGGTTGCAAATCCAGCCAAGGTCCAAGCGTGGCCTCAAAGTCAAAGATGCGCATCGAATCGATGGTGAAGCCAACACCGTCACCACCACCGGACCAACTATCAAGGATCGCTTGGGTCCTCGAAGGATCGCGGGTCACTCCTCATATAGGAGGCTGCACCCGTTCCAGAAAGGACCGGGAGATTCCTGCAACCCCACCAACCAGATTAAAATCGAGTCCGAGAGTCCCGAAACTTCACGGCACATAGCGAAAGTCAAGGCGAGTTACTTTCGGTAGTTTTGGCCATTCGGAAGGAGGCGGCTCCGTCGATGGCGGCGGCGTTATACCGGAGATTACGTAACACGGCGGTTGCTCCGGTACACCCACCGACGGTACTACCGTGCAAAGTCTGAAAATCTCGAAGGATTCCCTAAATTGGCGATCATGCTTGTGCTCAAGCTCATCAAGGCAGTGCTCTCGAGTGCAATTGCGGCAGAAACTCCGAAAAGTGCTCGGTCTTCCGGAGGCTTACACCAACACGAGACCTAGGTCAAGGCGACTCCGTGAAAAGATGACATCGAGAGGATGAATGCGAGAGAGGTCACTAATAACATGACCGGCAAAGAATGCGTCGTCCGCGAGGCCATCAGCGCATCGCAGCGGTTAACTTCGTTCGCGGTCGGGACTATCCGGCGGTCGAGATACGACAAAAGCTGCTAAAAGGGATACCAGCGGAGGAGGATCGTCGATATGGCTCCTTGTACCTCGGATCACCTTGTATCTAGCGAAGGGCCCCAAGCGCTCATGATCGATGCAGATCAAGTGGCTAAAATGCTAGATGCGTTGAATAAGCAACGGGAAAACTTCAAGCTAGAGATGGAGCTGGCCATGCGGGCGATGAGGAAATGCATGATCAACGGATCCAAGCCTTGACAAACATCGAGGTGAATGGTCGGCGTATCAACATCGATCAAGATGACGGCGATTGAACGGGGAGGAAATACAAGAGGATGATAACCCTCCGATCCATGCAGCGGCGCACATAATGAAGATATGGTGTTCATGGCGAAGATCAAAGACTTGGAGAGCAAAATCAACTCATTGATTTCCGCTCAAGAAGTAAAGAAGACGGTATTCCTTGCCCATACCGGTGGGAATCAATCCGTACCGTCGAAGTTTAACTTAATAAACTTCACACCATTTGACGGAAGGGTTCCCCGGCGCAGACTTGATTTATTTCAAGTCACACCTGGAGTTATTTACGACGAACCCACGATGGTTCGGTCATTCGTTGGCACCCTTCGTGGGTGCGCTGCGAATGGTACCGCCGTCTCAAGCCGGGGAGCATTCACAAATGGGGCGACATGGAGTCTAGCTTCCTTACCAATTTCTTTGATGCGATACCGAGGTATCGATCGGGACATTGCTCGACGAAGCGAAAAACGGAGAAAGCGTGGATATCTTTGTCAAACGATTCGGAACAAGGCAATGATGGGGATCAATAACGAATTCATCCTCCAAACCTGCCACGATAACTTATCGATAGATGTGCTTGAAGCAATGGGTACAACACCATCGATAGCGATGGAAGGACTTGAAGGTTCGTGGAAACAAAGTGAAAGATTCCTTAAAAGGAAAAAGCGCGGAAAGAGGCCAGCCGGCAAGAGCTTCGAGCGTAATTTTGTCCCATGACAAAGGAAAGCGACCCCTAAGGCGGCGGTTCGAAACAAACATTTCAACTCAACCCGGCAGCGGCGGCAGCGAAGAGGCCGCCGCGGGCACAATCAAGCGTGGCAACTGGGCCGCGAAGCGAAAGGCCTGAGCAGCGATTCCGATCCTATTCCTTTAGGGACGGCGAGATTCCGGTCTCTTCAAATATCTTGTCGAAAATAACAAGATCAAGCTCCCTCGATTCGAATCAAGAGGAAGCAATGAGGGCGAGCGACCCAAAATCTGCGCGTATCCGCAGGGCAATTCATCACCCTACTAAATCTGTTTTGACCTTAAGGATAAAATCCGGGCTTTAATTGATGTAAGGGTCATCACTATGAAGCGTCAAAGAAAGAAGGTCGGGCGAATCACGGTGTCCATAAGCCGGGTTGGTACGTTGACATGGTTTGAACTGAACCGATGGTCAAAGTCGCGGTGAAGGCGGTGAATGGCGACCCACACAAACAACGCCGAGAAAGGACTTGTATCATTATCTGACCCGAATGGCGAAGTCTTGTGGTCCACGAACCTACTTGAAGATGAGCAATGGGTAGCCTCTTCTTCGTTGAAGAAAAACCGGCGAAGGGAAAGGCATGCCATACTACTTATGAATGCGGAGGAGGCGATGAGCAGTGGTAACATTCCGGTGTCCAGAAGGGAACACGAAGCCGCCACCGAGGTGGACCGCAGTACAAGTACAAGTACAGGAAGTCCCGACCCTAATGCCAAGCGCTCTCGAGATGGGGGTACCAACAAATCCCCTCACTCGCCTGAGAGAAAGCGCAGCGGTGGGCGCCAAAGAAGCTACGACAAAGCGACCACGGGAAGTTCGACTCGGCGGTCTCGATTGATCGCCCGATTGGAAGAGATAAGCGGGAGCTTGAACTCTCCATACGCTTTGATGTAATGGCACAATTGACTAATATTCCGCAGGATCACTCTTTGTTGTTGCGGTTGTCGAAGAAACAAGAAGCCCTTGAGGAAGCCCTCGCCGATTCGGAAGTCTTCCTCACCGAGATTAGGCCAAGTCGGAAGAGTCGGCCCGGCAATGCAACCTTGCGACTAAACACTTCCCTGCATC
This sequence comes from Asparagus setaceus, assembly GCA_012295165.1. Taxonomy (NCBI): domain Eukaryota; kingdom Viridiplantae; phylum Streptophyta; class Magnoliopsida; order Asparagales; family Asparagaceae; genus Asparagus; species Asparagus setaceus. The sequence continues at coordinate 36,861,313 of CM022704.1, forward strand.
ACTTTTATAAAGGAGGATATGCGGGCGAAGAATTCAAGCACGATAGGCGCTATACTTCACAGGGTATATTGGCTCTAGTGAAGTTAGCAGGATCCAAGTCGATCCGGGTTCATTTAATGAGCATCATGCCCTAGCGCCTCATGTATCATCTTGGAATTCTGCGATGGCTGGCGTCGGCGAACACAATGATTTATGGATTTAACACCAGCGGTCTCGGTACTTGGTAAGATCGGATAAAGTGCCAAGTGGGGGACTTAAAGTCGAAGTCACTGCTATGTGATTGATCCGGAGACTTCCTATAACTTATTGTTGGAGTGGACCTTGGATCCACAATAATGTTATAGTCCCTCTACTCTTCATCGATGTCTCAAATATGTGAACCACGAATAATGAGTCAAGGCGGTGGTGTGGACAAACAACGTTTAAGGGGATGGAGAATTATTTCCGATTCTCTCCTCTACGGTAATGAGTCGGCGAATCATCGGCCCAAGGCACGGACAGCGGTGGAGAAACGTCACGAAGCGGGCTTGGTTATAGTGGTGGTTTTGTTTTAAATGACATTGTACCCTTGTAATCAATCTTGGCGATGAAGAATCGTCGGATGAACATTGTAATTGGCAAATTAGATGAATCAATAAATGGCGATTTAGAGTACCCTTTGTCTTTAAATGATGTGATGGCAGGTTTATCACGATAATCGAGTTGCACCTACCAACTTCGGTCATTTTGCTTTACACAAAAGCGATTCGAGACTCCTTTGGGGCGGCACTTCGTCATCCCGAAGGTCAGTATCGAAAAAGACTTGGTTTCACGGTAAAGGAGATCACGGTTCGGCGCAAATCATTTCTTAGAGGAAGGCGAAGATGACAATGAGCCTATCCTCCACACATTGGATATAGTCGAAACAGGGTATCATGAAGAAGTGGGGAGTGCGACTTGACACAAGGAGAAGGTCTATGTTTTGGCGAGGTCCTCGAGTCCCTCAGGCGGCATATGTCCCAAAGGGAAGCGAATAATTACTATGCATTTAGAAGGGTTGGGATCACGAATCCTCCTCGGAAGATGAATGCTGGTGGTGATTGATAATAATCCACCGGTGAGAGCGGACATTAGATGCGATTCTTGGCGTGGGATTACGACACCGACCTCGGAGCTTTGAAGGCTTTAATGTCAAATATGGCTTGATTGATCCTGCTCTTGTTGAGAGTGATGAAGACATGCCAACATGGGAAGACCCATGGATCCATCAACTCAAGAAGCGATTCGGGGATAGGTCGAACAAAGAGAACCCCCACTAAGGATGAAGTAGTCAGTTAATATGGGTGAGGAAGAGCATCCTAAGCTCATAAACATCAGCAATACTCTTCCCTCGGAAGAGAAGGAAGAGTTAATTGCCTTAATCGAGGAGTATATCGATGTATTAGCACGGAGCTACGAGGACATGCTAGGACTCGACCCTAATGTGCGACACATCGCCTCAACATCAAAGGCGGATGTCAAACTGTCAAGCAACGGCAAAGGCGGTTTAGATCCACAAATATTGGAGGCAATGCGTTGTGAAGTGAAGAAACTCATAGAATCGGGATTCATCGAGGAAATTCAACATCCGGATTGGGTGGCGAATATAGTCGGTCATGAAGAAAAATGGGTGGATTAGGATGCGTATGGACTCTGAGACCTCAGCGGCTTGCGAAAGATGACTTTCCTCTTCCAATCAGCGATGTCATAGTTGACAACACGTGTGGATTTGAAAGAATGTCCTTTATGGATGGCTTTTGGGGTATAATCAAATCAAGATGCACCCGATGGCGCCAAACACCGGCGTTGAGCAGCCATCGGCATATATTGCTACGGTCATGCCGTTCGGCCTCAAAAATCTTGCGCAACATACCGGCGAGCAATGGCGGAGATTTTCGGGATCATCTTGGGAAAGCGGTCGAATGCTACGTCGGCGATTTGGTGCGTGAAAAGGCGTGACAAAGGAGATCACATCAAAGATCTTAGAGCGGTATTGAACTCATGCGAACTCATCGGCTAAAGATGAATTACGCCAAATCCTTCCTTAGGATGTCGGTGGCAAGTTCCTTGGCCGTCGTCACAAACAAAGGAATCCGTCGATCGACAAAGTGAAGGCGATTCAAATTGCAACCAGAAATGCGAGAGAACTTCGAGGGGTTACAAGAGGCGATTGCGTACATCAAGCGGTTCATATCGAACCTATCACGGAAGTGCCAACCATTCTCAAAGTTGAACAAGAAGTGTCATATATTTGGGGCGGCCTCGTCATCCCACGAAGGTCAGTATCGAAAAAGACTTGGTTTCACGGTAAAGGAGATCGCGGTTCGGCGCAAATCATTTCTTAGAGGAAGCGAAGATGACAATGAGCCTATCCTCCACACATTCAGATATAGTCGAAACAGGGTATCATGAAGAAGTGGGGTGCGACTTGACACAAGGAGAAGGTCTATGTTTTGGCGAGGTCCTCGAGTCCCTCGAGCGGCATATGTCCCAAAGGGAAGCGAATAATTACTATGCATTTAGAAGGGTTGGGATCACGAATCCTCCTCGGAAGATGAATGCTGGTGGTGATTGATAATAATCCACCGGTGAGAGCGGACATTAGATGCGATTCTTGGCGTGGGATTACGACACCGACCTCGGAGAAGCTTTGAAGGCTTTAATGTCAAATATGGCTTGTTGATCACTGCTCTTGTTGAGAGTGATGAAGACATGCCAACATGGGAAGACCCATGGATCCATCAACTCAAGAAGCGATTCGGGGATAGATTGAACAAAGAGAACCCCCACTAAGGATGAAGTAGTCAGTTAATATGGGTGAGGAAGAGCATCCTAAGCTCATAAACATCAGCAATACTCTTCCCTCGGAAGAGAAGGAAGAGTTAATTGCCTTAATCAGGGAGTATATCGATGTATTCGCCTGGAGCTACGAGGACATGCTAGGACTCGACCCTAATGTGCGACACATCGCCTCAACATCAAAGGCGGATGTCAAACTGTCAAGCAACGGCAAAGGCGGTTTAGATCCACAAATATTGGAGGCAATGCGTTGGCGAAGTGAAGAAACTCATAGAATCGGGATTCATCGAGGAAATTCAACATCCGGATTGGGTGGCGAATATAGTCGGTCATGAAGAAAAATGGGTGGATTAGGATGCGTATGGACTCTGAGACCTCAGCGGCTTGCGAAAAGATGACTTTCCTCTTCCAATCAGCGATGTCATAGTTGACAACCGTGTGGATTTGAAAGAATGTCCTTTATGGATGGCTTTTGGGGTATAATCAAATCAAGATGCACCCGATGGCGCCAAACACCGGCGTTGAGCAGCCATCGGCATATATTGCTACGGTCATGCCGTTCGGCCTCAAAAATCTTGGCGCAACATACCGGCGAGCAATGGCGGAGATTTTCGGGATCATCTTGGGAAAGCGGTCGAATGCTACGTCGGCGATTTGGTGCGTGAAAAGGCGTGACAAAGGAGATCACATCAAAGATCTTAGAGCGGTATTGAACTCATGCGAACTCATCGACTAAAGATGAATTACGCCAAATCCTTCCTTGGGATGTCGGTGGCAAGTTCCTTGGCCGTCGTCACCGACAAAGGAATCCACGTCGATCGACAAAGTGAAGGCGATTCAAGAATTGCAACCCAGAAATGCAGAGAACTTCGAGGGGTTACAAGAGGCGATTGGCGTACATCCGGCGGTTCATATCGAACCTATCAGGAAGTGCCAACCATTCTCAAAGTTGAACAAGAAGGCGTGTCATATATTTAGGGCGGCGCTGCCGAAACATTGAAGAGATCAAGTCTTATCTCGCTAAACCTCATTCTTGTTGCACGCGATGGAAAACCGTTTTGATCTACGTCAAGGTAGCGGATCACTCGTTAAGCGCTTTACTCGCGCAAAGGCGGCGGCAGCGGTCCGCGAGCGGCGATGTATTACGGCGAACATTAGTGGTCTTTGAGTCTCGATATCAATGGTGGCGGTGCCTTGCATTAGTGTTAGCGATTGAAAAATCGGCACTATTTAGTCGGACGAGGCGATTTATGTTATCTATAACATAAATCGGTCGGATATTTATGACCGGCCGGCCTCGATGAGTTGGCATTTAGCGAAATGGGCCTTGCTCTTGTCCCGATATGACTTGTATTTCAAACAACGAAGTCGGTCAAAGGACAAGCGATTTGCGATCTCTTGGTACCCGGCCCAGGCAGCGGGCGGTTGAGCTATATGATGATCTTCGGATGAAGTCCACGAAGTTAACACTACATCGCACCAACAAATATGGCGATTGTATTTTGTGAACCTCTCGAGCTACCAATGTGGCAAGTGCCCGGATGTTCTAAGATTTCCGCCGGAGTCGGGGTTGTCTTAGTTTCCCCGAGGAATCATGTCATGCCCCGTGCTTATTCACTCATTGAACCTTGCTCTAATAACGTAGCTGAATACAATGCGCTACTTATTGGACTTAGTTTCGCCAAGGAGCTGGGGTCGAATATTTCGGCGTCTGGCGATTCGCAATTGATAGTTAAGCGAGGTTAAGTGGGGACTCTGAAGTCGAGAATCGGATCTAATCCCTATCATCGGATAGCGTTGAAATGGCGGACTCATTGAAGAGTTTTTCATCGAATATATCCAGCGCCTCCAAAGCGCTTATGCGGATGCTGCGGCGTTAGGCGTGTCGTTAGCACAACCTTAGAGACCGAGCAACTAGTTACGGTCGGGACTCACCAACTCTTCGTACCATTATACGATGAGACACAAGAAGATAAGGGGTAGTTACCAAAGTACATGCAACCCAAACCAAGTTGGAGCCGAGATTGGCTTTCCTATCATCGACTCGTCTTACATGGTATACGCCACAAGGCGTGAGGAGAAGAGTCAATCGGCTAAGAGCTCGATTCTTTTACGACCTGAGACCCGGATGTTATATCGTAGGGGTATGGCGGTCTTTACTACGATGCCTCTCAAACAAAGGCGAGAAGAGGTCCCGGGAAGCACACGAAGGTGAATGTGGTGCGCACCGGCTGGTCCCAAGCTCTGATCGAATCGGGAGAATGGGCTACTTTTGGCCCGATGATCAATGGCGGTCGATGCGGCTCGGAAATGCAGCGTGTCAAATTCCGCGAATTATATGCATCGGCCTCTGGCGGTTGCATCCTTGCCACATCACGGCCATTGAGACATGGGGAATGGGCGTCGTAGGTCCCATTTTCCTCCGTCGGTCAAAGCGTCGGTTTATTCTAGCGATCACCGATTACTTCTCCAAGTGGGCGAAGCAATCCCGCTAAAAGAAGTCAAAGCGATACCGTCGTCAAATTTATCAAACACCATGTCATCTACCGACCACGGTGTTCCAAGGCGGATCGTGCATGACAGCGGTACCCAATTCATCGGCAATTCCTTCATCGGGTTTTGCGAAAAGTTCAAAATACAAGATGTCTAAATTCGCGACCTATAATCCGGCAACAAATGGATTAGCGAGGCATTCAACAAGGCGATTATCAAAATTACGTAGAAGCTTGTGAAGAATAACAAGCGAGGCTGGGACGATAAACTTCGGGCTTTCTGGGCATATCGCTGCGATGCCTACGCATGGCGGGCGACCCGCTCCACGGTTTCTGGTCGGCAGATTCTCCGTTAGAAATCGATTCCGTCGCCGCGCCAGCCCTTTCAGCGAGATGGCGGCGAAGAACAACATCAAAACATCTCGAAGAGCTTGAGATGTTAGATGAGAAGCGCTGGAGGCTCAACAATGCATTGAGTTCTACCCGGCTAGGATGTCGAGGGCTTTCAACAAGAAAGTTCGATGAGAGAACCTTTAGAAGGAGATTTGGTCATCATTTGCTCGGCGACCGATAATCCTCACTTCCAAAAGAAAGGTAAATTCGAACCTAAATGGGAGGGTCCGTTTGTAATAAAGCGGTTTACTCAATGGTGCGTATCGCCTAATTACCCAAAGTGGCGGCCGGCAATTAATCTTAGATAAATGGGAAGTTCTGAAGAAATACTACCCTTAGTATCTTCGGGATAACCCGTTTCGACGGGAAGTTCCTCGTGGGATATTTCACCCACTTTTCTTGAGGATAACCCTGGATTTGTCCTCCATCATTATTTTCCCCCACCGATCAAATCCCTTGACGGTGGGCCTACAAATTTTCTGGTACATTGCCACAATCTCCTCTTGATTCCTTCTATGAACAAGAGGCCCAATTAAAATCCCTTTTACGCCGGAGATAGAATATAAAATTCTTCCTCTCCAAGCATCAGACCCCTTTCGTGATAAACGGAGGGGTTCTTTCCATCTTTATCTTAGGTAGCGCCGACTGAAGGTATGCGCCGGGATTTTCAGACCAGGTTGTCCGACTGAAGGTCGCCTGAGTCTCTTCGGTTCTCGGAGTGGAGATCCCACTCTTAGTTCCATCTTCATCTTAGGTAGCGCCGACTGAAGGTATGCGCCGGATTTTCAGACCAGGTTGTCCGACTGAAGGTCGCCTCGAGTCTCTTCGGTTCTCGGAGATCCCACTTTAGTTCCATCTTCATCTTAGGTAGCCGACCGGAAGGTATGCGCCGGATTTTCGACCAGGTTGTCCGACTGAAGGCCTGAGTCTCTTCGGTTCTCGAGTGGAGATCCCACTCTTAGTTCCATCTTCATCTTAGGTAGCCATCAAGGTGCGCCGGATTTTCGCACCAGTTGTCCGACTGAAGGTCGCCTGAGTCTCTTCGGTTCTCGGAGTGGAGATCCCACTCTTAGTTCCATCTTCATCTTAGGTAGCGCCGACTGAAGGTATGCGCCGGATTTTCGCACCAGTTGTCCGATCAAGGTCGCCTCGAAGTCTCTTCGGTTCTCGGAGGAGATCCCACTCTTAGTTCCATCTTCATCTTAGGTAGCGCCGACTGAAGGTATGCGCCGGATTTTCGCACCAGTTGTCCGATCAAGGTCGCCTGAAGTCTCTTCGGTTCTCGGAGTGGAGATCCCACTCTTAGTTCCATCTTCATCTTAGGTAGCGCCGACTGAAGGTATGCGCCGGGATTTTCAGACCAGGTTGTCCGACTGAAGGTCGCCTGAGTCTCTTCGGTTCTCGGAGTGGAGATCCCACTCTTAGTTCCCCCTCTTATCTTAGGTAGCGCCGACTGAAGGTATGCGCCGAGATTTTCAGACCAGGTAGTCCGACTGAAGGTCACCTGAGTCTTTTCGATTCCTACGGCAAGGAATCTGCTGTTAGCCTCATCCCGGGAAATAGAACACATTCTTCCTTTCCCACCTCAATCAATCTTAATCCGGTTCAGTCATTCTCCGGTCAAAAGAGGACACCAAGGTTCATCTTGGGGCATTTTATCCCGAAGCCTAAGAAGGGATAAAGTCAACGCCTTACACGCGTTGCCGGTTTAGTCTTTTTCCGATTGAAGAAGACACCAAGGTTCATCTTGGGGTATTTCATCCCGAAGCCTAAGAAGGGATGAGTCTACGGTAACGCTGCTGTCGGGTGGTCTCTTGCCCGTAAAGAGTATGAAGCCTACGTATTCAACATCGTAGCATTAAGTCTAAGAGAGTTTCATTCTTTTAGCACAACGCTGTGTGTAGAACGGATTTAGACAATCTACACGCTAGCCCAACTCAAACGGTAGTTGGTAAAGGCTAATCAAACCCGCTGAGGGTCGGGTTTGGCCAATAACCCTAAAGCCAACGCCACACGCTGCTGTCGGGTTTAGTCTTTCTCCGATTGAAGAAGACACCGTAGTTCGATTCGGGTATTTTATCCCAAGCCTGCAGGATAAAGTCAACGCCACACGCTGCTGTCGGGTTTAGTCTTTTTCCATTGAAGAAGACACCGAGTTCGACTCGGGTATTTCATCCCGAAGCCTAAGAAGGGATGAGTCTACGTGTAACGCGCGTTGCCGGGTGGTCTCTTGCCCGTAAAAGAGTATGAAGCCTACGTATTCAACATCGTAGCATTAAGTCTAAGAGAGTTTTATTCTTTTAGCACAACGTCACGTGCGGAACGGATCCAGATAATCCGCACGCTAGCCCAACTCAAACGGTAGTTGGTAAAGGCTAATCAAACCCGTTGATGGCTGAGGGTTTGCCAAAAATCCTATAAGTATTATGGTTAATTATTTCTAACGAAGTAAAAGAATCATAATAAACGATGAAAGGAATGGATCTTATTCATTTGAAGCAAATATAGAAGGAGCTACAACTGTTTAAACATCAAGTCTATGACAAATGATTTGTTGTTCAAGCTGAGACACTTCACCATTGTAAGCCTGGTGGAGTTCTTCCTGCAACTCGGCCCTGAAGGACTCCTCATCGGTGTTCAGTGTCTTCGTGGTTGCCTCCTCGAGCTCGGCCGGTTTACCCCGACGGTCGAGTTCCTAGGCCTAGCGGTGAGGGCTTCTTCCTTATTGGCCTTGGCCACCCAAACCGCCATCCTATCTTCCTCGATGGAGCTCTCCCCGAGCAAGATATCCTCTCCGCACTCGCCACGATATCACCGATGTGGCTTAGGAAGAATATGTTTCAAAGAACAACAGCCCAGCTGATCGGCGCTGTCTCTCAGATCTCGACCTCGAGCCCAAGAAAACACGAGCATCGCGCCATGCCTCTAAGCGTCGCGTCGATCGGCGGCTATGTATGAAAGCCCGGCAGCCGCGGCTCTTGCGGTCTGGAGCTTTCCCTCGGATGGGCGAGATCATCAACAATGGCTCGAGCCACGGATAACCCATATCTCGACAAAGCTATCCGGGATCAAGCAAAGGCTCGAATCGATGAAGAGAAAGCCCGCCATGAAGGACCTTTTCGATACCATGTTCACCAAAGAAAAGAATGAGCGCATTTCCAAACAGATAATAAGATGGGATGGATCTTTATCCAAAGATCAACGCCTCGCCAGTCATGGAGTCGAGATGTAGGCTCGCGACGGAAGAAAAGAGGACTTTAGAATTTTCAAAAAAAAAAAAATGGGCGAAAATTTATTGGGCTAAAAGACCCTTACCCGTCTCCTTCGGTGTAGTCTCAGAGGCTAGCGAGTCCACCAGAGGCGTATCTATCGCTGGGATGCTGTCAACCGCGACTGAGCCCTCAGTGTGCTCATCTATCTCAGCGATGTTTGTGGTAGTGATTAGAGAGGCGGAAAAGAGTACCTACGCTGCACAAATGGAATGTCTCACCTCTTTTAATTATAGTGGTATTAGCCAAACTACCGGTCCTATAATTAATCGAAGAGAAAATTCATACTTCTTCGTGGACGGTAGCTTCGCAAATCTTCACCAAGGGTACCTCCATCCTGTGACCAAGCGCGTAGCAGGTCATCCATGGAAGTATTGCCATATAAACCAGATCCCACGAAATCTTCCATGGAGAAGTCTGAAGAAGAAGGCATTAGGAAGGCGAATGCAATTAAGTCAAACAATAGGTAAAGCTACGCACTCCTACAATGGGGTTAGCTTGCTTAGTCTCGATTTGTGCATTTGTCTCCGCAATCCTCTAAAAGAGCAAAAAAAAAGCTTAAGAGGTAATTAGTGGAGGTACTAATTCGAAGTCGCTCAATTCTCGTGATTCGCCATCCGTAAGAGGAGTTATTGACGTTAGATGTACCCGCTCACCGAATTAGGTCCTACGTCGGCCTCCTCCGCTATAGCTCCATACATTTGTTGAGTAAAACTTAGCTCAAAGATGAGCGTAACCGCTCAAAGAAAATTGTGGTGAGCAAAATCAAAGCCGTGATCATAATCCCTAGAACCCCTCGCATGCTAACGAGAAATGTCACTTCAAAAGTCGAATTTCAGATTTCAACGCTGTGAATTATTACCTCCGTCATTGGCGGATCATTCTTGGTCAAGTCTATATCAAAGGACCGAGGATTCACGTGATTCTTGTGGGCTAGCCTCTTTCGTTTAACCCCTTGAGAGGGTCGAAATTCTTCCTCTTCAACAGATTTTCCTGAAAATTCAATTGGATGAGAACTCTAATGGAAAGGATGAGAAAATTAAAGGGAAAAGGAGAAAGTACCGAGGTCCTTCCCATGAGCTGCAGCCTCCGCTTGGTCCTCTCCTAAAGTCCCAGCACCAGAGTCGTGGAATTCCCCCTCAGCCTCAATTGGTGGATGAGATTGCCGGCGCTTCCTCTGAACTTGAGCGGCATCTGGAGATGTCCGAGTGTCGGCTCGCAACGATGCTTCGGCCACCAGGTCTGAGATAGCCCTCACAGGGACTGGCTCGTTAGCTACTAATAGCCAACTACAATGAAGGAATGTCGACTCCAGCTGACGGTCTGAGCTCGGGAGACTGAATCTAGCACCTGACATCCCATGACGCCCATAACCATGCTCAAGGCCATCCACAAGTCCACCTCGAGTCAGGGTACGGGTTCGGGTTCCCAACATAAAGTTGGTGCGTGCTTAGCCGAGCAAAGCGGCGAGGGAAAATAAGGCTCAATGAAGCATTCCTCCTTTACTCTAAGGTGAGATACCTCGCCTCGATATTCACTAGCCGGTTGAAGCGGCCAATGTCAAGTGAAGTCTGGCGTGTTTTGGCACCTCCTCGTCGACCAAGGACTCACCATATTGACCGTAGAATCGAGGAAAACATCCGAAAAGATCCACCCTTTGGGAATCAGACTGCTTCTTGATCTCGCGAAACCACGCCTTCCACCCGCAATCCTCTACCAACCGCAAGAAAGGAGTAGACGAATCTGGAACCCGTGCCACATCATGTCGGGACGATGAAGGACCAACCAGCCATCAAATAGGTATATGGGAGCTCTACTGACGTAAGGGATACGTGATGACGGCTCGTCCTTTCTCACGAGTAGCGCTTCGAACTATATGCCACAATCCACGGTGAATATTAGCCACCATCACCGAAGGAGAGAGAGTTCCTTCTTGTGGGAAATTTGGCTGAGGGTAAAGGACCTCCAAGGGTAAAGCATTATCAGATTGATATGGAACCACACACTTCTTGAGCCAGATTGCAAGGTAGCCTGCTAGAAGAGTTGTCGGCTGGATAGGCTTCACCGCATGCCACAGAAAGGTCGCAAACTTGGTCCCTCAAGGAAAGCCTTCTTTGGCGTAGGCGTGTAAGAGTTAGCCTCGGACTTCTCGATCAGTTCATTAACCTTCGAAGGAGTGAGCGGTGATAGTTCACATATTTCCTCGCCAGATTTGTCCTCCAAATGCTGGAACAAGTAATTGGCGAAGCTGCTTGGACTCACTGCGATTTCCTTTTGGCAAGGTTGATTGGGCGAGCTATATAGTAATGACAAGTGAGATCCCATAAAGTCTTATAACGATCGGTGTGTTCCTTCACCCATTTCGGTTCACGATTGGAGGAAAGTACTCGATATAGCATCTTCCCCATGGGTAGACACGAAATCACGGTACATCTCATGTAAAGCCAACCCCAACTCGCCGTGTTTAGTGAGAAACGTATTCGAATCTGGATTATAAAGCTCGAATAAGGTGAAGAAATGATTGACGCTGATTGGAAGGCCATACATGGTGGCACGAATCGCTGAATACAGACCACAAGCGCGAAGTTCTCCATCCCATCGGCTGAGGACGTAAGTGGTCAGGCGACCCCACCAATGCTTATTTGACGAGTGAACCCAACCGAAGAATCTATGACTGGACGACGGCATCTCTCGCCCCAATTTAGCAAGGCGATTCTTCAAAGTCAAGGCAGGAACAAAAAGCTCATCACGGGGTGGTGTGTCCAGCCCTACAACCCCAGGGTGAAGGCCGATGACGCGATTCCTGTTGGAACCCGGAACCGGCTGCTGGGTAATAAACCCACAATGAATATGATCATGCTCCTCGGTCGGGGCGCCATGACATGCAGTGTCGCGGCATGGTGTCTAAGGTCGGTCAATGAGAGTTGACGAGGTATCCGGAATGTACAAGGCCTCCGCCGCCTTTGTTCAACCACCTCTCACTCTCGATAAGAGTCAGATCCGATCCTTAACCGAAGTCACCGAATAGATAATCTGTCTTCGCAAAGGTTGATGAAAGTGTCCCTTCTGGCGCGCGTCGGTGACCAATCGTCGGAGAACAGGGAACTCCCCATCAACTGGATCGTCTCCGTGATGTCTTGCGTCGAGTGAGATAAAAATCGCGGATCATCACACATGGAATAATAGTCACTATGACGCCCATCGACCGCAGTATCGGAAAAGCTCCCGAGGAATAATCAATCAAATCGAAAATATTCGCTAGTAAATGGCGCTGAATTCATCTTACATAGATTGAGTCATTTACCTTATATCGGTATGACGATTTCATCCAGATAATACCCGAGAACGATAAATATAGCCGCAGAATCCAAGCGCAATATATTCCGCTCTACGTATGAGAGTACGGTGTGAAATCGCCCCGCTAAAAACATCGAGACGGGTGATCGTTGAAGCCTCAATCCTCACGAAGGAGAATCTCGCTCTTCCCAATCGCCACAAAGGAGAACGGCTGGTTCATAACTAACGGCACAATCTGAAGCGCCGGTCCCCACAAAGGAGGATTTCGCTCTTCCCAATCGCCTCACAAAGGAGAACGGCGGGATACAACGATATATGTACGAGAATATGATGACGCCGGGCGCACCACCGAAAGAAGGAGGCGGCATTCACGCCGCGGCGAAGTTGATCGACTCGAACGCTGCGGATATTCCCGGTTTACATCGGAACCGTAAAGAAGACAAATAAAGTCGATATGCGCCAAAAATCAACAAAGGCATCAAGAAAAGACCGGTAGCCATAATCGGTATAACAAACAAGCGCCGCAAATGACCAACAGCGAAGCGCTGCCAGCGCCAGTGCTGTTACTGAAGTCGCGCCCAGCGGTACTGAGTGCGCCAGAGCTTATGGCTACTGTAGCCTTGAGCCGTCTGGCGTGACGAGCGCGCCGAGCCGTGCCAGTCGCGACGAGCCGCCAAGCGCCGGCGTGCTGGCGAGCGGCCCTTGGCCCGGCGCCGCCACCGGCCCGTCTGCGGCAGCGATGGCCCGATGTCGCCCGCCGTCGACGCCGTCCTCCCGTCTTGTCGATTTTGCGCCTGCACGAACAAAGAAAAGAAAAAAAAAGAAGAAGAAAAAGAATTTACAAAACCCTCGTGCACATACCTCGTTGATTGGAGGAGACGAGACGGCGCGAGAGGAGAAGAAAACAAGAGGAAAGCACAGAGAGGGGGGGCCGGCCTAGGTCAGAAGAAAAGGAGGGATTATGGGTATTTATAACAACCCCATATGGACCCAATCCTCTTTGAACAAGGACTCCTATTTGGCAAGAAGTAGGAATTCTAATTGGGGCCCAAATCAATTCTAATTAGGACTCTAATCAGCCCCTAATTAGGAGTCCTAATTGGAACCTTATCCGGATATCAAAACAGTGCCAAATCAGTCCGTTGATTGGCTCCTAATTCCTCCGCTATATTGGGAAAGATTCTGAAGGTGTATTCGGCAGGATAACACCTCGCGAATTCCCTCGACGATCAACGTCAGCCTAATCCTACCCAACTAGGATTACGAGTATAAACTATTTCCTAATTTGTCGAGAAGTTCCCAAGAAAATTCTCACAAGAAATATTCTTAGGATAACTCGATCGTATGGATTGCATCGACGCCAATCAACGCCGCCTAATCCTACTCCAACTAGGATTACGAGTATAAACTATTTCCTAATTTGTCGAGAAGTTCCCAAGAAAATTCTCACAAGAAATATTCTTAGGATAACTCGATCGTATGGATTGCATCGACGCCAATCAACGCCGCCTAATCCTACTCCAACTAGGATTACGAGTATAAACTATTTCCTAATTTGTCGAAGTTCCTAAGAATATTCTCAAGAAATATTCTTAGGATAACTCGATCGTAGGATTGCATCGACGCCAATCAACGCCGCCTAATCCTACTCCAACTAGGATTACAGTATAAACCGCTTCCTAATTTGTCGAAGTTCCCTAAGAATATTCTCACAAGAAATATTCTTAGGATAACTCGATCGTATGGATTGCATCGACGCCAATCAACGCCGCCTAATCCTACTCCAACTAGGATTACGAGTATAAACTATTTCCTAATTTGTCGAAGTTCCTAAGAATATTCTCACAAGAAATATTCTTAGGATAACTCGATCGTGGATTGCACCGACGCAAATCAACGCGTCAGCCTAATCCTACCCAACTAGGATTACAGTATAAACCGCTTCCTAATTTGTCGAAGTTCCTAAGAATATTCTCACAAGAAATATTCTTAGGGATAATTCGATCGTGCGGATTGCATCGGCCAATCAGCGTCGCTAATCCTACTCAACTAGGATTCAGTATAAGCTGTTTCCTAATTTGTGAAGTTCGGAAGAATATTCTCACAAGAAATATTCTTAGGGATAACTTCGATCGTGTGGATTGCACCGGCCAAATCAGCGTCGCTAATCCTACTCAACTAGGATTACGGTATAAACTATTTCCTAATTTGTGAGAAGTTCGGAAGAAAATTCTCACAAGAAATATTCTTAGGGATAACTTCGATCGTGCGGATTGCATCGGCGTAATCAGCGCGTCGCCTAATCCTACTCAACTAGGATTACAGTATAAAGCTGTTTCCTAATTTGTAGAAGTTCCGGAAGAATATTCTGCCAAAATATTCTTAGGGATAACTTCGATCGTCGCGGTTGCATCGGCCAATCAGCGTCGCTAATCCTACTCCAACTAGGATTACGGTATAAAGCTGTTTCCTAATTTGTGAGAAGTTCGGAAGAATATTCTCACAGAAATATTCTTAGGGATAACTTCGATCGTCTTGGATTGCACCGGCGCAAATCAGCGTCGCTAATCCTACTCAACTAGGATTACAGTATAAGCTGTTTCCTAATTTGTGAGAAGTTCAGGAAGAAAATTCTCACAAGAAATATTCTTAGGGATAACTTCGATCGTGCGGATTGCATCGGCGCCAATCAGCGTGCTAATCCTACTCAACTAGGATTCAGTATAAGCTGTTTCCTAATTTGTCGAAGTTCCGGAAGAATATTCTCACAAGAAATATTCTTAGGGATAATTCGATCGTGCGGATTGCATCGGCCAATCAGCAGCGTCGCCTAATCCTACTCCAACTAGGATTACAGTATAAATGTTTCCTAATTTGTGAGAAGTTCGGAAGAATATTCTCACAAGAAATATTCTTAGGGATAACTTCGATCGTCTTGGATTGCACCGGCCAAATCAGCGTCGCTAATCCTACTCAACTAGGATTACAGTATAAGCTGTTTCCTAATTTGTGAAGTTCGGAAGAAAATTCTCACAAGAAATATTCTTAGGGATAACTTCGATCGTGCGGTTGCATCGGCGCCAATCAGCGTGCTAATCCTACTCAACTAGGATTACGGTATAAGCTGTTTCCTAATTTGTGAAGTTCGGAAGAATATTCTCACAAGAAATATTCTTAGGGATAACTTCGATCGATGCGGATTGCACCGGCGCAAATCAGCGTCGCTAATCCTACTCAACTAGGATTATGAATATAAGCTGTTTCCAAATTTTCAGCGAGGAGTTCTGGAGAATAAATCCATATTCTTAAGGATAACTTCGATAACCCTTAATTTCCTCCCACCATAATATCCAAGAGAGGAATAATCGGCGGTAGCGAAAGTCATGGCGACAGGACAACGTGTCGATCGAAGAAACTTCTCCCCGTGGATAATCATATCCCAACAACGGTCAAAGCGTCGCTTTCGCCGACTAAAGGCTAGGGCGATATCTCCATGAAAAGATCAGTTCTCGGCTGTGGTTAAACCAACAACACGTGATGGCGGAAGAATTAGCCGATTGAGGGTTATGAAATTCCATGTACTCGACCACGACCAATGTGTAGCCAACAAGGATTCGCCGACATACGGAGAAGTCAAAAGTCGATGGTTAGTCAAACAGCGACCAGCGACCACGAGTTACAAACAAAACTCACCCACCGACTTGAATCAAGATAACAAGCGGTCGGACAATAAATGCGACACCGTGATCTTATCGGGAATCCTACAAAGAAGCTGGATGATCTGAAAGAATCGAAGACTTGAAGCTATCTTTTGGGACCCTCGGCCGGTGAAGGCGGGAACCATCATGTCAAAGCATCGGACTCATCAAGAATCGAGGCGAGGCGGCTTTGGAGGAATATCTGTAGGCATAAAAATTGCTTATCGGTGCGAGCGAAACTTCGTGGCGGTGGGTTGGCAACTAACGATCCATTCGACAAACCGGCGTCGCCAAAGCGCGTCCAGCAAAAGCAGCGTAGAAGCGGTCGGCGAGCACATGAAGTGAGTCGGCAAGGCGTCGTCGAGCCAATGAAACGGCGTGCGAGTTGACTAAACTCAAGCGTTGGCGAGGCGGAATCAACCGTGCTTAGTCCGTCAATGCAAGCGGGCGCTTAAGCTCGAAAGTTGATCAGACGCGGACTCAAACCTGGCGCACAGAGACAAAAAAACTAAGCCGGAAGACCGAAAGAATCGGCGGAGAAGCGGCCAGCGAAAGCAAGAGCGCCATGAGCGGCGCCAGTAAACCTCGACCAAAGTGGCCAAGGTGGCTCGGCCACTTTGGCGAGCCACCTCGAACTTGCAGCAGGTGCCAGCAAGTGGTAAGGAGGCTTTCCCGCCACCTTTGGTAGAGCCACCAGGTGGCGGGCACACCCTCCATTGTATAAATAGGGGGTCTTGGACTTGAGAGGGAAAAGCGGATTAGAGAGGACTTGGGCTTGGGATTTTGGAGGATTTGACTTACGGGCTTGGCGGATTTTCGAGGATCTTGAAGAGTTCTCCACGAGATCCACAGTGTCGGCCTTACCGTTCGAGCACCGTGACACAAGTCGATCGGCGTCGATCTACAAGCGGAAGGTGGCTGGAATTGGGTCGAACTCTGAGATACCCCTAGGTTAAGCCGTCTTAACCTCGGGGATAGCATTGTGATTTCTCCTAGTAGATCTCACCGCTCGGCGATCCTCTCGCTTCGTGAGTGTGATCCCATGGCGATCCTCTCCTTCGTGAGTGTGATCCCCTCGGTAACCGTTTCCTTAGTGAAGCGAGCCTTTACATCTGTAGTTCGAACCGGGTCTCTACGGATTGGAATTGCTTGGTGGTCCACGGACACAAAAGTCCCGACACGGGCAAAGAACCCATAGCGAGGATCCGATATATGAGAGATCCTCGTGTTTGTTCCTAAGGATAAAAGTTGTAATCTTTTGATTTTCATTATGCGCCTTAAAATAAAAGGCATTTCTTTTGAATTTTGTTGTAGGCCAAAGAAGGCGTAAGCAAGTTCAAATCAATGACAATCATCCCAACTTTTACCTTGAGCAGTTGAGGTTTATATGTTGAGTCGAGTTACCTTCTTAATATGCCTTGATGGGTTGCTACTAACAGTTGTATCATTCACAGCCGTTTAATTTAATAAAATTGTTATTGTTACAAATTTCTGGCTCGGTTTATTCTTTCCTGTGTTTTGCTTGTTTGTTGATTTGTGGTTGTCATGCAAGTATTGTATTTGCTATGTGTAGCAACCAATCTGATCTCTGTTCTTGCCGGAACTTGTGCATTTGTAATTTGTTGAAGTTGGAAACAACAGGAAGAAATCTTAATATTGCCTACGTTTTTCTTTTCTTGTGATTATATATCAGGACATGCTTTATTTCGATTCCAGACCTCATAAAACATTAAACTACTCACTGTGAGTTGCTTGCACATTTGCTCGACAATATCATTGATAATCTATAAATGTATGTTCTTTAAAACATGTTCCATAGAGTGAGGAGAGCTATATTCCATAAAAAGATGGACTGGGTTGGCAACTAACGATCCATTCGACAAACCGACGCCGCGAAAACGCGCCACGCCAAAAACGCTGAGAGCGAAGCCGACGAGCACATGAAGTGAGTCGGCAAGACGCACGAGCCAATGAAACGACGCGTCGAAGTTGACTAAACTCAAACGCTGACGACGAATCAACCGCATTTAGTCCGCCAATGCAAACGGGCCGCTTAAGCTCAAAGTTGATCGGCACGGACTCAAACACAACGGCGACATTACCGAGCAAAACTAAGCCCGAAGACCGAAAGAATCGACGGAGAAACGACGCTAAACGACGGAAAACGCCAGAGACGGCCATGCCAAACCTCGGCCAAAGTGGCCAAGGTGGCTCGGCCACTTTGTCGAGCCACCTCGCCATCTTGGCCGGTGCTCGGGTTGCGGAGGAGGCTCGCCACTTTGGCCGAGCCACCTTGGCTAATCTTGGCCGAGCCACCAAGGTGGCCGGGCACACCCCCCCTCCATTGTATAAATAGGGGGGGTCTTGGACTTCAGAGAGGGGAAAACGGCGGATTAGAGAGGACTTCGGGCTTGGGATTTTGGAGGATTTGACTTCTGGGCTTGAGCGCGGATTTTCGAGGATCTTCTGAAGAGTTCTCACGAGATCCACGAAGCCGCCGACGACCGCTCCGAGCACCGGCGAGCACAAGTCCAGCCGACGCCCGATCTACAAGCCGAAGGTAATCAATTGGTCGAATCCACAGATACCCCTAGGTTAAGCGTCTTAACCTCGGGGATATATTGTGATTTCTCCTAGTAGATCTCACCCGCCCGCCATCCTCTCCTTCGTGAGTGTGATCCCCGCAGCGATCCTCTCCTTCGTGAGTGTGATCCCTCAGCGCTTTCGTTTCAGGAAACGAGCCCCTTTACATCTGTAGTTCGAACAGGGTCTCTACGGATTGGAATTGCGGTGGTCCACGGACACAAAAGTCCCGACACGGGCAAAGAACCCATAGCGAGGATCCGATATAACGAGATCCTCGTGTTTGTTCCTAAGGATAAAAGTTGTAATCTTTTGATTTTCATTGTACTTTAAAATAAAAGGCATTTCTTTTGAATTTTGTTGTAGGCCAAAGAAGCTGTAAGCAAGTTCAAATCAATGACAATCATCCCAACTTTTACCGCGAACAGATTGAGGTTTATATGTTGAGTCCCAGAGTTACCTTCTTAATATGCCTTGATGGGTTGCTACTAACAGTTGTATCATTCACAGCCGTTTAATTTAATAAAATTGTTATTGTTACAAATTTCTGGCTCGGTTTATTCTTTCCTGTGTTTTGCTTGTTTGTTGATTTGTGGTTGTCATGCAAGTATTGTATTTGCTATGTGTAGCAACCAATCTGATCTCTGTTCTTGCCGGAACTTGTGCATTTGTAATTTGTTGAAGTTGGAAACAACAGGAAGAAATCTTAATATTGCCTACGTTTTTCTTACTATTTCTTGTGATTATATATCAGGACATGCTTTATTTCGATTCCAGACCTCATAAAACATTAAACTACTCACTGTGAGTTGCTTGCACATTTGCTCGACAATATCATTGATAATCTATAAATGTATGTTCTTTAAAACATGTTCCATAGAGTGAGGGAGAGCTATATTCCATAAAAAAGATGGACTATGGTGTGCATAAATTTCTTAATTATGCTCGACAACATTGTCAACAAATTAACTTTGAAGGTTGAAGATGCACTTCCCTCTTAATTTAAGCCAAGTGTTGCCCTTATCAATTCCATTAGGAGAAGAAAGAGCTCTTAAGCAGCTTTCGACCTGTAAAATTCGATAACTAATGTTCTTGAGTGTTAGAGCTATGCAGAGCATTTGAAAGATTATCGGTTTTGGTGCTTCTGCTTAAGTTGTCAATTATGCACTTTTACTATGTAAGATTAAAACATGAAGAGATCGATCAATTTCAGAGAGATTGAAGAGACACTGAAGTACTCTTTTAGCTTCAAAACAATCAGTCTCAAGCCTAATTTATTAGCTAAACCCTGTTTCAAGATATTAGATCATCCCTACTTTAAGCCTTTGGAACTCGAACAATAGTCGAAATCAATATTTGTTTTTCTCTGCAACTTACTTTCCATATTTAATTGAAGAAAACAAATATAAACAAGATCCTAATACTGATCTAATAAATAAATAATTTGCGCTGAGTATTTCGGCAAAGACTCTCACAACAATGGCCACAACAAGAGAGCTAGATGTAATAAAATTCCCGTCTCACCAAGGAAACAAGAATCTGAAGCAAATATCTCAACAAAGTGGGATATTTACTCTTCCTCTCATCAGTTCTAGGACTGACCTGTCGAGGGAACCTAAAAGCTATTACAAATCAAATTAACAGCAAAACACCAATTTTACGTGGTTCGGCAAGTTGCCTACGTCCACGGGGCAAGGAGGAGGAGATCTACTATTAGAGAGAAAGAGAATACAAATAGGGTACAAATCTCACACCAAAACCCTAAAACAAAACTCTCTAAACCCTCACAAATATCTCCCTCAAATGGCGGCTCAAAACCCTAACCTCAACTTTTTGAATGCCGCACCTAGGTCCCAATTTATAGTGTTCTTCCCCTCTTAGTCCTAATTTTGGCCGATGTGGGACTAAAAACATGTCAAAACCTATTGGGAAGAGGCCCACTTGTTCCGCAGCGTCTTGTTCCGCAGCGTTTTGAGCAGCGTGAAACGGTACCAGCGTTCACAATTCTCCACCTTGGCGAAGTTTCTTTCAAAACTGAGCCGACACCAAACAACCAAATGTCCCACTTGTTGCGTCCAGGACGAAGTGGAATAAATCCACGACAACGGACTCAATTCACAACAAGTCGGGAACCCAAACGAGAGTTCAAATAATCTCCTCCCCATCAAAACCAACACCGCTGATCATAAAGATCGCCACGATCCTCTTGCCCAAGGAATCAAGCCTTCACGTAGTTCACCAAATGGCCGCCAACGGCCTCAACAATCACGAATGTGCAACAAGTCTCTGCAATGATCAAACTTGTTGTTCGGAACCACCTTTGTGAGCATATCTGCCGGATTATCTTTCGTGTGGACCTTCACAATCTCCACATCACCATCTTCAAGAACATCACGAGCGAAGTGATAACGAGCGTCAATGTGCTTCGTCCTGCGCATGAAGAACACGGTTCTTAGCCAAATAGATAGCACTCATGCTATCACAATAAATGGTGACGGACCGCTATATATACCAAGTTCCTCCAAAGTCCTCGAAGCCAAATCGCCTCCTTCCACGACCTCGTAATTGCCATATACTCGCCTCCGTCGTAGACAAAGTAGCAAGTAGGCGCAAGGTGCATCTCCAACACACCGGGCGACGGGTCAAAGTGAACACATACCCGTCGTAGGCCGGCGTTTATCAAATCCCGGCATAATCGGAATCAACATAACCAACGACAACCGCCCACCAGAGTGTCCCGCCATAAACCAAACCAATATTGGCGTACCTCGAATGTACCTCAAAATCCATTTTACGACGCTCCAATGACCCACTCTGGATCGTGCATGTATCTCGAAACCATGCTCACCGCTTTGTGACAAATCGGTCACGTATATACCATTGCGTACATCAAGCTTCCAATCAGCGCAGATATGGAGTCTTTGACATCAACTCTCAATCTTCAAGCTGTCTTGGTGAAAGGTCGGTGAAAGCTTCAAATGGGCTCCTAATGGTACACCGACCGCTTCAGATCCATGCTAACATGGAACCGCCAGAGAATCTTCTTCAAATAAGCCATCTGTGTCAAACAAATTTTGCCCTTTTTCTTGTCTCTGCCGATCTCCATCCCCAAAATGCGCTTAGCCTCACCCAAATCCTTCATCTCGAACTCTTTTGAAAGCTGTACCTTCAATTCATTTATAGCAGACCTAGAAATAGAGGCCACCAACATGTCATCGACATATAATAACAAATAGATATACGCACCTCCTTTCAACTTGCGAAAATATACGCAAGGATCAAACTGCTCTCGAAAAGTGAATGACCAAGCATAAAACCATCGAATCGCCTATACCACCGCCGAGGAGACCGCTTCAAACCATATAGCGATTTCTTTAGTTTGCAAACCAACTTTTCTTTCCTGCATTTCGAATCCCAATGGTCGAAGTCATATAGATTTCTTCATCAAGATCACCATGAAGAAATGCTATCTTCACATCCAACTGATCTAATTCCAAACCATCTTGTGCCACCAATGCTAGCAAAATCCGAATCGGCAGATGCTTCACCACGAGAGAAGACCTCATTATAATCAATACCTTCCTCACGTGCATAACCCTTACGCCTAACCTAGCTTTGAACCTCAATGGAGTGCCTTCAATGCCCTCCTTCTTAGTGTATACCCACTTGCAACCAATTGCCTTCCGTCCCTTTGGAAGCTCAACAAGCTCCCATGTATCGTTCTTGTGAAGAGACTCCATCTCTTCTGCATAGCTACACCACGAATCACCTCCGAACTGCTCGGCCTCTCACGAATGTAGTAGGTATCATCTCATCGATACTCTCCACGGAAGTGCATATGCAAGCTGTCGACATCACCGTCTTTGGCACTTGTATGTTTCTCCTCGTCTCCGAACGCAATAGAATCATGAACTGAGCCGTGGGTCCACGATCCTGCACATCGTACTCATATCCTCCGTGTCACCGTCGTGCTTTCGCTGGCGTCACCTCGGTCGGCACTCTAATGGATATTGTACCATCACGGACAATGTGGGCGCATCGATCTCCACCACTGCGATATCTCCTTCGTGGGTTGCTCTCCACGATGAGAGTTGGGAAGCTTCAAGATAGAAGCCTCATCGAATGTGGCGTCTCTACTCGGCACAATCTTCTTATCAAGCTGGATCCCATAGCTTGTATCCTTTGACACCGGCTTGAATCCTACAAATATGGCCTTCCTAGCTCGCGGTTCCAATTTATCTGTTCTCACATGATAAAATCAGGGCACCCAAATACCTTGAGCTGGTCATAATCTCGTTCGACTCTCGACCACTTCTCCATAGGGTCTTTCCCCAATCGCGGATGAAGGCGACTGTTGATGAGGTGGCTGCATATGTAAGTGCCTCAGCCAAAGATCTTCTCCAAACTACTATCGCCAATAAACATCGAATCTTCTCTAGCAAAGACCGATTCAACCTCTCGCCACCCCATTTCTTTGCGGTGTATGACTAGCAGTGAAGTGTCTCTCTATGCCCTCGTCTCGACATAGGCTGGCGAAGGGGTCTAAAGTATACTCACCACCGCTGTCGGATCTCAACGCCTTGATCTTTCTCGGTCTGCGGTTCTAATCTCTTCTTCCACTCCACGAATATATCTAGGACTTCACTCTTCTTCGTCATGGTGTACACCCAACATAAGCCTAGAATAGTCATCAACAAATGTGGCGAACCAATGTCTACCACCAAGTGATGCCGTCTTGGTGGGACCCCAACGTCTGTGTGCGTAGTCGAATACCCTTCGTCGATGGATGGGCGTTCGAACTTCAACTTTGTGCGCTTGTCAAGAACACAATGCTCACGTAACTCAACTTTTCTACTCTTGGCTCCTTTAATAGCCCACAGCATAGCGCTGCGGTGACCTTTCACTGTGTGCCCTAACCTATAGTGCCAAAGCACGCTCTGTCCGCCTCTGAAACAACTGAAGCAACGTGGCCAATCTCGGTGCTCCCATTCAGATAGTATAAATTTCGATTGCGGACTCCCTTCATCACCACTAAAGATCCTTTAGTAACCTTCCCTACACCGTTTTTAAAAGTCACATTGAATCCCTTCGCCTCCAAAGCTCCAACTGAGATAAGATTTTTCTTCAGCTGAGGAACAAATCTCACCTCCTTCAACTCACGAACTACTCCATCGTGCATCCTAATCCGCACAGTACCTCTCCCATAAATGCCACAGGGTTGATCGTTTCCCATGACAACAACACCCCCGTCGACTTTCTCAAAAGATGCAAACCAGTCTCGCCTAGGGGTCACATGATAAGTAGCGCCGAATCAAGCATCCAATCTGATGCTTCCACATGATTCACCTCGGGTAATCAATAGAGAATAGCACGAATCGTCGGAATCATCGCCTTTAGCAATATTCACCTCATTGGCCTTGGGCCCTTTTTCTTGCTATTTTCTTTCTCCTTGAGCTTTGGACAATCTCTCTTCCAATGTCCCCGCTTTGCACGCGATTGGTTCTTTGACAATTGGTGGCGCCTTCTTGACTTTGACCTCCTCTATTGCCACCTTTCGATATGGGCTTCTACCTTTCGTCGACAAGGCCTCACCTGGTACTCGCGACGGAAGTCTCCTTGTCCTTCCTCCTCAAATCATGGTTGGTCAATGCGTTAGTAACTTCACTATAGGCGATAGAAATGCGTCCGTTCAACAAAGTGAGTACAAAGGTGTCATACTCCTCATCGTAAGGAGCCCAATAAAATAAGCGCCTTGTACTCATCCGTTATCTTCTCATCAACATTTGCCAAGTCGGACAACAACTTAGTATAGTTGTTCACATGAGCCGCTAGTGAGGTGCTCCGGACATCTGAAACACGAAGAGTCTTAGCGACAAGTGCGACTGTTCTCAACACTCTTAGCGAGATACTTATTGTTGAGAATTTTCCACATCTTCATTGCACGCCACCCCAATCACATCATATTTCAGCTCCTGCTCCAAACAGACCTGATCACCCCACACGCTGCTCCTATTTATCTTATCCCATACCTCCTCTTCATATTTAGGTGGCCTCTCTTGGACCATGATGGTCTCCTCCAAATTTTGAGCATTGAGCGATCCTCAGACGCCGCCATCCACAAACCAAAGTTGATTTTGCCGTCATACTTCACCACATTAATTTTGGTGTTCAAAACCAACTTGCATTTGTATTGTACTCGCCATTGACTTCTTGCTTTCACCTTCTTCTCCCATTGCAAACTAACTCCAAATTGTAGAGAAAGAACGACTTTGATAGGATTAAAGAATCACCCAACTGAACTCTAGATCGATTCCAAATAGATTTCCTAACCACACGAGGAAGCGAAATCTCCAACGGCAACTCCTAATGCTATCTCCACCGGCCGAGAACTCCAAGAACTAAGCTTCACACAAGAATCTTCCTCCACCAAACTCCAAAACCCTAGATCTGAAATCTGGGCTCTGATACCACTTGTTGTGCGCAATGAAAATTCTCGGCAGACTGCCAACAATGGCCACAACAAGAGAGCTAGATCGCAATAAGAATTCCCGTCTCACCAAGGAAACAAGAATCTGAAGCAAATATCTCAACAAAGTGGGATATTTACTCTTCCTCTCATCAGTTCTAGGACTGACCTGTCGAGGGAACCTAAAAGCTATTACAAATCAAATTAACATCAAAAACACCAATTTTACGTGGTTCGGCAAGTTGCCTACGTCCACGGGGCAAGGAGGAGGAGATCTACTATTAGAGAGAAAGAGAATACAAATAGGGTATAAATCTCACACCAAAACCCTAAAATAAAACTCTCTAAACCCTCACAAATATCTCCCTCAAATGACGGCTCAAAACCCTAACCTCAGCCCTTCTTAAACAAAAGGAACAGGTCTATATTTATAGAACCCTCTCTCTCATCTTAGGCCTTAAACAATTCGATGTGGGACTAAAAAAACATGTCAAAACCTATTGGGAAGAGGCAGCCCCATCGCTCATGCGCATCGCTTCACGCTTTGAACGCTGAACAAGACTCGCGGCGTGAACAGTACCCCGCGTTCACAAATAGCTAGTTATATCCATCAATGATAAGTTAGATATTTGATTAATTTAATACTTGACCCAACCTAATTCCTCTGTTGATAACCTGAAGCCATTTCGACAGTTAGACTTCCATCTAGAGCTATGTAGCATGAAATTTGGAGTTAAGTTCTGTATTCAGTTAGTTATGGAAATAATTTAGGAACTCAAAGTTCCTGTGTGATATTCAAAATAAAAGGAGAAAATTCTCAATGGAGCCGCATTTTTTGAAGCTAGAAGCTAAACTTGGACAATAGTGAAGGCTGCTTTTAACATAATACACATATTCATCTTAAGATTTGCTTTCATGAGTGACCTTTCTTATATGTAAGCATGAAACATAACTAACAAAATAAATGTAACATATCTATAGAGAGAGCTCTATTTGATAACAAGAATAGACTATATGATATACACAAAATTCCTACATTTCTCGACAATATCATGAATTATTTAAAAAATGTACATTTTTAAACATATTATATATAGAGAGCTATATTCCATAAGAAGGGTTGACTATCATGTACATGGATTTCCTAATCGCACTCGACAACATCATCTACATTTCTGAAGTTGAAATATGCTCGAACTCCATCTAACACTCGCAGCCTCTCCTGAGCAGTCCCCTAGATTTTATGTCAGTTAACTTTGAAGTTTGAACTTCAAAGTCCTTCATCATTTGATTCGAGAGGTTATGGAATGCTAGTATACTTTCACCAGCCTTCCACCTGTAAGATTGAGCAATGTTGTTGTTTAGTGTAAGAGCTGTACTGAGCTTTTGAAAGATTATCAAATTCGTTTCTTATTGTCAAGTCGCCAATGTACGGATTTTTATGATATAAGATTAAAGCATGATGCTTTGGAAAAAGGGAAGAAATGCTCAGGAATAGAGTAGAATATTGGACTGCGGAAAATTGTTGATACATGAATTCCAAATAAATTTAGACAATAGGGTCAAGTATAACAAAATTAATTATCAATATATAGCTTAGTAAAACATTAACGGACGTCGTAGTAGCTTATAGTCAGGTCAAATTGGTAGTTCGACTCAGACCATCTGGTTGGTTAAAAAAAAAAAAAGATTACTGTAAATAAAAATTGTTCATGTTTTATTTAATTTACATATATAATCCTTGATGAGGTCAATGTTTTGAAGTATCCACCTATGCATGTTGTAACTTGTATTAGCATATTAAACTTAAAAAAGTTGCTCTCCAAAATTTTGGTTAGGAGTGATATTCTACTAAAATAAAACAAAGGAAAAACAATCTTTTTTTTTATTTATAGACATTACCTCATTGAAAATATATGCAAAGCTTGGGATTGGATTCTAAGCTTCAGAATTGCCTTAAACACTGGTCCATGTGCTCTTCCTCTTATCATCCACCTCCATGGCCTACAACATATTCGTTCTTGATGATGAATTTGGTACTGCATGACTTAATGGAGAACATAAAAGCAACATAAAATAAGCACACAACCACAAAGAGAATGTAGGCATCTTCTCCTACTTATAGGCTCCTTATTGACAAAACTCCTGGCAAATACATAACACCAAAAGTGTAGAATCTGTTACCAAATCATTTGCATTTAACTCTTTCTAAAATTTCATTGTCAAAATTGGGAAGAATCCCATAGTAGATATTCATTCATGAACCTACCTCCCCACACACACACACACATTTTAAATCTTTCTTCACACTCTTTATAAACCTAATTACTTCCCTTTATTTACCTGATTAAAGTTTATGCACATAATAGTGGGTGGAATTCACCTCTAATTGAGAAACTAACAAACTGGATCACAATAACATATGCTTGTATTTACTTCAAACCTCTCACTAGCGCTATTAAAAATCAGTTAAGTCATGCATATAACCCGGATTTACAATTAGGCTAGCCAGACCATGCTGCATCAGCAAACGACTCAGTCCATAGGTAACTCGACTAAACTTAAAAGCGTGGGACATCTGCACTTAGCCCACTTAACTTAGGTTACGATTCTTAGGCCTGACCAACAAAACCGGATACGCAGCAATGACACACGAAAATTAAACTCACCTCAATTCGGATGCCATGCCTTGCTCCAGTCCTGTCCAATCATATAGTGGTTTGCCTGATTGGAGATGATTGATTCAAATAGTATTATATCATCAACATACCATGTTAGAAGATATAAATCGATAACCAATCTCTTTGATCGCTAACTTACATAACAACTCTAATCTTACGCACATCGAGGAACCTTCCTTCGCCAATGATATCATGATATGTCGACTTACTTGCTCGCCAAGTAAATAATTAGCATATTTTATGTCATTTTTATATTCCCATTTATCTACATTTTGAATTATTTAAATTGCTACTCAGGTATTTTTAGTGTATTTATAGGAAAATAGGTTTTAAATGAAGAAGAGCCTAAAAGAAGCCTATTGAACCCAAAGAGCCCAAATTCTAGGAGAATCAATCAAGCCTCAATCAGATCTATAATAGGAACTCAAGAGAAAAAGGAAATATCAATTACTTGGAAGCCAAGGAAAATAAAATCAGGTCAAATTTGGATTCAGATTTTCACCTGTAAATAAAAGGCAATATCTCTCAATCCAGAAATCAGAATCTAACATATTATGTATAAAAATTGCTTATTTTGATGAGGGATCCCCAGATTAACAGATTCCCGAAATTCCATCTGCAGTTCCTGAATTTGATAGAAATTCAAAATTAATCAGCCTTAGGTTATTTTTAGAAATAAATTAGAGCCTTTTTTGAATTAGGAAATAAATCTGGTTTTATCTCAGATTCGGCCGATTTATTTCCTCAATTATATATTCAACTACTTGAAGACCAAGTTTAATCCTACGGTTGTGATGGTTCTTATCCTGTGGTTATGAGCGATTCATGTATAGTATAAATAAGACCCTAGACCCCTCTTGTTTTTCATCAATTCATCAATTGATCTTGTAGATAATTAAGGGCTTGGTATCTGAAAGGAAGGCCATCTTCATTGTAAAACTTCTTTTTTGTAAGTTTTTTAATAAACATTTTTCTTCTTCTTGTATTTCATTCTTGCAATATAATTTTTTCTTTCTTTTATTTTTATTTTTTTTCTTTCATGCATAGCTAATTTAGTTTAGGTTTCTTAGGATGATGAAGCTAGAGTAGTTTTTGCTTAGATTATTAGTTCTTTATCTTGAGCTTAATTCATTCATGCTCTAATTAGTCTAGACTATTAATCAATAGAATAATTAGACTTTGATTGGTTATATTCATTTAACTATGATAGCCTACGCTTAGTGGATTATTTCTAAGGCTATCTTTTAGTCAAGATTACTTATTCATGAGATCTATAATTTGCTAGGTGTTGATGTCAAAGTTCTCAACAGCAGGATTTGAGGATGATCTTGAAGAGGTTGGGGTCCCTTAATCTTCTTTGGTGGCCGAGCCCCTAATAGGAAGAGAGTCTTACAAAACTACAATACATTAGAGGATCGGAGTTGGGTTCTCTGGTGATTCCTCCGACGATCAAGTTAGTTACGATCTGAAGGGGATCAAGGAACTGAACAAGTTCTTTCTAAGTGTGCAGAAAAATTGCGTACCTTTGGTCAGTAGGCGATGTGCCTATTTATAGTAGATTTAGGAGGGTAATTTTGTAATTTTGACCGAGTCCAAACAGACAGCTTAGTCAGCAGATACTTTACAGGTGTCAGCTGTGGGTGGCATGAGTCACCTTTGTGATTAATGCAATGGTGACAGAGGGTGCCAGGTGCTGTCGTGGTTCGATGAGTCATTAGGACTTTCGGCGAGGGTGAAATGATAACTCCAACCATGTATTTAATGTTATGGTGACTGGCTATCAACGAGGGGTTCGAGAATAACCACATTTCATCTTGGCTTGGCTAGAAGGGACGACTCGGCCTGGCGAGAAGGGATGATTTCTTTCGACTCGGCTTAGCGAGAAGGGACGCCTCCTGGCGAGAAGGGATGCCTTTCGTCTCGGCCTAACGAGAAGGGACGCCTTTCATCTCAGCCTGGCGAGAAGGGACGACTCCTTTCAACTTCGGCTGGCGAGAAGGGATGCCTTCGCCTCGCCTAACGAGAAGGGACGCTTTCATCTCACCGGGCGAAGGGACGCCTTTGTCTTGGCCGAGTCTGAGTGAAATTAAACTTCGTGCCTTGACAGCAGCAGTTTCTAATTCTGAGATTCGAAGACGGGGGATTGACCACTTCCTCAAAGAGAGATGAAAAGGCCCCACGATGGGCGCTAATATTAATGTCAAAGTTCTTAACAGCGAGATTTTAGGCTGATCTTGAAGAGGTTGGGGTCTCTTAATCTCCTTTGGTGGCCAAGCCATTGATAGGAAGAGAATTCTACAAAACTTTGGTCAGTAGACGATGTGCCTATTTATAGCAGATTCAGGAGTGTAGTTTTATAATTTCGGTCGAGTCAATGACGGCTTAGTCGTGAGATATTTCTGGTATCGCTTGTGGGTGGCATGAGTCACCCTGTGATTAATGCAATGGTGACGAGAGGTGCAGTCTTTGTCGTGGTTCGATGAGTCATTAGGACTTTCGGCGAGGGTGAAATGATAACTCAACCATGTATTTAATGTTATGGTGGCGGCTATCAGCGAGGGTTCGAGAATAACCACATTTCATCTTGGCTGGCGAAGGGATGCCTCTGGTGAGAAGGGATGACTTCGGCTGGCGAAGGGATGCCTCTGGTGAGAAGGGATGACTTCGGCTGGCGAGAAGGGATGCCTCTGGTGAGAAGGGATGACTTCGGCTGGCGAAAGGATGATTTCTTCGACTTCGGCTTAGCGAGAAGGGACGACTTCGGCTGGCGAGAAGGGCGACTCCTTTCAACTTCGGCTGGCGAGAAGGGACGACTTCGGCTGGCGAAGGGATGATTTCTTCGACTTCGGCTTAGCGAGAAGGGCGCCTCTGGCGAGAAGGGATGCCTTCGCCTCGCCTAACGAGAAGGGACGCTTTCATCTCGACTGGCGAGAAGGGACGACTCCTTTCAACTTCGGCTGGCGAGAAGGGATGCCTCCCGGTGAGAAGGGATGACTTCGGCTGGCGAAGGGCGTCTTTGTCTTGGCCGAAGTCCGAGTGAAATTAAACCGTGCCTTGACAGCCAGCAGCTTCTAATTCGAGATTCAAGACGGGATTGACCACTTCCTCAAAGAGAGATGAAAAGGCCCCACGATGGGCGCTAATATTAATGTCAAAGTTCTTAACAGCGAGATTTTAGGCTGATCTTGAAGAGGTTGGGGTCTCTTAATCTCCTTTGGTGGCCAAGCCATTGATAGGAAGAGAATTCTACAAAACTTTGGTCAGTAGACGATGTGCCTATTTATAGCAGATTCAGGAGTGTAGTTTTATAATTTCGGTCGAGTCCAAGCAGACAGCTTAGTCAGCAGATATTTTACAGGTATCGCTTGTGGGTGGCATGAGTCACCCTGTGATTAATGTGACGGTGACAGAGGGTCCCAGGTACTGTCGTGGTCCGATGAGTCATTAGGACTTTCGGCGAGAGTGTAATGATGACTCCGACCATACATTTAATGTGATGGGGACTGGCTGTCGACAAGGGGTTTGAGAATGATCGCCTTTCATCTTGGCCTGGCGAGAAGGGATGCCTCCTGGTGAGAAGGGATGACTCGGCCTGGCGAGAAGGGGTGACTCCTTCGACTCGGCTGGCGAAGGGATGCCTTCGCCTCGCCTAACGAGAAGGGACGCTTTCATCTCACCGGGCGAAGGGACGCTTTCATCTCACCGGGCGAAGGGACGACTTCGGCTGGCGAGAAGGGATGCCTTCGCCTCGCCTAACGAGAAGGGACGCTTTCATCTCACCGGGCGAAGGGACGCCTTTTCGTCTCGGCTTGGCGAAAAGGGATGCCTTTTGTCTCGGCCTGCCTGGGTCGAGTTGGGGTGTAGTCTGCTTCTTAAGACACGTGGCATGCCATATGTAGGCGTTGAAAATTGCCTATAAGTTCCCGAACATAACTCGTGGCGATAAGTTGACAATCGACGAGCCATCCGACAACGAGGCGACCGGCCATTGACGTCATAAAATGACGCCAACGCATGAAGCAAGTCGACAAAGCGCCTGAAGCGAGTCGACGAAGCATTCGTCGCCAGGCGACAATCGCGGTCCAATCGATGAGTCGCCGCGACATAAAGCAATGTCAACGATAAAGCGAAGTCGGGCGGCGCGCCTCGGGCGAAGCAAGGCGCCAAGTCGACGAGACAACGAATCGCGTCCACTCGATGAGATGAACCCAATGCGAAGCGTCAGATCAGCGAATGAAGCGAATCGACGCAAATCGTCAAAATCGACGAAGCGATGGGTAGCGTGCAAGCGACAGAATAAATCCAACCGCGAGCACGCGAATCGACGAAACCGACAACTCCGAGCCAAAATTAGATGTGGATCGACATAATCAGAACGTCGGAAACTCAGATCGACAGGATTGGAACGTCGAAAAGTCAGAAAAAGATCGGAAAATGGCAGGCCAAGGCGAACCACCTCGGCCGAGGCTAAGGTGGCTCGGCTCGGCCAAGGCCGAGCCACCTAGGTGGCCAGCGGGTTTTTAGGCCCAGTTTCAACCCGTATCCGTATGAGAGGCTATAAATATGAGGTACAAGGCTCATTTACACAAGGCGGGATTTTTGGGAGAAAGGGGAGACTCTGCCAAAGTGAGATCTGGATTTTTGGAGAGAGGCTGAAGCTCTGCAGGATTGAGATCTGACCTTTCATCAACTCCGGTGATCAACTCCGGTGATCAACTCCGGCTATCCGACGAGCATCAAGTGAGGAATCCGAGGTAAAATTTATAGATCTACCCTCTGGATTCAGCTTGGTCTTAATCTCAGGGTCCGTGTGTGATTTCGCTTGGTCGATCTCACCCACTACGGCAATTATCTCCTTCGTGAGGTAGTTCTCGTCGGCGATTATTTCCTTCGTGAAATAATCCCCGCAGATTCAGATTTCGCCGATCCAAAGATCGGATCTCGACACGCTGTGGTCCACGGACGAAAAGAGTCCCCACGGACAAAGATACCCACGCAAGCGAGGATCCGATAAACGGGTCCCGCGTTTGTTCAAAAAGGAGAAAGCTGTAATCTTTTGTTCTTTTTCTCATTGTAGGCCTTATAAAAAGGCGTTCTTTTTTAATTCATTTGTAAGCGACTAAAGTTTGTAAATGAGTTCGTCAATGAGAAAGGAAACGGTTTTCCGCCAACAAGCCGGGCGTATCATTTAGAGCCAATGATCTCAAATCTGAGATCATCGTGCTGCAAGCGCGGATCGCGATCCCGGTCGAGGAGGAGGTCGAATACAAGTTTCACTAGCAGAAGTTCGAGGAATATCTCTCTTCCTCACCCAGATCCGCCTCCCCCTCTAAATCCAGGAAGATCTCCGCTGCAAGGAGGGTCCGTTGGTCGTCCGACGTTGAATCCCAAGGCGAGGATTCCGATCCCGCCCCTACCAAAGTCGCAGGTAGAAGCACTTCCCGGCATCCAAGATGGCCAGATCTGCAGATCTAAACTACTCGTTGCAGGAGATGACCGCCGATGGCGCGCCAGTTCTTTCGAAGAGGGCTCGCCAATGACGACTCCAAAATTTAGCGCGTCAATTTGCCAAGGCAATGGAGTCGGTGGATTGATTCACGCCGACGGATCTCAAATCCAGAAGAGGCGGAAAGCCTCAGAAATAGGTGGCTAGCGGTTCCTCCAAGCCATCAACAAGCTTAATGGGTTCGAAGCCAAACGGAATCGCTCGACACTCCGTGAGCGATCCGAAAGCCACAAGACTCTTACACGCACGAGCTCTAGTTCAGGAGGTTCGAATGCTGAAGGAAGAAGTGGCCAAGAAGCCCCCGAAGATGCACCAAGTGTGGAGGTCAAAACCCAGAACAACGGTTAAGGCCAAAGCTGATTCAACAAAGGCTCAGCTACCCCGAGATGGTCTCCATCAAAGGAAGTCTACCTTATCGCTGATTCCACCTCCGGCGACAACATCCAAATCGCAGTCCATCTCAATTCTCGCTTTGGTCGATCCTGCTGGATCTTCACGAGACAAGAGATCGGTGTTAGAGCGGTTGGGTCCATTGAGAAAGCCCCGGGTCACTCCCAATGCAGGGGGTCACACCCACCTCAACCACAACAAGAAGGCTCCTGTAGCATCTCGCACCGGGTTGCGCATTGAAGTCCAAGAGCGCGCTGAAGATTCACGCTAGCGAAGGCGTACGTCACGGCGAGTGACCTTTGATGGCCCTAATAGGGCGACTCATCCTCAGAAGGAGACGTTCTCATCTGATGACGATGACGTTATACCTGAGAAGTCATGCCAACACACGATGGGTTGCTCCGGCATTCATGCTGATAAGTTGTATTATCGCGCTGGGGGTACGAATAGATCTCGAAAAAGAAATTCCCCAGGGCTCAACACGCATTGCCCGTGTTCCAGAATGATCAAGGCGGTATTGTCAGAGTGCAATTGCAACAAGACGGCTCCGAACAAAATCTCAGTCTTTGATAGGCTTGGCGCCAAGATGCCTGAACCCAAATCAAGGCGTTTCCGCAAGAGAAGATCGGTGCCTCAAGATGACGAGCTGCCAAGCATCTCCATCAATATGACTAGCAAAGGGACATCGTCACGTGGCATTCCTGTAGCATCGCAACGAATAACCCGATTGCGGTCCGGGACCATTAGACGCCCCAACTATGGCAAAGTTCCGAGGAGATTGCCCTCAGATGACGAAATGTCAGGCGCTGGCTCTGCAGTCACCTCCGACAATACAGTGTCAAGTGAGGGACGACCCCGTGAAGCACTAATGATTAGCGCAGAGCAAGTAGCCAAGATGCTTGAAGAAGCTTTGGCCAAGCAGAAGGAGAACTTCCAGTTGGATATGCAGATGGCCATGCAGCAAATGAGAGAATTTCAGGACAAGCAAATCCTAGCGCTGCTGAATCGCCGAGGTGAATCAAGTCGTCACAATCATGATAACTAAATAGATAGTGACGCAGAGGGGGATAAAGACCGTAACATCGATAATCCCCGTGATAAACAGAATGCGGGAGGTCACCTCGAGAACGATAGTGGTAACACCGTCGTCCCTCCTCAAGATCACCCGAACGGAGACGTAGGTGAAAATAAGAAGATAAAGGACCTCGAGAGTAAGATCAACACTCTGATCTCTGCCCAAGAGGTAAAGAAGATGGGTATACCGTGTCCGTACCCAAGGGGATGGGAATCAATCCCGTATCCGGCTAAGTTTAATTTAGTTAACTTTACGCCGTTTGACGGGAAGGGTTCACCCACTCAGCACCTGATCTACTTCAAGTCCCACCTGGGGGTTATCTCTGGCAACGAGCCCTTGATGGTTCGGTCATTCGTTGGCACCCTTCGTGGAGCTGCCTTCGATTGGTACCGCCATCTCAAACCAGGGAGCGTCAACAGCTGGGACGACATGGAAACCATGTTCCTCACTAACTTCTTTGATGATGATACCGAAATATCCATCGGGTCATTGTTAGATGTAAAGCAGAAGGACGGAGAAACAGTAGATAACTTCGTCAAGAGGTTCAGAAATAAGGTAATGAATTGCTGGAACCCGATAACGGAGGAGTTCATTCTCCAAACTTGCCACAATAACCTGTCACTGGACATGTTGGAAGCAATGGGAACAGCGCCGTCCAAGACTTGGAAGGACTTGAAGGTGCGCGGAGAGCAAGCCGAGCGATTCCTGAAAAGGAAGAAGGCGGAGAGAGGTCAGCCAACGGTGAATGCTCACAAGCAGAACTTTGTCCCACGCGATAAGGGAAAAGCGCAGGCGAAAGCAGTGGACGCGAATCAAATGTTCCAGCTACAGCCGCAGCCACAGACGCAACAGCAGGCACCACAACAATCGCGGCCCCAATGGAAACAACGACCTCAAAATCAAAAGTCGTCGGAGCCAAGGTTCCCCAAGGTCTACTCCTTCAAGGATGACGAGGTCCCCGGTATTTTCAAATACCTCCTGGAAAATAATAAAATCCAGTTGCCGCTGATTGTGAACTAAGAGGAGGCAAATAAGGTTACGGACCCGAAGTACTGCGCCTACCACAGAGCGGTGCACTACCCGACGAAGTCGTGTTTTCATCTTAAGGACAAAATTCAGGCCTTGATTGATGTAGGGGTCATTACCCCGAAGGCGTCCAAAGAGAAGAAAGTGGGGGCGAACGCAGTTTCCATCAGCTTTGAGTCAGTGCCTTTGACTTGGTTTGAAACGAAGCCCGTCGTGAAAGTTGGGATGAAGGCGGTGAACGATGATCCTCATGGACAACGTGAAAAGGGACTCGTGCCACATACAGCCCTGAACGGCGAAATTCTTTGGGTCCACCCGGACTTGCTTGAAGATGATCAGTGGGCGGCCTCTTCGTCTAAAAGGAAGTCGAAGGGCAAGGGGAAATCGTGTCATGCCACTTCAGCAGCCTTGAAAGAGGATGATGAGTGACACTCGAGCTTTCTGAAGAGAAACGTGAGGCCTTCGCCACTAGGAGCAGACATGAGTACCACTACAAGTATCCCGAAGCTCCTAATCCAAATGCTAGGACATTAACGGAGCTGGGGGTGGCGGTGACTCCTCTTACGCATGCTGAAAAGTCACAGCAGTAGGTGGCCAACAAAGGGGACACGGCCAAACTGAAGGATAGGTAGCCCCAACAACAGGAGGTTCAAGTTCCGAAGCAGTCTCGTTTCAATCGTCCGATTGGAAGAGACAAACCGAAAAGTTCAAACTCCTCATGGCGCTTCGACATTATGACCCAACTAGCTAATATCCCAGTGAGGATAACACTCTACGAGTTATTACGGCTGTCGAAAGAAACCAGAGAAGCCTTACAGGAAGCCCTGGCTGACTCTGAAGTGTTTCTCACCCGGATCGAGCCAAGTCCTAAGAACCGGTTCGCCTAACAAAGGTAACCTTGCAACCAAGCACCTGCCCTGCATTACCTTTACTAAAGAGGACATGCAGACTTCCTATAACTTATTATTGGGTCGGCCATGGATCCATAATAACGTTATAGTCCCCTCCACTCTTCATCAGTGTCTGAAATATGTAGACACAAATAATGAAGTCAAGACGGTGGTCGCGGATAAGCAACCGTTTAAGGGGTTGGAGAACTATTTTACGGACTCCCTCCTTTACGGTAACGAGTCCGATACTGAACCATCGGCTCAAGGCTTAGACATCGGCGAGGAAGCTGATAACGAAGCCGAGCTTGATTACGATGGCGGTTTTGTTATAAATGATATTGTACCCATTGTAATCAATCTTGACGATGAAGAATCGTCAGATGAAAGTTGTAATTGGTAATTTGCCGACAACAGAATAAATGGTGATTTAGAGTACTCCCTGTCATTTACTGATGTGATGAAGAAACTGTACGATAACCCCGAGCTGCACATGCCGATCCGATCATCGTGTGTGACACAGAAGCAACTTCGAGATTCCTTCGGAACAACGCTTGTCATCCCCGCCAAAACAGAAAGTGAGAAAGATCTGATCTATGGTAGGGGAGAAATGTTCCCATTACCAGATCACTTCTTGAAGAGGGACACTGACGACGATAAACCTGGCTCTTATCTGTCTAGATATAGCCCAAAAGCGCGGGATCTCATGAAAAAGTGGGGGTACGACTTTGCTAGAGGCGAAGGTCTTTATTTCGGGCGAGGTCCTCGAGTCGCACCCAAAGCCGCACATGTCCCGAAAGGGAAACCCCTGAATTATTACGGATTCAAAAGAGGGTTGGGTTATGTATCTTCTTCAGAAGATGAGTGTTGCTGGTTTATTGATGACCAATTGTCCAACGCAGGAGATAGACATTCATCGGATTCCTCAGCTTGGGACTCTGACGTCAGCATCGGCGAAATGTTTAAGGGGTTGATGTCGAATATGACTACAGCCGA
Source organism: Asparagus setaceus (assembly GCA_012295165.1). Lineage (NCBI taxonomy): Eukaryota > Viridiplantae > Streptophyta > Magnoliopsida > Asparagales > Asparagaceae > Asparagus > Asparagus setaceus. Next base: position 36,898,889 of record CM022704.1, read on the forward strand.
CCCTACTACAATGGAGGATGATCAACAAATGCCAACATGGGAAGACCCATGGATCCATCACCTCAATATGCAATACGGAGACCGATTCGAGCAAAGAGAACCTCCGACCGAAGACATAGTGGTCCAAGTCAATATGGGTGACGAAGCTAATCCGAAGCCCATATTCATGAGCGGCAATCTTCCCCCGGAAGAGAAAGAAGAATTGATCACTCTCGTCCGAGAGTCTATTGACGTTTTTGCCTGGAACTACGAAGATATGCCAAGGCTTGATCCAAATGTAGCGACCCACCGCCTCAATATCAAGCCGGATGTTAAATCTGTCAAACAATAGCAGAGACGGTTTCGTCCGCAGATCATAGAAGCAATTGTAGCGGAAGTGAAGAAGCTCATAGCGTCAGGTTTCATCTGGGAAGTACAACATCCGGATTGAGTGTCGAATATTATTTCGGTTCCAAAGAAGAATGGGACAATCAGAGTCTGCGTCGACTACAGGGATCTGAACGCCGCATGCCCAAAGGACGATTTTCCTCTTCCAATCATGGACGCCATCATTGACAATACGTGTGGATTCGAGAGAATGTCCTTCATGGATGGCTTTTCGGGTTATAATCAAATCAAGATGCACCCGGATGATGCGAAACACACGGCGTTCAGAACTCCCATTGGTGTCTTACGCTGCAGTCATGCGCCGATTACGAAGAATCACGCCCGCGTACCGAGCCATGACGAAGATTTTCCACGAACATCTTCGGAAGACGGTCGAGTTCTACGTCGATGACCTAGTCGTGAAAAGCCGCGACAAGAATGATCACATCAAAGACCTGAGGACAATGTTCAACCTCATGCGGAGTCATCAGTTAAAGATGAACTCTACCAAATCCTTTCTTAGAATGTCCAGCGGTAAATTCCTCGGATTCGTCGTCACCACTAAGGGTATTCACATTGATCCAGATAAGGTGAAGGCGATAAACGAATTACAACCCCCGAGAAATCTAAGAGAACTCAGAGGGTTACAGGGGCGTTTAGCTTATATCCGGCGATTTATATCGAACCTCTCCGATAAATGCCAGCCGTTCTCCAAGTTAAACAAAAAAGGAGTATCTTTTATTTGGGACGACGCCTGTCAAAAGGCATTCGAAGATATCAAAGCATATCTAGCGAATCCTCCCGTTCTCGTCGCACCGAAGTCAGGTAAACCGTTCTTGATTTACATCAAGGCGACGAACCATTCGTTAAGCGCCTTACTCGCGCAAGACGATGACAACGGTCACGAGCAGGCGGTGTATTATCTGAGCCGGACTTTAGTGGGTGCTGAATCCCGCTATCCGATGATCGAGAAAGAGTGCCTTGCGTTGGTGTTCGCGGTTTAAAAGATGCGGCACTACTTAGTAGGACAAACGATTTACGTTATCTCCGGCGTAAATCCAGTCCGGATATTCATGACGCAACCAGCCTCCATGAATTGGCGTTTGGCGAAATGGGCCTTGCTCTTGTCCCAATACGACCTACATTTCAAACAACAGAAGTCGGTCAAAGGACAGGCAATTTGCGATCTTTTGGCAGCTAATCCAACAACGAATGCTGCCGAGTTGTATGATGACTTGCCAGATAAAACCCACGAAGTCAATACTACATCGCATCAGCAGATATGGCAGTTGTACTTCGACTGAGCTTCCCGGGCAACTAACGTGGCGAGTACCCCCGGATGTTCTAAGATTTTTGCCAGGGTTGGAGTTATCTTAGTTTCCCCGGGGAAGCATGTGATGCCTCGGACTTACTCGTTAATCGAGCCGTGCTCCAATAATGTGGCCGAATACAACGCGTTACTTATTGGACTCAATTTCGCCAAAGAGCTGGGGGTCGAATATCTCGAAGCATTTGGGGATTCTCAACTCATAGTCAAACAGGTCCGTGGCGACTACGAAGTCAGAAACCCGGACTTGATTCCGTATCATCAGGCGGCTATCGAGATGGCGGACTCGTTTGAAGAATTTTTCATTGAGTATATTTTGCGCCGTAACGACGCCGGACGCTCTAGCAAAGATTAGCGGTCGTTAGCACAACCTCCTGAGTCGGAGCAGTTGATCACTGTGAGAACGCACCAACTCTTCGTGCCAATATATAACGAAGAAGACAACGACAAAGAGGTGGTCGTCAAAGAGGTGCACTCAACCCAAGTGGGACTAGAGCCCCAGGATTGGCGTTTCCCCTAATCGACTACGTCCTGTACGGTATATTGCCAGAAGACGTAAAAGAGAGGGAATCGATCCGACGAAGAGCGCCAAGATTTTTTTATAATGCGGAGAATCAGACATTATATCATCGCGGGTATGATGGTCTGCTACTCCGGTGCCTTTCCAACAAAGAAGCGGAGGAAGTCCTTAGGAAAGCACACGGTGGAGAGTGCGGTGCACACCAACCTGGTCCCAAGCTTTATTATCGTATCAGAAGAATGGGATACTTCTGGCCAACGATGGTTAATGATGTAATCGAGTACGCTAGAAAGTGCCACGTGTGTCAAATACACGCGAATTACCTGCATCAACCCCCGGAGCATTTGCATCCTTCGGCTACATCTTGGCCGTTCGAGATATGGGGTATGGACATCGTGGGTCCTATTTTTCCTCCGTCAGTTAAATGTGATCGGTTCATCCTCGTAATCACTGACTACTTCTCTAAGTGGGCTGAATCAATTCCACTTAAAGAAGTGAAGACGAACAACATCATCAAATTCATTAAGCATCACGTCATCTATAGACACGGCGTGCCAAGGCGGATCGTGCATGACAACAGTCCTCAATTCGTCAGTAATGCCTTCATCAGGTTTTGCGAGAAGTTTAAAATCCAAGACGTCTCGTCAACGACTTATAATCCCGCTGCAAATGGTTTAGCGGAGGCTTTCAACAAGACAATCATTAAGATTTTGTCGAAACTCGTGAAGACCAACAAACGTGATTGGGACGATAAACTCGGAGAAGCACTCTAGGCATATCACACCACAATACGCACGCTAACCGGAGCTACACCATATTCTCTGGTGTACGGATGTGAAGCTGTACTTCCATTAGAAGTTCAAATCCCGTCACTCTGTATCGCTCATGTAACTGAGATGACGACGGAGGAACAACATCAGAGACGCCTTGAAGAACTCGAGATGTTGGATGAAAAACGCTTGGAAACTCAACAGCACATTGAATTTTTCCAGGCCAGAATGTCGAGAGCTTTCAACAAGAGAGTCCGACAGAGAAGCTTCAAAGGAGGAGACCTGGGCCTCGCTACTCGACGACCGATAATTCTCACTTCCAAGAAGAAGGGTAAGTTTGAACCCAAATTGGAATGACCATTTGTGATAGAGACAGTCTATTCAAACGGTGCATATTGCCTAATCGATCAAAATGGCGACAGGCAATTAATGCCGATAAATGAAAAGTTCCTGAAAAAATACTACCCTTAGTACATTCGGGATAACCCATCTTGAAGGGAAGTTCCTCAGGAAATAATCCTCTCATTGTCCTTGAGGATAACCCTAAAATTTATCCTCCATCAAAAATTCCCTCACCGATCAAATTCATTAGCGGTGAGCCCACTAAATAAAAATCTTTTCGGTCCAATCCACCAGCAGAATCCCCTCTTGATTCCTTTCAATGAACAAGAGGCCCACTTTTAAAATTAAGATCCCCTTCTGATAAATAGAAGGATTCCATCTTTTCCTCTTCGGTCATGCCTTCCCATGGTCTGAGCCGAATTTGGAATTAAAATCTCGATAAACGAGAAATTCATTATCATCTCGATAAATGAGAAAATTATTTCCAGATCAGATAACGAATCCTATAAAAGTGAAAGTTAGCTGAATCTCTTTGATTCTCGGAGTGGAGATCCCACTCTTAGTTTCATCTTTTAAGATTCTCGAAGTGGAGATCCCACTTCTAGTTTCTTCACTCCTAAAGATAGAATATAAAATTCTTCCTCTCCAGGCGCAAGAGATAGGATATAAAATCCTTCCTCTCTTATTTCGGGTTCGTCTTTACCTTAAAAGAAGACCTGGAGACAGGATATAAAATCCTTCCTCTCCACCGTCGGGAAATAGAATATAAAATTCTTTCTTTCCCACATCAATTCCATCTTGCGTCGCCGGTTTAGTCTTTTATCCGATTGAAAAAGACACCAAGCTCATCTTGGGGCATTTTATCCCGAAGCCTAAGTAGGGATAAGCCGATGCCTAACACGCGTCGCCGGTTTAGTCTTTTATCCGATTGAAAAAGACACCAAGCTCATCTTGGGGAATTTTATCCCGAATCCTAAGCAGGGATAAGCCAACGCCTACCACGCGTTGCCGGTTAGTTCTTAACCGTAAAAAGAACGAGAGCCCACATATTCAAAATTGTGGCAGGTTATTATTAATAACACCATAATCCGCGCCTCACACGCGTGGGGAATTTTATCCCGAATCCTAAGCAGGGATAAGCCAACGCCTACCATACGTTACCGGTTTAGTCTTTTCTCCGATTGAAGAAGACACCAGAATCGTATCTGGGGAATTTGATCCTGAAGCCTAAGTAGGGATAAGCCTGCACGTAATACACGCAGCCGGGTAGTCTATTCCCGTGAAAAGGATGACAAAGCCTACGTATTCAACATCGTAGCATTAAGCCTAAAAGAGTTTCATTCTTTTAGCACAACGTCACGTGCGGAACGGGTATAGATAATCTGTACGCTAGCCCGATTTAAAAGGTAATCGGTAAAGGCTAATCAAATCTGTTGAGGGCTGGGGGTTGGCCAATAACCCTAAAGCCAGCGCCTAACACGCGTCGCCGGTTAGTCTCTTGCCCGTGAAAAGGATGACAAAGCCTACGTATTCAACATCGTAGCATTAAGCCTAAAAGAGTTTCATTCTTTTAGCACAACGTCACGTGCGGAACGGGTTGGATAATCCGCACGCTAGCCCGATTCAAATGGTAGTCGATAAAGGCTTATCAAATCCGTTGATGGCTGAGGGTTTGCCAAAAATCCTATAAGTATTATGGTGGATTATTTCAAACGAAATGAGAAATCATAATAAACAACAAATGAAGAAAAAGGAGAATGGAAATTTATTCAAGAGTCGAATCTTTCAAATTGCAGCTATTCAAACATTAAGCTTATGATGCAAAATTTGTTGTTCTAGCTGAGACAACTCATTGTGGTAAGCTTGGTGGAGCTCCCCACAGTAACTTCGATACGAAAGACTCCTCATTAGCATTCGGTCTTAGCGGCTCCTTCTTCGATTTCACCGACCACGTCACAGCTCAAGTTTTGGATAGGACGGTTCGAGCTTCCTCTTCGTTGGCCCTGGTCTGCTCTAGAATGCCTAAGTGCTCTTCCTTGACTTGAAGTTCCCGTTTAAGTTGTGCTATCTCGGCCTCACTAGAAGCAATAAGAGAGTAAATGTTGCTTAGGGATGTTGATTTCTCGGCGAGGGCAGCCTTAACTTGATCTACCCGATCCGTGCATCCCGAACCTCTAGTTCAAGAAAACCCGAGAATCATGCGCCTCGAGGCGAGGCCCGGTTAGGCGACTACATATGAAGAAGCACCTGCTGCCTATAACTCCTGTAACTTCTGAAGCCTAAGTCCCAAGTAATCAAGGTCGTCAGTAATAGCATTGGCTAGCTCGGAATAACCAGCATCCCCTATAAAAGCTATCTTTGAGTCAAGGGTCGGCCTGAACCGATGGAGAGGAAACCCGTTTTGGAGAAGTTTGTCGATCATCAGGTTCATAAAAGAAAAGAATGACTGGACCTCCAGGCAGATGATAATCCGATCTGGGTCTTCGCCTGACATCAGTATCCTCGCCAGATCGTGGAGGCGAGATGTAGACCCTACAAGAAAGACGAAAGAATGAATACTTCGGAATCTAAAGTCAAAAGCTGACGTAGACATCCTATGTCGGGTAAACCCATACCTGGCTCTGTCGGCATGGCTATTGATGTACCAACTGTTGCAGCTGGTCTCACGGTATGTTCATCAGAAGTAGGGGTGCTAAACCGTATCCGTATCCGAGGAAATATTCGTAACCGTATCCGTTAGGATACGGATATGGTTACTCAAATCTATAACCGATAGGATATGGTTACGGATATGGTTTTGTAGTGAAATATCCGTATCCGTATCCGAAATATCCGAATACATATTAGTCATACTCTTACGATAGTTTTAATTCTTAGATTATGGATTTGTGGTTAATTTTGATGATCAAGATGTCTAATCTTAGCTTTTCAGTTATAATGAACATATTAACGAACTCTTTTGTATCACATGAACTATGTTTTTCTCAATATTATCTAGTTTTCTCATATCCGTTTTGTATCCGCATGCATATCCGCTATATATCCAAGATGTATATCCAGAATCGTATCCGATTTTAGCGGATATGGTTATGAATTTTCCTTACCGAGGTATATCCGTATTCGTATCCGTATCCGAGATGGGTAAGCGGATATGGATATGGTAAGCATCATATCCGAACCGTATCCGGACCGAATGCACCCCTGACTCAGAAGTAGCCGCTGTTATAGTAACCAATTCTGAAGGAGCACCGGGATGAGGGACTGGAGACTGAGCCTCTGTAGGAGTTTCTGCCAGCAACCAAAATGAATTCCTCAAGTTCAGCAAATTGTAGTCGTATTAGTCAGAAAATGGCTAGTCCTACAATTAATGGAGGAAGGAGACCATACCTTTAGGGGAATGAACCTTAGCATTCTTAGGGATCTCCAGCTCAGGCGATATATCGTCGAGGAGATGATCATGCCGGGGAGAGTCGTATATCAAGTCGACTATGGGGGTCGGTCCTATTTATAGGGGGAGAGGAGTTTTATTTGAGCCCAAACCTAATCAAAGGTAGATTTGGCTAAGGCAGATTTGGCTAAACCTAATCAAAGGAGGATTTGGCTAAACATAATCAAAAGGGGTTTGGAAATCTAATCAGAGGAGGATTTGGCCTAACCTAATCACAATAGGATTCGACCAAACCTAGTCAAAGAAGAATTCGACCAAACTCAAATCCTCATCTGTTTGCCTCCTCCTTTTGCTCTCTCTCTCCCACACGAGGTTGTTACCCATTAAGGGTCAATTTTCACCCGGTTCGAATTATGCATGCCTCAACCATGCTCCAATTAGGTATATGAGTATAAACTATTTCCTATTTTTGTTGAGAAGTTTCTGGAGAATATTTTTATAAAATATTCTTAAGGATAACCCGACAATCCCCAATTCCCTCCCACTGTGATACTCCAATAGTGTATACGAGTATAAACTATTTCCTATTTTGGCGAGAAGTTCCTGGAAAATATTTTATATTTTAAGGATAACTCGACCACCTCCAAATGGGTATATGAGGATAAACTAATTCCCGAAACTCTAGTGAACGTATGAGTATAAACTGTGTTGACGCCGGTCAACGCGTCGTAACAAAAAATCGCCGATCGGAGGTAGAATTTCAAGAGAAAATTTCTGACGCCGGTCAACGCGTCACATCTCAAGAAAATTTCTCCCGCTGTGGTCAGTCCTACAACAAGCATCACAATAGAGAGTTTACCGATTAAAGGATAAAACCCTCAGTCTTCCCCCCACTGTGGTTAGCCCTACACCAAATGCGATGCAATGGAGAATTCGTCGATTGAAGGTTTTAAAGAATCAGATGGTCGGTTCGACGACAACTCACCAACACGAGCTAAAGCAAATATTTCATTCATCAGCCTCGGATCAAGACTTCGACAGCGGTCAGATAATAAATGTAGCACCGCGATACTTTCAGTCATCCTACAAAGCACTAGATAGTCCGAAAGAATTGGAGAAATCAAGACTCGGAGCCATTTTCAGGTCCTGTTATGCCGACTGAAGGTTTGGGCCTACCATATCCAAAGTATTTCGACTTCTTCTATAAAAGAGTGAGACCGAAACACTTTGGAGGGGGTATCTGTAGGCGTTGAAAATTGCCTATAAGTTCCCGAACATAACTCGTGGTGGTAAGTTGACAATCGACGAGCCATCCGACAACAAGGCGACCGACCATTGACGTCATAAAACAACGCCAACGCATGAAGCAAGTCGACGAAGCGCCTGAAGTGAGTCGACGAAGCATTCAAGTCAGCAAGGCGACGAATCGCGTCCAATCGATGAGTCGTCCGGCGACATAAAGCAACGCCAACGCATAAAGCGAGTCGGCGAGGCGCCTGAAGCGAGTCGACAAGGCGTCCAAATTGATGAGACAAAGAATTGCGTCCAATCGGCGAGATGAACCCAACGCGAAGTGTCAGATCAACGAATGAAGCGAATCGACGCAAACCGTCAAAATTGACGAATCGATGGGTCGCATGCAAGCGACAGAATAAATCCAACCGCGAGCACGCGAATCGACGAAACCGACAACTCCGAGCCAAAATTAGATGTGGATCGACATAATCAGAATGTCAAAAACTCAGATTGACGGGATCGAAACATCAAAAAGTCAGAAAAAGATCAGAAAACGGCAGGCCAAGGCAAACCACCTCAATCGAGGCCGAGGTGGCTCGGCCATTGGCTCGGTGGCCGAGCCACCTAGGTGGCCAGCTGGTTTTTGGGCCCAGTTTCGACCCGTATTCACATGAGAGGCTATAAATATGAGGTGCAATGCTTATTTGCACAAGGCGGGATTTTTGGGAGAAAGGGGAGACTCTGCCAAAGTGAGATCTGGATTTTTGGAGAGAGGCTGAAGCTTTGCAGGATTGAGATCTGACCTTTCATCAACTCCGGCGATCCGACGAGCATCAAGTGAGGAATCCGAGGTAAAATTTACAGATCTACCCTCTGGATTAAGCTTGGTCTTAATTCCAGGGTCCGTGTGTGATTTCGCTTGGTCGATCTCACCCACTACGGCAATTATCTCCTTCGTGAGGTAGTTCTCATCGGTGATTATTTCCTTCGTGAAATAATCCCCGCAGATCTGTAGATTTCGCTTCATATCCAGCATCGGGATCTCGATTACGCGGTGGTCCACGGACGGAAAAGAGTCCTCGGCACAGGCAAAGACACCCACGCAAGTGAGGATCCGATAAACGGGTCCCGTGTTTGTTCAAAAAGGAGAAAACTGTAATCTTTTGTTCTTTTTCTCATTGTAGGCCTTATAAAAAGGCGTTCTTTTTTAATTCATTTGTAAGCGACTGAAGTTTGTAAATGAGTTCGTCAATGAGAAAGGAAACGGTTTTCCTCTCGAACACCATAGAAATAAGCAAGTGTTAATCAACACTAGGTTATAAATTGATAGGTTATAGACATTTAAATATGGCATAGCCTATGCTTTGTAGATCTAAGTAAATAATATAATTGTTAATTTGCTAGGTTTTAAATTGATAGGTTATAGATATTTAAATATGGCATAGCCTATAATTTTATATCTAAGTAAATAACATAAAAAAAAGAGAAGAACTAATATATATATAAGTAATAATCAACCTAGTGAGTTCTGTCATAAGTGCCTAGTTAGTTCATAAATAGTTTTAAAAATCAACAAACACTCAATCTCTCAACTCTTTTCTTGATAACCTGATTAAAAGATCTTTTGAAACTTCATCTTTCCTGTGGATCGATCTGTAAGGACTGCAACTAGACTGCTGTATACCTGCAATAATTTTAGGACTTAGAAATCCCGCATCAACTTTTTGGCGCCGTTGCCGTGAAAGACGATTGTTTTTAAGCCTCTTCTGTCAAATATGGTTGTTAGTGTTTCAGGAATCAAGTTCAAAGCTGGACTTACAACTGCGAAAGCTTTTCGATGAGAGATTGAAGGCGAGAACAAGAAGACAAAGTTTGCTTGCTGGCAAGCTTAGTAATCTTTTTTGAATCTGAAATTTCTTTTCTAATTATGTAGTTAGATTTCCTGCATCCTAGTAAAAAAAACTTCTTTTTCTATCAAACCTAATAAAAATAGTTTAGGCATCCATGCTTACTTTTTGTTGGTAATTTCTAGAGGAAAGGTACGTGCTCTCTAACTTTGTGTTGCATATAGATTAAGGTTCACAAGTTGACTTGAAAAATGTAATCTGTTGCATCCATCTTCTAAATCAACTTAAGGACACAATCCATAGGTAAGATGAGGTAGGGCTGAGCAAATTTCAGCCTAAACCGATAAAACCGACAAATTTCAGCCTAAACCGATAAGACCGTCGATTGTTAACAGTTCCGTTCGATTTTGTAGTTTGTTCGGTGTGGGTCGGGTTCAAAAAATCTCAACCTGTGAAAACCAAACCGACCGCAATACCCACTCCACTTAAACCTCTAGCAACATACCCGATACCTACATACAAAGGCGTGAGAACAAATCATAACTATACCCAACAACTTCCTATTTCTCTTCCCGTAGGACCCACCCCCACGTGATTGACTCCAGTTCCCACAATAATGCAAGCTGTCTTCCACCCATCACACAAAAGGATATGAAGAGATTCTACATACCAAAATGAACCCATGGTCTTTCTTCTCTAATGGAGTGCATAATCAACTTAAAATTTTGTTCTATCCTCAAGTTTTCTCCTTTCTCTTTTTGGTTTTACCCATTTATAGTATCTTTCTTCATAGTGAGAGCCTCCACCTTGTAGGATTCGGCCATCACTACGCTTTTTCGCTACTCGATGATGGCGGCTATTGCAACCCTAAGAACCGATTGAACTGAACCAAAATAACTCAGTTCGGTTCGGTTCGATTTAGTCTTCATTCTTGGTTCGGTTCGGTTTCATCCAAAATGGCAAAAGCCGACCCAACCGACCATTTGCTCAGCCCTAAGATGAGGTGGGGATTTCATCACTCTTTCTTGGCCCAAAAATTAGACTTCTACATAAGCATCACCCAACCCTTAATTAAAATCAGTTAAATGCTGGCCCTTAAGGATTTTGAGCTCAATAAGACAAGCAAATTGTAAGTTAAGCCTAATTTCTTATTTGACCAATAAGTAGGTGTCTAAGAAAGGTGATTACTTAATTAGGCATGTTTTACGGATATCTCCCACCCGAACTTCACTGGCCTGGCCAATTGGTTAGCCATGTTTAGAATTAAAACTACCCTGTAGTTTACTTGAAATAGTTAGGAGTTGTCTTGTTGAGTTAGGTTTGCCCTAGATTTTTAGGTATGGTTGTTTTTGAATTGTTTAGTTAGGTTTGTTTTTCTTTTTCCTTTTGTTTTTTATACTTTTCTTTAGATCTTTAGCTTTAGAAAAAATGTTGATTACCTTTGCAAAAGAATTAGATTACATGAACCTTTGTTTTGATGAAATTTTCGCTGAAGAGCTCAAGTTGTTAGAAAATTTAGGACAACTTTTCAATCATATAGAATTTGAGTCTGAATCCAACCTTGACCTTCCGGCTAAGCAACATCATAGCATGATACAATTTTAGTCTCTTTCAACTCAAGACAAAGTGCATGTTAAGTTTGATAGATTAGATCCTTCGCGGACCTGAGTGCTGCAGAAATTATTAAAGACCTTAGGAAAGTGCAAGTTAACTTTATTGAAGCAGAGTTCAAGCACATTATAGAGTTTCTCATTTTAGCTTTCTTTAAAACTCGAGGTCAAATTTTCACCAACAAGTGGAAAATAAATGCAAAATGTGAGTATTTCAATTCCTATCTTTTATTCTCTATCATTATTTGGTTTGCTTTGAAGACAATGTAAAATTCAGTGTGGGGAGGGATTTATTAGCTTTTGTTTTTCTTTTCCTTTCTTTGAAAAATAAAAATATTTTAAAAATATCACTTGCCATTCAAATGAGTTGATTAACAGTAGACTTTTAATTATTATTAGGCTTATTAGTTTATAGATAATATATTTTTCTTAAGTTAGCATTTTTCATGATAATTTTAATACATTTTTAAGAAATGTTTTAGTGTATTATATTATGTTATCAATTTAGAACTTTATTTAAAGTAATAAAAATTTTATGTTTAACATAGAAAAAGTGTCAAATTTCTAACGCCTTTTGATCCAAAACAAAAGTCAAGATAAGAAAAAAAATATACATCATAAGAAGAGTGCATAAAATAGGCACCAACTAAATGTTTTTGATTTGTGAAGTGATTCTATCTTATTAAGCCTAAGTTGACTGAGCAATTAAGCCTTTGAAGTATTTTCTTGCTTAATGTCCTAAGTCCAACTGATTGGGATTTATTGGCCTAAAGCTCGCTACATGGTCACGTAGTAAAAGCCCAAGAAAGTTGAAAAATCACTAATGAATGAAAAAATATAAAATAATTTTTCCTTTCCAAATACAAAAATCTTAGCTAGTGCTTAGTTTTTATAAATAATACTTGAGAAATTGATTGAAGGGATATGTTACATAATTTTATTAGAGCTAAAAATAGAACATCTAAATTTTTTATATAATATTTTACAATGAAAATATTTTGGAGAAATTTATTTTGAATTCATAAAATTGCTTACTTATGTTAATATTAGCTTGTACTCGCTTGTTTAATAATGATAAAAGTTTATTTGTATGTTGACTTATTCAAATTGGCAAAGTGATTGAAATTTGTGGGTATGTTTATAGCAAACCCTCACAATACTAAACTAGTAGATCGACATGTAAGAATGATAACTAAATAGCTGTATGCTTGCAGTGCTTTTAGGACTTAGAAATCCCACATCTGTAACTACCATAACTACCTTGGTCTATAGGATGGTAATACGTGTACCACCTGATTTGCACAGGCAAATATCTATAAATACGTCCTCAACTCAGGTAAAAGGGAATCCTAACTTCATCTTAATTATGCTCGGCAACTGCTGATCTTAATCTATGAAACACAACTCTCAAAACCCTAACCTATATACGTAATGCTTTGACTTTAATCATCAAGAGTCTTACTTCAGCATCGAAGGGGTGTTGGTGGACAGCCCACCATTATTAATGTGATGTTTTTTTTTGTGTATCATAGGCAAATCCAAGATCAAACCAATGCCAACCATCTTGGACAATTAAGGGGCCCCTTATCATTGACTCTAATCTTGCGGACTCAATCTACCATGTTTTTTCTCACATCAGCAGGTTGTTTAATGAAATCGTCTAATACAAACTTTCTTTTAAATGGTTTACTCTGGAGTTTTTTTTTAAAAAGAAATTTCTTTAATTTTTATAGTTAAGTACTTGAGGGTTACAAATAAAATACCTATATGATCAGTACTCTAAACTTCGTCAAAGGTTAAACGCTAGATATTTTATTTTTTTATTTTTTTTAGGCGACCAAACTGGTAGATATTTTTAGGTCCCCAACAAATGAAAATAGTTTCTTATAGATTTTTTTGATATTTTACAGGCTCTCATTCTAGAACTTCCCGTGTCCAAGTATAGTCCAGTAGTGCACCTGGATTTCTCTAGAAGCTTCTTAACCGACATACTTCCCAAACAATATTTAGCCTCCACTATTTATTCACGAGTCCACTCTTCTCCTCAGCTCGTTGTCCTCCTTTCGTTCATATGTGTTACAAAAATTCCCCACCGCAAATTCTCTTCTCATCCGTCGCTTTGAGTAGCTACACATCAGTGCTTGTGTTATCAAGCTCATCACTTTGCTTTGATTCTGTGAGATTCTTGCTTAAATCTGTTACCTTTCTCAAATTCAATCGAAACCCACTTAAGTCTGATCATGTGACTACCAACCCACACATCAAAATCTCATCTTGCTTTGATTCATAATCTCCCTTTCACTAGATTTGATCTCACTTTGCTATTGATTTCTCACCTCATCATTGCTTAATTCTTGATTTTCTTCAGAACCCACTTCTATTGCATCCTATAATCGCCAATCCCTCAATCAAAATCCCAACTTGGTCAAAATCAGAACTCGATAGTCTCCGGCCATGGATTCTCTTCCTGCTGAAGTTAAGGTGGAGCATTCGGCTGCGAGCTCTTCGAGCTTTGCCGATGGCCCATCTGTTGTTCCTCCTCCACAGCCGAAAGAGGGACTGCACGAAGTGGGCCCACCTCCGTTCTTGATGAAAACCTACGAGATGGTCGACGATCAGAGCACCGTTGGGATTGTGTCATGGAGTGGGACCAGCAATAGCTTTGTGGTGTGGGACCCACATGCCTTCTCCATGACCATCCTCCCGAGGTACTTCAAGCACAGCAACTTCTCCAGCTTCGTCAGGCAGCTCAATACATATGTAAGTTGTTTGCCATAATGCCTAGCTGAGTTCCTTATTTAGTTTTATTCTCTGTTCATACTTAAATTTTTTGCCATGAGAATGCTATGATGGTCTTGTGGGATAGTTCGGTCATGGGCGCCACATAACGGGATTAAAGGATGATCTGAATTGATTGAGACGGTTTGGTTATGTACATCACATATTGAGGTTAGAGGTTGCTCTGAATTGATTAAGATAGTTTGGTCATGTAAGCCGCATAATGCACCAGCTGGGGGAAATGATAAAATTATCGTTAATAGGGATGAGACTAGAGATAAACCTTAAAGAAGTTGGTTGGAAGCAAGCAATTAAGAGGTATATGATAATAGTTAACTAAATGGAGGAGATGAACCATAGTTGACTTGAATGGAAGAATATGATTCATGTCTGACCCAGAAAATTAAGGATAAAGGCTGTAATGTCATTGTATTTAGTTTTTTGTCAGCATATTGTTGGTATTTCTTCTTAGATGAGCTATTTGAGCTGTTGAACTGGGTTGTTTACTTGGATTCATGTGGTTTAGCAAGAGAAGAAAGGAAATGGGGGTCATACTAGGGAATAAAGGAACCAAATTATATAGCCTACTCAAAGTGGAAAGTTGTAGTTTCTCATGTTTCTCTACATTATGGCTAAGAGGGTAGAGTTTTTCCAATCATTAGGTTTTGGAACTGATAGTGTTCATATGTTGAAGATTGTCGATTTTAAGTTGAAACTTAGAGAGATATTGTAAATAGTATGCTTTTGTATGACATCCTTTAGACATCAATATTTCTGGACAGTTAATTCAAAAAAGAGCAGAGTATATAATTGGTTTGGTGGTTGAGTATATAATTGGTTTGGTGGTTGGACCTGTGAAAACATTTCTGTCGATATTTTTGTGTGTTCTTCAGCTTTAGTGCACCTTTTGAGGATATATTTGTTGTGTTGTCTAAAACTACTGATGCTAATAAACTATTAATATGCTTTTGTGCCTCTTGTCAGTTATCCTATCTCGCAGTGATCTACTTCCCATTGTTTGCCACCTTATTGCCAGTCTTCTATTTTTTAATTGCTTTTTTGTTGTAGACAGTAGACTTCTATTTTTCTTTGCTAAGGTAGCTAAGCTGCATCAGCATATGGTAGAAAGGTTTTGTATTCATTGCAGCATTTTTTAGTTTCATAGGAGGAAAGCGGCAGATTCTTCCCATCTACTAAGTGAGAAGGTTCATTACCCTTATGGTGTCTTATTATGTTAGTGCGAGGTTCTTATTCAGGTATTTAAGTTGTGTGTGTGTGTGTGCGCGCACGCTCACGTGTAGGGCTGGTAAACGACCGAATCGAAGCGAACACTTTCCTATTCGAATTCGAATTCGGTCCATTTTAACTTGTTCGAATTTGAGATCATATTCGAGTCGAATACTAAAAGATCATTTGAATTCGATTCGACAATATTTATTCGTGTTCAATAATTATTCGCGAATATTTGTTTAACAACACAATGTGATTATCCCCTACATTATTCGTTTAATATTCGATAACTATTCGTTAATTATTCAAAATTAAAAGAGTTATATAGTTCATTCATATAGAAATATGACCAAGTCTATTCATATGGATTGATTAGTATAATTAATATATTTACTTTGAAAATCAATTTAAAAAGACGGAAATTAACATATAAATCATTAGAGTTTAGTGTTCACCTTTGATAATTAAATGAAATTGACTGAAATTACAGATTCACAATGGATCAAATCAGATTTTTTTGTAAAATTATTTGCAAAAGGCATAAAAATTTTATATTTAGCAACTAATTTAAGTTAAAAATCAAGAAAAATGGTAAAGTCGAGTGGACTGAAGGGATCGTAGGTTGGGCAGGTAGAGGCAATGCTGGTGGAGTTTCGTCGAGTTTGGGGAGGTAGAGACTGACGGAGATGCCGGTGGTGAAGTCGAGTGGACTGAAGTGCTGATGAAGGGCTCGATTCGGAGATGGAGAGAGAGTTAAGATGAGCTCTCTTTTTTTTTTAGTCAATAGCCAGCCGTAACTAAGAACTAGCATTTTCATTTACTAGATAATTGAAGTAATTACAAACAAAAAGACAGCAAAACAAACAAACAAAATAAAAATATTAATCAAAAGAAAAACCCTAAATCCCCAAATCGATCCCTAGTCTAAGAGCTGGTGAACTTGGTGACGGTCTTGATCCCCTTGAAGACGGCGTGCTTGGCGAGCTCGCTGGGGAGGACGAGGCGGACGGAGGTCTGGATCTCGTGGGAGGTGATGGTGGGCTTCTTGTTGTAGCGGGTCAGGCGGAGATGCTCGAGAGACTCGAGGAAAGGATGACAGTGTCGAGGGGGGACGAGTGAGGGCCGAGAGCGTGAGCTATCCGTCGGCAAGGGAGAAAGATCAGAGCCGGGGGGGTGAGAGAAAGATCTCAAATCTCTCTAGCGTTGGGGCTGGAGGCGGAAAGAAACAACCCTAGATTCCTTTAACTTAAGTATTTATATGGGGTAACAGTTGTAAATAAAAATTTAGATAGGTAATATTTGCAATAAGTTCAATTAATAGGACTAAAATGTAAAAGTTATCGAATAGTTAATAATCTACCGAATCGAACCTACCTTTGGTTAAATTCTATTCATATATACGCCGAATATTAAAAATTATTTGTTTAGTACTAAATGAACAATCGAATCGAACTTGACCGAATATCTAGACGAATAATAACCGAACTGTTTATTAATTATTTGGTTCACTTCCACCGCTACTCACGTGTGTGTTTTCATGGGGGTTGATGCTTGGAGTGAGGTGCTAAGGACAAACCCACCATCCTAATTCTATGCCAGCCTTTGAGCTTATATGGAGTCTGTGCATTTCATGTGAATGATTCTGAGGAACACGAAAATATAACATCATTAGTCTGACTTCTTTCATGTAAAGATTGTTGAGTTGTAATTTATTTCCTCTCAGGCTTGTCAATTTGTGCTTTCTCTTTTATTTTCCACAAGGATATGTAGTTACGTTAGGAGAACACTATGGCTTGACATGTGAAACAGCCTGTCCTTACACTTAAAACAACTTTTCTTCTCTTTTTTGAAATGGTCACTACAATTATATATTTGTTGCATTTTCAATTAAATGTTATACTACTCTTATTACCTATTGTTTTTGTCTGAACAGTACCTCTTGTTCATGTTTCATAGGCTCATAGCCTGAAAGATGAACCAAGGACAAAAACCACTCTACTTATATATTGTGTCTACTTTTTTTGGTCAAGGAATTTTAGTCTTGCTCTGTCTTCAGGATGAGTAATATACATGCATTCTTTCTGTCAAGGATTCAACTGATCACCTATTGTATTAGGCCAAAATAATTTTGTTGGATGTCTCCGTTTACTTTGATAACTGGTGCTATTCTCAATGACAATCCTATTTTTCTATGTCCTTTTTCCCTTTCAAAATGTCTAATGCTACTGAATTTTTTTCTTCTTCAAAAAGAATAGAGAGAGTATTTCATTTTCCCAATGTAATGATTTACTTGTCTCTGATATTCTTTTATGCTCTTCATACATGCATAGGTGGTTCAGTTTATTAGTCTTTTACTGCTGAAACATAGCAAATAATTTCATATTTTGGTAACTTGTATCTATAGCTTTCTTGGTCTTTGTTTCCTGGAAGAAAATTTGTCGTTTGTACGATTCAAATTTCACTAAAACCCTTAATAAGTCTGGGCCTTTGGCACAAAACCCCTAAAAAGTTTAGAACTGAGTAAACCCCAACAAGTTTGGGTATTTCATAAAAACCCCAAAACATTTTGTTTGTTTGCACGTAAACCCCAATGACTACTTTATATTGTTTATGTGACATTCTCTGTTTGGGAACTCAAAATATAGTCTTACATCAGGGGTTAATGTAAAACATCAAAACTTTTTGAGGGTGAATGTAAAACATCAAAACTTTTTGAGGGTTTTCTGAAATTTCCAAACTTTTTTGGGGTAAGTGCCTAAGGCTTAAACTTAGTGGGGGTTTAATGGAATATACCCTTTTTCTTAATCATGTCATTGGTTAGTTGCAATCAATGTTTTAAAAAACCCATTTTGTAACTCGTTATAACCCGTTTCATTACCTAATGGGACCAAAATGTTACATAACACGAGCAAAAAACTCATAGTGCATAGCGGTCCAAAACCCAATAAAATGCGTTTTATCGGCGTTATGTTAAGGGTTTTAAAACCTAAGTTTTTGGGTTATATTATGTATCGATTTGGATCGTGGATCATTCTCCACCGTCAGTTTAATTAATCCCAACTCTTTTGAGTCTTTTCTAATGAGGTAACAAGGTTTTATTTTTATTTTTCATTAAATTTATTTTATGTTAAAGTTATTTACAATGAATTGCGTTAATTAGTCAAGTTATTCTAATCTAGTCAACACCCAATCACTTGAGTACACTTAGTTATTTTGTGAGAGATCTAGAGGATGATGATTTTATCTTGTAGGGTTTATTACGACTTGAAACTTGAAAGTTGAAACTTGGAAGTGTTTAATTTTGTTAAGACTTGTTTGATTGCTTTAAACTTAACATATTTAATCATTTGATGATGCTTTTGGAGTGGTTATTAGTCATGTATGACTAACTTTTGTTAAGAAATTGCGATATTATATTTCTATATTTGATAATTATAATGTTGTGTTTGAAAAGTTTGATGATTCTAATTAATAAAATCATTATAAATTATTTATATTTATAGAATATCTTAATAAGTAGTAAACAATATAACCTACGTTATGCGTTACGTTTTTTGCGTTTTTCCATAACCCTTAACAATAAATAAGCGTTATGTTATCGTTATCGTTTTTCAACATTGGTTGCAATGTGGGAGGACTCGGTTTTCTTTTCTTGTGTAGCTTCTTACTTTTAAATCTGATCTCTTGTTTGGTTCTCTTTTGTTTTGTAGCATCCTGTAAGAAGACAACGGAATAAGCTGATGACATAATGTGTATATTTTAGGTCAAGGAGAGTATTCTGTAATTGAATTTGCAATTCCTTTGTAGATTGACAGTTATGTAATAGAAGAAATATGTATAAAGCTACTATTTCTACATTCTGGATAGTAGAAGAGGAAGACGAAGAGAGAACAGAAGAACGTTACATTTGGAAAATGAAATTATTGCTAATCAGATACTTCATGAGGGTAATAGTTCTTTTGTCTGTCAAGTCATCTGAACACAGATGACTTGTCTTCATTGATCACCTTCATTATTTTTACGTGTTTATTACTTTTGACCTGAAAAGAGAATTTTGGAGGTTCTTTTGTAGCATTTTTATTTCCCGGTAATATTTTTTCACAGTTTTCTCTTTCAATTTATTCGATTGTGTGCAAATTTTTACTAGTTTCTCTTTCTCAATACCTAACGTATGGATTGCTTTTGCAGGGCTTTCGAAAGGTGGATCCAGATAAATGGGAGTTTGCAAATGAAGGATTCCTCAAGGGTCAAAAGCATCTTCTCAAAACTATAAGAAGAAGAAAGGCACCCCCTAATCCTCCTCATCAACTTCAGTCCCTCAGCTCAAGCCTAGAAATTGGAAGATATGCATTAGATGGAGAAATTGACAGGCTTAAGAGAGACAAAAACATACTGATGAACGAGGTTGTAAAGCTAAGGCAAGAGCAACAGAACACCAGAGCTCATCTCCAAGCCATGGAAGAGAGGCTGAAAGGAACCGAGCAGAAGCAACAACAGATGATGACTTTCTTGGCGAAAGCAATGCAAAATCCTAACTTGCTGCAGCAATTAGCTCAGAAGGAGCAGCACAGGAAAGAGCTGGAAGAAGCTATTAACAAGAAAAGAAGAAGACAGATAGAGTTCAGGCCTGATGATGTTGAGCCGGTATTTGAGCTTGAAGGCGAGGGACTAAAAGATTTGTATCAGTTTGAAGGTTCTGAGTTAGAGAGCTTGACTATTGGAAGGGAGGCTTTGGAGAATAATGAGGAAGTTATAGAAGACCTTGAAGAGAAAAGTGGAGAGCTTAATGATGATTTTTGGGAGGAGCTGCTGAATGAAGAAATAGGGAGAGACTAGGAGTCATTAGCTCTAATACTCCTGAGTAGACATTGCCATTATATTATTCAGTTTACTTTCATTCCTTGTTGGTATGATGCCTGCTATTTCCATTTTAATGATACTATCATGGTTATGTGAAACTTTTCGTATTCCCCCTTTCTGCAGGAACGATGAAACATGAGAGTAGAATTGTAGAACAAAGGAGAGAGAAACCGAGCATATATCCTTCAGTCACATGATCACTTTTAGTTTCTGAATTACTTTTTTTCGGCTTGGAGTAATCCATTATTTGTAGAAATTGGCCTTGTCTGAAATTTGTCTAATGCCTCTTTTTTAGCAGATCAGAAGTCCATTGCAGAGGTTAATTGTACCACAGTTGGCTGATTGATTTACTATTTGAGGTACTTAATCTTTATTACTATATCATTCGTTATCGTTCATTTTCCTTCATGTTTTGATTGCCACGAGTAATTGTGTAACAATTGTTCATAGCTGTTTGTTTCTTTGGACGCATGGTGCTCTTATTGCAGTGCGGGCATGGATAGCTTCTAATTGAAGTATTATCAAGTACATGGGGAGGGATATATGATGAGGCCGAGATTGCTCTATGCCGTCATAAGATCTAGTTTGGACTATTTTTTCATATTGAAACCAATGGAGAAGTATCTGGGACAGCTGATGGACATTCATTTACAATTTTACGTTGAACGCGTGAAGTTTAGTAATAGAGATATGGTGATTACCTGGATTATTTGCAAAGATTTTCAATGCTAATGAGATACTGGTCTCCCTTTTCTTTCTCCCTGGTGATGGTTGAGATTTGACTATGGATGAATGAATAGTTTAGATGAAGTTGCCTTAGATTTTTCCTATGTTCAGGTTCTGATTTAACATATCAGGTGATTTTTTGCCCCAAAGTACAAGATGATTTTTTTTTCCTGATCTGGGTACATTTTGGTTTTGGGACTTCAAACCAACGTGATACTTTCTTCCTTTGGGTAACTTGCCAATTGCAATTATGGAGTTATTTGGAGATATATTTTGAAGTTCCATTCTATGAACTAGAATGTCTATGGTTATCATTGGCCAGGTTTTATCTTTTCCCTATTCATTCAAGTAACTCATTTAACTGGAACTAACATGTATTTTCCTTGTTGCCTACTCAAATTTGATTTGATTTTCGCTGGTTTCTACTTTTTACCCATTTCTTATTGCATCCTTAATTTCAGCATGATGTAATGACATATTCAGGATCTATACTGGTATCAAAACAGTGCTTTTTCTACAGGCGATCCTTATAAGAAAAGACCAAGTCTGAGCGAGAGATTATTTTTTGTGACAAAACATATTTCGATAATTTTTATAATAAACATATTCTGACGTGAATGGGGAAGACCTTCGGGAAGAAGCATCTGGGTGATTATAATATTTCACCCTTTTTGGTTGGGAAAGAAACTAGGAAAAGGTGATTAAAGGAAATAAGTTTCCTGTAACCATTTCCTTTCTTTTGTTTGGTTGGGAAAGAAAAGAAAATGAAAATTGTGCATCTCAGAACAAACTCTAGAAATGTGCATAGTGTATTGGGCTTCAAAAAGAAGGAAATTCATTCCTTGGAAAAATGAATCGGGAAAAGGCTTGGAAAAGGAAAAATGGGTCTGACAATTTATTTTTCATAGGTTATTTTCTAGAATTAGATTTCTGAGAAATTTACCAAACAACCTCTAAGTAAGCAAACTTGAATTGTTACCATGACTAGGAAAAATCTTATGATTTTTTCTTAGAATTGTGTACTTAAATTCCTTATTTAATTATATTTTTAAATTTTAATTATCAAAATTTGATCGATAAAATTTTATCTCTTACAAAATTTATGCCTCTTATTATTTTTTATATTTAATTTTATGGGATACAGTGAATTTCTAAAGGGACTTAAAAAAAAAAAATCTAGGAGGTGGACTCATCAACCAGGCTAGATCAGTTGATTTGGTTCTATGGAACGATGACGAGCCACCCTCCAGCGCAAACTTCTAGCGGGCTCATGTAGCTTCCGGTCCCAATCAAACCCATATCGAATGTGGGCATGAAGAAAAGAACTTATATTCATGAACAAGTATAAATAAAAATTATAATCAGGCACAAGGAGGAAAGAAGTGTAGGTTCATGAACAAGTATGAAGGAAAATTGGAGGTCATACTTTTGTTACTAGACTTGGGTTGACATTTTGAAATGCATTGCAAGAAAACAATGGATTCTCCCTTTGTATGAAGTACATACATGTATGGCAATCATCCTTCGATGTATGAATAGCGACAGATTCAGCATTTGGTATAAGAGTGATGGATTCATCATGCATGAATGAATATTTGTAGTGGGATCCTTTACCATTTTTGATAATGAAAGTTTAGAAAGAGCTAAATGCAAATGGTTTGGTAATGGATTCTATCTTTTGGTTCTATGTATTTTCCGTCTGTATTGTCAATGCATACAGGAGCCTATAATTAGGAGTAGATGCCAACATTCTCTTTGTGCTTGTTGAGGTAATTAATATGTTAGTATAGTCCCACATCGGATAAGATAAGAAAAAGTGATGAGTTTAAATAAGAGTTTGGGTCAATATCTAATAGCTATAGTTTTTTGGTTAAATTTGATTCCTAACTTCTATTTAAGGCCCATCACCTCTAGATTAGGTTCGATTTCTCCCCCAATGTTGTGCATTAAGTATACCAAATGCATCATCAAGAAGGGAAATTTTCTAGGGAATGGAGGTACATGAATGATGAGATGATCGAGAACCCAAGGAGCAGTGTTGAAGGAAAATCTGAAGCTCATAATCCAATCCCAAGAATTAGGCGTGTTGTTTAACATGGTAATGTTGGTTATAAAAAAACTAGATTAGTTTCTAGGGAAATTGCTTCTAGCCCCCAAAATCAAAATAAATATCCTCCCCCCTCCCAAGACTTTTTCAACGATCTCTAAACCCCCAAATATCAACCAAATGTGCTCTGAGCCCCCAAAAGTCAAATCCCAACACTTTAATAGATGTGAAGACCAAAATACCCTTCTCTCTCTCTCTCTCTCTCTCTCTCTCTCTCTCTCTCTTGTCATGTTCTCACAGTGAACTTTTGAAATGGATTTTGGGGGGAAAATTTTAAGTTCCCTCCAAATTTTTTTATAGTGTTGTAATTTTTGTTATTTTCTATATTATTGTAATTTTTAAATCGATGACTTATTGTAATTTTTAAATCGATGACGTGATATTTTATATAATGCTATATTTTTTATTATTTTATATATTATAGTAATCCATAATTTTTATTATTTTATATATTGTTATAATTTTTTATTATTTTATATATTATAGTAAATCCATACGGCTATATTTTTTATTTTCTATATATTATTGTAATTTTTTTAAAATCGATGACTTAACAACCAACTCGTAACCTTGACAACCAACCCGTAACCTTAACAACCAACCCGTAACCTTGACAACTAACTCGTAACCTTAACCACCAACGCGTAACCTTAACAACCAACTTGTAACCTCAACACCCAACCCGTAACCTCAACAACCAACTCGTAAACTTTTGTATATTGTTGTAATTTTTTATTATTTTATATATTATTATAATTTTTTTAAATCGATGACTTGAAATTTTATATAATGCTATTTTTTTATTATTTTATATATTATAGTAAATCCATAATTTTTATTATTTTATATATTACAGTAAATCCATAATTTTTATTTGTTATTAAGGTTATGAGTTGGTTGTTAACCTTATGAGTTTGTTGTTAAGGTTATGAGTTGGTTGATAAGCTTAACAACAAAGCCATAAGCTTAACAACGAAGTCCTAACATTAACAACGAAGCCCTAGCCTTAACAACGAAGCCCTAATCTTAACAACGAAGCCATAACCTTAACAGCGAAGCCCTAACCTTAACAACAAAGTCCTAACCTTAACAACAAAGCCTCAACCTTAACAACGAAGCCCTAACCTTAACAATGAAGCCATAACCTTAACAACAAAGCCATAACCTTAATAGCAAAGCTCTAACCTTAACAACAAAGCCTTAACCTTAACAACTTAGCCATAAGCTTAACAACAAATCCATAACCTTAACAACAAAGCCTTAACATTAACAACAAAGGCCTAACCTTAACAACAAAGCCGTAACATTGACAACAAACTCATAACCTTAAGTCGGCGAGCTATTCGGGTCACAGAGACCATAATCTCCACATTTCCCTATATTATCACACTGATCCATGGGCACAGACCCGACAAAGTACCACTGTTCGCTCTCCCACAACCATATCACTTGCTAAAAAACCCCTGTCGAGTTAACAACCACCCTCGAAACAATTGGTAGTTCGACCTTTGTAGAAGTAAACGATTTCCTCATCGGTGTTCACGAATTCAAAGTAAAACCATTCCGCTTAGATCTGTTCCATCCCAAGCTCCGGCTAGCCAAACAGGTGTCCGATTTTGGTATAAATAGATCTCTGGATCGCCTTTAACATCCATGAAAGAGTGGTAAGGTCCAAGCGATGGATCGTTGTAGGTTGACCATGCTGCAAGCGTGCGGTTGACGCCCGTGGTCAAGTCCACGCCGCGGTGGGCGTGGAGGCGGTGGCGGCGGTGGGCGTGGAGGCGGGATTCGATGGGCTTGGAGGTGGTGGCGCTCGCGGGCTTCGAGGCGGGCGGTGAGAGAGTGTGGAACAGAGTGTGGAAGTGGAGAGAATTTTTGTAAGAGGTAGGAGAAGTGAGAGAGAGAGGAGGGGACATTTTGGGGTTTTTAAAAAAAAGTACACTGATTGGGACACACTTGAGCTGGAGGGGTTTGATTACTTACAAAATTTGATTTTGGGGGCTTTTGGAGCATTGAAAAAGTCTTGGGAGGGGGGAGGATATTTATTTTGATTTTGGGGGCTAGAAGCAATTACCCCTAGTTTCTATTTCTTTAAATTTTAATAAATATCTTTGCTAGCAATTTTATTTAAGTTTTTTTCTCTCAGTAAAAAATTTTGTTTGAATTTTTGCATGTCTACAAATCCTCACTCTGTTAATTTTCAAACCGTTGAGTGGTCAGATTTGGTTCCCTCTAAGGACTTACGAACTAGCCCGAAATTAGACAATTACATGATTAATTAGCAGTTGTTGCTATGTGTCAAATTTCAGTATAGTAATTAATTTGAATAAAGTATTAAAGCAATCAAATATTTAACTTATGATGACAAATTTAACTGGGTAGGGATATTTATTGTTCATACAAGTTTTATTTACTTATATCAGAAAAGTATATATGTTTATTAAAAAAATTTTGCTTATGAGTTTGAAATTAAACCTTGTTTTACAGTCCCATATTCTATTCTATTCCTCAATATTTCTTCTCTTTCCCGAAAGCTTCATGCATGCTTTACACTTATATAATAAAATCCATAAAATTGATAGCTTAACAAAAGAAAAGAATTTTAATCCTTCAAAAGCTAAATTTATAAATTTAGCTCTTACACTAAATAATAAAAAAATTCTCCAATTTTGCAGGTGGAAGGGTGGTGAAGGTACTCTAGCCTTCCTAGACAGAATTGATGAGGCAAGCAACCGTTGGAATCAAAGAAAGAAGAACTTTGAAGTTCAAACTTCAAAGTTAATTGACATAGAATATCAGGGTCCTGCTGAGAAGAAGCCACAAGCATTAGGTGGAGTTCCTGCTGATTTCAACATTAGGAATGTACTTCACTGTTTTTTTTTTTTTTTTTTGGATAATAAGGGAACCTTGGCTAGCACGTTCTACTACCCGGGGGGAGCCCCAAGGTCGAAGACCGTGGTAGCCAAGAAAAACCCCGGCCATTGCTAACTCCCATTAGCTCCAACAAAGGCAGGTGAATGCGAGAGTGGGGATTCGAACGTAGGTGCTAGTGGATTTTAACCTAAAGAGTTTGCTCACCTAACCATCCACGCAGGTCGCAGGAATGTATTTCACTTAAATGTTGTTGTTGAGTAAAATTAGGAATTTCATGTACAGTATAGTACGATTCTTATACGGAATATACTTCTCTTATGTACTATGTATAAAAATATTACACTTTTCAAATATATATTGATGTATTGTCAATCTATAATGATGATGTTCTTGAGCAAAAATTGCCCTTTACGTATACCGTTGTCAATTCTTTATGAAATATAGTGCTTTTCATGGGATACCTTCTATTTTGTTTTGTCGACATTATTTGCTTCATATATTACATATAAAAAGGCAAAATTATCAGATTGGTATATTTTGTTAACCCTTAGTAACACTTTGGTATATTTTTTCTCCGGCGATATATTGATATATTATTTTGACCACAGCGATAAATGGGCCTTTATTTTGGCCGGACCCAAAATTCGTAGCGCTCACGTGGCCTCCGCGTCTTGCCAACGTGGGCATATGTGGCAGGAGTTATCGGGAATTATGTAAACGTAAACCCCCAAAATTTATTTTGCCCCCCCCCCCAATTCTCTTATTTCCCTCTCTTCCTTGAGCGTAAAAGCATCATCATCCCCAAATTGCAGAGGATCATTTTGTGCATGGAGATGGGTAGCTCTGAGCGTTAATCTCTTCCATCTACATTGAGGCCCAAGAGGTGATTAGGGTTATTTCATCGGCTACGGCGCGGCAAAAAGGTGAGTGCAAATTTCACTTCCACTAACCCTTGGGCGAGAGCTTGACACTGATCTTGAGCGAGAGCTTGAAGATGAAGAATCCATCTCTAATTTCAATTCCACTAACCCTAATTTAAGCCTAGGAGGAAGAAGAAGAAGAAATTTCACTTTTGAGCCCTAAACTGAGAAAACACCCCTTCAACATCTTAAATCATCCCAACTACCGCCACGTTGGCAGCACGTCAGGCATCACGTGAGCAGTTTTCACCGGAATTTTGGGTCCGACCAAAATAAAGGCCCATTTGTCACCGTGATCAAAATAATATACCAATATGTCACCGGAGAAAAAAAAATATCAAAGTGTCACTAAGGGTTAACAAAATATATCAATCTGATAAATTTGCCCATATGAAAAGGTCACTTATGAAAGCCATCTTATGTTTTTATTCAGTTTTGTCAACACATGCTTTATATATCTATGAAGTAACAGTTCCTTTTAATTTACAACCTTTTTGTGTATTAGCGGGTGCGTTTTAACTCTAAAATATAACAGTCGTAGATGAATTTTCATATTTTGAAAAAAATAGATGATCGTATTATTTATAACACTATCAAATACATCTTTCGTAATATCTGTCACTAAACAATCATTGTGCCAATCATCTCCTTGATTAGTAAGTTTACTGATTATTAGTAATACTACCAATCAACCCTTGGAATTAAGTGGTGTCATATGATGCCACTTCCTATAAGGTGGATTTGCCGTGCAACAAATGATTCAAATACTAGATGATCCATCATAGATTCTACACTATTAGCATTTGGATTGTTTATAGTATGGTTGATTATCAAACTGCTCTATTACTAATTGTTGACATATGCCCACCGCAACCCGATGCCGATCGTTGGCCACATGTCGAAGCATTGCCTGCGAAAGCATCACCAAAACAGTGATTGTAGGGTCGAAAAAATGTTTATTGATTGAATGAATGTGTTACAATCAAATTCTCTCGATTACAGAGGAAGAAGATTGATTTGACTCCTCTTTTGTATGGGTTCTCGGTAGCGATAGGATGCTTCACTCAATGCTCACGTTGAGGTTGCTTCCCGTTGACGATCAGAACAGAGTTGCAGATGATCTTGAGATTGCGATGAAGAGCTTGATCTCTTTCTCGTTACGGTGTTGATCTCTCCAAATTCCAAAGCCCCGTTCATAGCTATTCCGCGGCTATTTATAGGGCTTTAAGCATGTAACTATCATGCTAGAATCGTGGAACGTGGGTTAGTGGGCATAGCGATGCCCATTGTTGTGATAAAGTAGACTTAGTATTCATTGCTCCGTTGAATTTGTTTACGACCGTTGGCCTACAACAAGATTCAAAGGAAAGAAAATTTGCCTTTTATTTAAGGCTTACAATGAAAGCGAAAATTACAACTTTTATCCTTTTGAACAAACACGAGGATCTCTATTATCACGGGATCACGGCTTGCGTGGAGTTCTTTGCTGTCGGGGACTTTTGTTCGTCCGTTGACCACCGCAATTCGATCCCCGTGTAAACCCGGTTCGAACTACAGACGTAGAGGGCTCGTTTCACGAAGGAAGCGAAGCGCTGAGGATCACACTCACGAAGGAGAGGATGCGCTGCGGGGATCGCACTCACGAAGGAGAGGATCGCCGGGCGGGTGAGATCTACAAGGAGAAATCCGGCGCTATCCACGAGATTAAGGCGAAGCTTAATCTAGAGGGTATCTATAGTTCGACCGAGTTTGCTTACCTCGCTTTGTAGATCGGCGTCGTTGGACTTGTGTTCGCGGTGCTCCGGAGCGGTCGTCGGCGGCTCGTGGATCTCGTGAGAACTCTTCAGAAAATCCCCGAGTTTCCCAGAATCCCAAAATCCTCAAAAATCCAACCTCGTCCGAAGTCCCCCAAAATCCACCAAGACCCCCCCTATTTATACAATAGGGGGGGGTGCGCCGGCCACCTCGGTGGCTCGGCCACCATGGCGAGCCACCTCGGCCAAGTTGGCCGAGGTGGCTCGGCCATGGTGGCGAGGCACCTCGGCCACTTGGCGAGCACCTCGGCCAAGTTGGCCGAGGTGGCTCGGCCAAAGTGGCGAGGTGGCTCGGCCAAAGTGGCGAGCCTCCTCGGCCAAGTTGGCCGAGGTGGCTCGGCCAAAGTGGCGAGCCACCTTGGCCATTTTGGCGGGGGCCCGGCGCCGTCTTCTTGGCGCTTTCGTCGTTTTCGTCGTTTCGTCGATTCTTCGGTCTTCGGGCTTAGTTTTGCTCGGTGATGTCGCCGTTGTGTTTGAGTCCGTGCGATCAACTTTCGAGCTCAAGCGGCTCGTTTTCATTGACGGACTAAATGCGGTTGATTCCGTCTCGTCAGCGTCGAGTTTAGTCAACTTCGACGCGTCGTTTCATTGGCTCGTGCGTCTTGCCGACTCACTTCATGTGCTCGTCGACTCGCTCGCGTTTTCGCGGCGTAATCGCGTCGTCGTGAGTTACAGGTGTATTTGTCGGACGGATCGTCGGTTGTCAACCCATCGTTTACGAGTCTTGTTCGGGTACTGATAAGCAATTTTTAACGCCTACAGATACCCCCTCCAAAGCGTCTCAGTCTCGATTCTTGATGAGTCTGGGATACTTTGGACATGATGAGCCTTTCACCTTTTAGTTGGTGTGATAGGACTTATGAATGACCTTGGCGTTTGATCTCTCCTCTCCCTTCAGTCTTTCCAGTGCTTTGTAGCATTTTTGAAGGTATTACGGTACTGCATTTTTTGTCTGACCGTTGTTGAGATCTTGACCAGAAGTCGATAAATGAATTTCTTTTGGGATTGGCTCCAGTATTTAATTCCTCCAATCCTCTCAGGTTCTCCAGTGCTTTGTAGGATACCCAGGGGTGTTACGGTGCTGCATTTATTGCTTGACCGTTGTTGGAATTCGGTAGCTAATTAAGTTTCCTTCTTGTCGACCCGTCTTTGGTGAATTGTCGTCCAATTGACCATCGAGATTCCTCCGTTGATCGGGGGATCCTTCACTGCGACGCGTTAATTGGCGTCGAACTACATGGGTTTTAGCCTTCAATTGGCGGCGCAGCGTTGGCCGGCGTCGCGGTCTTGCGTGGATCGAGCTGTTGATCGGTGAATCCTTTGGCGACGGCAGCGTTGGTTGGCGTTGCTACTGTATCACTCCTTGTCAGAGTACAATTGTCCACAGTGGGAGGAATTTTTTTGGATTTATCCCAATTCCAGACTGTTGACTGATTGGCCTTCTTGTGGCGACGCATGAATCGGCATTGATACAGCGGGAGGAATTCTTTCAAGGTTGAGCAGCGTGTCCGGCATAACATGCTTGTCGAGTTAGTCAATTTATCCCTCTTTGAGGTTCCACAGTGGGAGGAAGTTGAGGGTTATCGAGTTATCCTTAAGAATATGGTAATATTCTCCAGGAACTTCTCGTTAAGAATTAGGAACTAGTTTATACTCGTAATCCTATTTGGAGTAGGGCTAGGCGGCCTGGGAGAATATCTGGGAGATTGAGTCTGCCCAGGTCACATTGCTGATGATTTCGACCATTTAGAGGTTAAGCTCCAAAGTCTACAAGATTTTGAAGTAGCCGGGCTCGCCTCATATATCAGAGGCTCGCCTGACAGCTTGGCAGGATGCTTGCGTTATTACTGGACTCGAAGTTCAAATGCAGCGAGGCCAGGTGCATCATTGGAGGCTAGCATTCTGAAGCTTCATCTTCCGTGGGACATTTTGGTCTTGTGTCGGCTGCTGGAGAAGCGAGGATAGTAGATCTCGAGCAGGAGCTTCAAGCGAGGGAGAGCGATCGTCTTGAAGGCGGCGAAGGCCAACAAAGAAAAGATTCTGCGGTCGTGCGAAATCTGAACTCAGCGGCTGGTTGACATCAAGAAGAGGCTGCGGAGGCCCTTTATGGCGACAAGGAGACTTTCGGGGCCGAGCCGGAGGAACTTCAACAAGCTTTCCTCAATAAAGTATCGAGTTAAAAGACAAATTTCTTTGTCACAAATTTGCCGTTTAGAAAACTTGTGTAACTTCAGTCTTTTATCGATAAAACATATTTCTGTCCTCTTTTGTGCTCTATTATGATTCTTTTATTTCATCAGAAATAATTAACCATAATACTTATAGGATTTTGGCAAACCCTCGGTAGTCAGCGGGTTTGATTAGCCTTTACCAACTACCGTTTGAATTGGGCTAGCGTGCGGATTATCTGGATCCGTTCCGCACGTGACGTTGTGCTGGAAGAATGAAACTCTTCTAGACTTGTTGCTATGATATTGAATACATAGGCTTGCTACTCTTTTACGGACAAGAGATGCGCCGACGCAGCGTGTGAGGCGTTGACTTAATCCCTTCTTAGGCTTCGGGATGAAATACCCCAGAATCGGACTCTGGTGTCTTCTTCAATCGGAGAAAGACTAAACCGGCAACGCGTGTGAGGCGTCGACTTTAGGGTTATTGGCCAACCCCCAGCCCTCAACGGATTTGATTAGCCTTTACCAACTACCGTTTGAATTGGGCTAGCGTGCGGATTATCTGGATCCGTTCCGCACGTGACGTTGTGCTAAAAGAATGAAACTCTCTTAGACTTAATGCTACGATGTTGAATCGTGAGCCATTACTCTCTTTACGGGCAAGAGACCACCCGACAGCGTGTGGCGTTGGCTTAATCCTTCTTAGGCTTGGGATAAAATACCCCGAATCGAACTCGGTGTCTTCTTCAATTGGAGAAAGACTAAACCGGCGGCAGCGTGTTGGCGTCGACTTCATCCTTCTTAGGCTTGGGATAAAACCCCAAGATGAATCTTGGCCTTCTTTGACCGGAGAAGGATTGAACCGACATAAGGTTGATTGAGGTGGGAAAGGAAGAATGTATTCTATTTCCGAAGGTGGAGAGGAAGGAGGATCTTGTCTCCTATCTCAGGGTAAGGGATGAACAAGAGAGGAAGGTTTTGTATCCTATCTCTTGCCGGTGGAGAGGAAGGTTTTGTGTCCTATCTCCGGTGCTCCGCAATTTGAAATAAGAGAGGAAGGTTTTGTATCCTATCTCTTATTGATGGAGAGGAAGGAGGATCTTGTCTCCTATCTCAGGGTCTTTGGAAAGGAAGGATTTTTGTCTGTTTCAGTGAAAAGGCTGAAAATGGGATCTCCATCTTGAGAATCTTGAAAGATGAAACTAAGAGTGGGATCTCCACTCAGAATCTAAGACAAGAGAGGAAGAATGTATTCTATCTCTTGCTTCTGAAGAGGAAGGATGTGTCCTATCTCCAGGTGAAGGTGGGAAAGGAAGAATGTATTCTATTTCCCGATGAGAAACTAAGAGTGGGGTCTCCACTCCGAGAATCTTGGAAGGGTATGGATAGCTTTCGCTTTTGTAGGATTGCTAACCAGAATCTGAAAGTGGACCTCTCGTTCGTGGAAGGAATCGAGAGGGGAATTTGCTGGTGGTTGGACCAGGGAGATTTTTAGTGGGCCCACCGTCAATGAATTTGATCGGTGAGAGAATTTTAGAGGAAAACACAATAATTTAGGGTTATCCTCATGAATATGAGTGAGATATTCTCTGAGGAACTTCCCATCAAAATGGGTTATCCTGAATGTACTAAGGATAATACTTTTTCAGAAACTTCCCATTTATCGGCATTAATTGCCGGTCGCCATTCTGTGTGATAAGGCGATATGCACCGTTTGAATAGACTGTGTCTATTATAAACGGTCCTTCCCATTTGGGTTCGAATTTACCTTTCTTTTTGGAGTTGAGAATTATCGGCCGTCTAGCGGCGGGCGAATCTCCCTCAAAGGTTCTCTGTCGAACTTTCTTGTTGAAAGCCCTCGACATTCTAGCTTGATAGAACTCAATGCATTGTTGAGCCTCGAGCTTCTCATCTAACATCTCAAGTTCTTGAGGCGTTTTGATATTGTTCTTGGTCATCATCTACATTTGCAAGAGGCGGCGAAGTGGCGGGATCTGGATTTCCAGCGGAGAATTGCTTCACGCAGTAAACCCGAGAGTCGGGGTAGCTCTGTTGGCGTGCGTCCGTTGTGCGATATGCCCGAGTGCTTCTCGAGTTTATCGTCCGGTCTGGCTTGTTATTCTTCACAAGCTTTGACAAAATCTTGATGATCGTCTTGTTGAGCATACCGGCTAATCCATTTCTTCTTTGGATTATAAGTGTCGGCGAGACATCTTGTATCTTGAACTTTTAGCAAAACGATGAAAGAATTGGCGATAAATTGGGACCGTTGTCATGCGATCCGTCTCGGGACACCATGTCGATAGATGACATGGTGTTTGATGAATCGGCGGCGGTACTCGCCTTTACTTCTTTTAGCGGGATTGCTTGACCCACTTGGAAGTAGTCGGTGATCGCTAGAATAAACCGATCTCCTTTAACTAACGGAGGAAAAATGGGACCCTGCGTCCATTCCCCATGTCTCGAATGGCGGGATGTGGCGAAGGATCTGGCTTTCGGAGGTGATGCATATAATTGCGTGAATTTGACAGCGTGGCATTTCGGCGTGCTCATTGCGTCATTAATCATTGTTGGCGAAGTAACCCATTCTCCTAATTCGATCGTAGAGTTTGGGCCCGGGCTGGTGCGCACCACATTCACCTTCGTGTGCTTCCCGAAGGACCTCTTCTGCCTCTTTGTTTGAGAGGCATCGTAGCAAAAGACCATCGTACCCGTGACATAACATCACGGGTCTGCGTTATGGTAGAAGAATCTTGGAGCTCTTAGCGGATTGACTCTCTCTCCTTCGTCTTACGGCGAGAATACCATGCAAGACGTAGTCGATGATGGGAAAGCGCCAATCTCGGGGCTCCAATTTGGTTTGGGTTGCATGTACTTCTTTGGTAACTATCCCCTTGTCTTCTTGTGCCCCATTATATATTGAGTGCGAAGAGTTGATGAGTCGGCCGTAACTAATTGCTCGGTCGGAAGGTTGTGCTAACGACACCTACGCGCCGCCCGGTGCATCTGCGTAAGCGTTTTGGAAGCGGGATATATTCGATGAAGAACTCTTGAGCGAGTTTGCCATTCGATTGCTACGATGATAAGGAATTAGATCTGAATTCGACCGTAGTCTCAGCGGATCTGCCTAACTATCGGTTGTGAATGTTGTATGCTTGAGATATTGACCCCGGCTCCTTGGCGAAGCTAAGTCCGATAAATGTAGCGTTGTATTGACTCGTTATTGGAACAAGGTTGGTGAGTGAATAAACGCGGGGCATGACATGATTCCGGGGAAATCAAGACAACTCGACTCGGTGGAGATTTTAGAACATCCGGGGTACTTGCCACATTAGTGGCTCGAGAAGCTCCGTCAAAATATAATCGCCATATTTGTTGGTGCGATGTAGTGTTGACTTCACGAACTTCATCAGGAGATCATCATATAGCTCAAGCTGCGTCCGTTGTGGTGGCGACCAAGAGATCTAAATCGCTTGTCCTTTGGTGACTTACGTTGTTTGAAGTGCAAGTCATATTGGGACAAGTAAGGCCATTCGCGGAGCGCCAACTCATTGAGGCGGTGGGTCATAAATATTCGGACGGTTACATTAGAGATAACATAAATCGTCTGTCCAGGCTAAATAGTGCCGCATTTTGAATCGCGAACACTAATGCAAGGCACTTTGCTTCGACCATTGGATATCGAGACTTCGGCCGACTAATGTTATTTCGGGTAATACCTGCTTTGTTACGTGACCGTGTCGCGTCGTCTGCTTGAGTAGAAGCGCTTAACGATCCGTTGCCTTGATGTAAATCGAAGCGGTTTTCGGCTGTGGTGCAACAAGAGCGGGGAGGTTTAGCGAATCGATTTGATCTCTTCAAGCGGCTTTACGGCGTCGTCCCAAATAAGCGACCGCCCTTCTTGTTCAACTTGGAGAGCGGTTGGCACTTCGGATAGGTTCGATATGAACCGTCGGATGTCGCCAATCACCCTTGTAACCCCGAGTTCTCTCGATTTCGGAGGTTACAACTCTTGAATGCCTTCACTTTGTCGGGATCAGCGTGGATGCCCTTATTTGTGACGACAAAGCGAGGAACTTGCCACTAGACATCCCAGGAAGGATTTGGCGGGGTTCATCTTTAGTTGATGAGTTAGCATGAGTTCGAATACCGTTCTAAGATCTTTGATGTGATCTCCTTTGTCCGGCTTTTCCGCGACCAAATCGTCGGCGTAGCATTGGCCGTTTTCGAAGATGATCTGGAAAATCTCGTCATTGCTTTGGTATGTTGCGGCGTTCTTTAAGCGAATGGCATGACCGTGTAGCAAAATATACCGATGGAAGTTACGAGCATTTGTGTGTTTGTCATCGGGGTGCATCTTGATTTGGTTGTACCGAAAAGCCATCCATAAAGGACATCCTCTCAAATCCACATGTATTATCAACTATGGCGTCGGTGATTGGCGGAAATCATCCTTTGGGCAGCGGCGTTGGTCTGTGATGTCGACCGATCCTAATCGAACCATTCTTCTTCATGGCCGGGACTATATTAGCCACCCAATCCGGATGTTGAATTTCCTCGATGAACCCGATTCTATGAGTTTCTTTGCCGTCAGCGATTGCTTGCAATATTTGTGGGCGAAACCGTCTTCTTTGTTGCTTGGCGGGTTTGACATCCATCTTGATGTTGGCGATGTGTCGCCACATTAGGTCGAGTCTGGCATGTCCTCGTAACTCGGTGAATACATCGATATACTCCGATTAAGGCAATCAACTCTTCCTTTTCTTCCGAGGGAAGAGTATTGCTAATGTTTATGAGTTTAGGATGCTCCTCTTCACCCATATTAATCTGGACTACCTCGTCTTTGGTGGGGGGTTCTCTTTGTTCGAATTTATCCCCAAACTGCTCTCTGAGTTGATGGATCCATGGGTCTTCCCATGTTGGCATACCTTCATCACCCTCCATAGTAGCGGGATCAGCGTAGCCATATTTGACATCAAAGCCTTGAAAGCTTCTCAGAGTGGTGTCGAGAATCCCAAGCGAAGAATCGGGCGAATGTCAGTCTACCTCATCGGGTGGCTTATTATCAATCGACCATGAGCATTCATCTTCGAGGAGGATTAGTATCCCAATCCCTACGAGCGCATAGTAGTTATCCGGCTTCCCTCTTGGGACATATGCGCTTTAGGAGGATTAGGACCTCGCCCAAAACATAGACCTTCCCCTTGTGTCAAGTTGTACCCCACTTCTTCATGATACCCGGTGTTTACGGACTATATCTGAATGTGTGGAGGATAGGCCCATTGTCATCTTCATCTTCTTCTAGAAATGATTGGCATTGGAGCGCATCTCCTTTTAAGTAAACCAAGTCTTTCGTTACTTGATCTTTGTGGGATGGCGAGTGTTGTCCCAAAGGAGTCTTGGAATTGCTTTTGTGTAAAGCAAGATGGCCAGAGTTGGTAAGTGCAACTCACGGATCGTTGTATAAACTGTCATTACATCATTCAAAGACAAGGGTACTCTAAATCGTCATTTATTGATTCATCGGCAATTTGCCAATTACAATGTTCATCGGCGATTCTTCATCGTCAAGATTGATTACAAGGGGTACAATGTCATTTAAAACAAAACCACCATTATAATCAAGCGGCCGGTATCGGCTTCTTCACATTTGTCCGTGCCTTGGGCGATGATTGATTTAGGACTCATTACAGTAGAGGAGAATCGATAAAATAATTCTCCACCCCTTAAGCGGTGTTTGTCGCGACCACCGTCTTGACCTCATTATTAGTGTCTACATATTTGAGACAGCGATGAAGAGTAGATGGGACTATAGCGTTACCGTGGATCCAAGGTCGACCAACAATAAGTTATAGGAAGTCTGCGTCAATCACATAGCGGTGACTTGGACTTTAAATCCCCATTTGGCACTTTATCCGGATTTTACCAAGCGTAGAGACCGGTGTTAAACCATAGATCATTGTGCCGTTGGCCTTGACTTCTTGGCGGGGATTCAAGGTGATACATGGTAGCGGGGGCATGATGCTCCTGTGGAATGTTAGCGGTAAAAGTCGGGATGATTGTCATTGATTTGAATTTGGCTACGGCTTCTTTGGCCTAGCGAAATTCAAAAGAAATGCCTTTATTTTAAAGTACAATGAAAATCAAAAGATTACAACTTTTATCCTTGTGAACAAACACGAGGATCTCTGTTATATCGAGGTCCTCGCTTGCGTGGGTTCTTTGCTGTCTTGGGGACTTATTGTGTCCGTGGACCACAGCGCAATCGATCGAGTAGAGACCGGGTTACGGAACTTCTGAGATGTAAAGGGGCTCGTTTCACGAAGAAGCGAAGCGCTGAGGATCACACTCACGA
The DNA here is from genome assembly GCA_012295165.1 of Asparagus setaceus. NCBI lineage: Eukaryota > Viridiplantae > Streptophyta > Magnoliopsida > Asparagales > Asparagaceae > Asparagus > Asparagus setaceus. The sequence continues at coordinate 36,936,130 of CM022704.1, forward strand.
AGGAGAGGATGGCGGGCGGGTGAGATCTACTAGGAGAAATCCTGCGCTATCCACGAGATTAAGGCGAAGCTTAACCTAGAGGTATCGTAGTTCGACCGAATTGGTTACCTTTTGATTGAAGATCGGCGTTGAACTTGAACTTGCGCGCCTTGGAGGCGTGTAGATTACTCGTAGATCTCGCAAGAACTCTTGAAGTCGAGCCTTTGAAGATCCCAAAAATCCAATGGAAGCCGCTCCCAATCCCCTCTCGGCGTGCCCTCGAAGATGACACCTATTTATACAATGGAAGGGGTGCGGCTCCTGCTGGTGGCTCGGCCACTGGTAGAGCCACCTCGGCGAGTTGGTAGAGGTGGCTCGGCCAAAATGGCGAGCCTCCTGACCACTGGCTAGAGCACCTCGACCAAGTTGGCGAGGTTTGGCCTGGCGCCGTCTTCGCGGCGTTTTCGTCGTTTTGCGTCGTTTCTCCGTCGATTCTTTTGGTCTTCGGGCTTGGTTTTGCCGGTGATGTTGCCGTTGTGTTTGAGTCGTGCCGATCAACTTTGAGCTCAAGCGGTTCGTTTGCATCGACGGACTAAGTATGGTTGATTCCGTCTCATCGGCGTTTGAGTTTAATCAACTTCGACGCGTCGTTTCATTGGCTCGTTCGTCTTGCCGACTCACTTCATGTGCTTTCGTCGACTTCGCTCTCTGGCGTTTTCGCGGCGTGATGCGTTTTCGCGGCGTCGGTTTGTCGAATGGATCGTCGGTTGTCAACCCATCGTCCGCGAGTTTCGTTCGAGATGCTGATAAGCAATTTTTATGCCTCTGAGATACCCCTCAAAGCGTCTGATCTCGATTCTTGATGAGTGCAGGATGCTTTGGACATGATAGTTCCGGCCTTGATCGGTGAGGGTCCCAAAGATAGCTTCAAATCTTGATTCTTCGGATCATCGGTTCTTTGTAGGATTCGATAAGATCCGGTCTTGCATTTATTGTCGACCGCTTGTTATCTTGACTTCGAAGGCGGTGGGTGAGTTTTGTTTGTAACTTCGTGTCGGTTGGTGGTTGTTTGACTAACCATGATTTTGGACTTCTCGGTATGTCGGCGAACTCCTTGTTGGCAACCGTTGGTATTAATCGAATACATGGAACTTCATAACCCTCCTTTCGGCTAATCCCTTCATCATCCGTCGTTGTTGGTTTAGCTTCTGGCGGGAGGATATGATTATCCGATGTCAACATGACTTTCACTCCTCGTTGAAATTTTGGAAGCGGTTTATACTTTCGTAATCCTAGTTGAAATAGGATTGGTGACGTGTTGATTAGCGTCGATGCCATCCGCGATCGAGTTATCCTAAGAATATTTCTTGTGAAAATATTCTTAGGAACTTCGACAAATTAGGAGCGGTTTATACTCGTAATCCTAGTTGGGTAGGATTAGGCGGCAGCGTTGATGCGTCGATGCGATCCGCTGCGATCGAGTTATCTAAGAATATTTTTGTGAAAATATTCTCCTAAATTAGGAAGCGGTTTATACTCGTAATCTAGTTGGGTAGGATTAGGCGGCAGCGTTGATAAATCGATGCAATCCATACGATCGAGTTATCCTAAGAATATTTCTTGTGAAAATATTATTAGGAACTTCGACAAATTAGGTAGCGGTTTATACTCGTAATCCTAGTTGGGTAGGTTAGGCGGCGTTGATGTCGATGCAATCCGCGATCGAGTTATCCTAAGAATATTTCTTGTGAAAATATTCTTAGGGAACTTCTCGACAAATTAGAAATAGTTTATACTCGTAATCCTAGTTGGGTAGGATTAGGCGTAGCGTTGATGCGTCGATGCAATCATACGATCGAGTTATCCTAAGAATATTTCTTGTGAGAATATTCTTAGGAACTTCTCGATAAATTAGGAAATAGTTTATACTCGTAATCCTAGTTGGGTAGGATTAGGCGGCAGCGTTGATCGTCGATGCAATCCATTGCGATCGAGTTATCCTAAGAATATTTCTTGTGAAAATATTCTTAGGAACTTCTCGACAAATTAGGAAGCGGTTTATACTTAATCTAGTTGGGTAGGATTGGGCGTGTTGATTAGCGTCGATGCCATCCGCGCGATCGAGTTATCCTAAGAATATTTCTTGTTAAAATATTCTTAGGGAACTTCGACAAATTAGGAAGCGGTTTATACTCGTAATCCTAGTTGGGTAGGATTGGCGGCAGCGTTGATGCGTCGATGCGATCCGCTGCGATCGAGTTATCCCTAGAATATTTTTGTGAAAATATTCTCGAGAACTTCTCGATAAATTAGGAAGCGGTTTATACTCGTAATCCTAGTTGGGTAGGATTAGGCGGCGTTGATGGCGTCGATGCAATCATACGATCGAGTTATCCTAAGAATATTTCTTGTGAGAATATTCTTGGGAACTTCTCGATAAATTAGGAAATAGTTTATACCGTAATCCTAGTTGGAGTAGGATTAGGCGTTGATGCGTCGATGCAATCATACGATCGAGTTATCCTAAGAATATTTCTTGTGAAAATATTCTTAGGGAACTTCGACAAATTAGGAAGCGGTTTATACTCGTAATCCTAGTTGGAGTAGGATTAGGCGTTGATCGTCGATGGGGGCCTTTAGAGGTGTTATTAGAATAAATCTTGAGAATCTTTCAGAGCTTGGCGGAGGAGTAGGAGCCAATCAGCGGTGATTTGGCACTATTTTGATATCGGATAAGGTTCCAATTAGGACTCCTAATTAGGGGCTGATTAGAGTCCTAATTAGAATTGATTTGGGCTCCAATTAGAATTCCTACTTCTTGCCAAATAGGACTCCTTATTCAAGAGGATTGGGTCCATGTGGGATTGTTATAAATACCCACAAACCCTCTTTTCTTGACCTAGGCGGCCCCACATGCTCTCTCTCTCTTGTTTTCATCTAAGCTTCTCGCCGTCTTTTCTTCCTCGATCAACAAGGTATCACAGTACTTTTCTTCTTTTCTTCTTTTCTTGTGCATGCAGTGTCATGATTGTGAGCAGCAATGTGCGTAGTGGCGATTAAGCAATGATGTGAATCGCCAATATGTAATGTACTTGCCAGGCGCGTATTGGCGCTTTAGCTCGGCCAGCTGAGCACAGCCTGGTAGGCCTTCGATCAACTAGGCGCTGGCCAGCAATGGCCGCCTTCGGCTGAAGCGCTGGCCCATGAGCTGGCCTTCAGCGGCTGGGCGCTAGCTCGACGGCTGAACGCTGGGCAGCGCTGGCTTCAGTCGATAGGCGCCGAGGTCGTCAAATCGGTGGCCGGTGCACCGATGGTTGGCGAACCCCGCGGGTCTTCTTTGATGCCTTTTGCGATTTTTATTGCATATCGACTTTATTTGTCTTCTTTGCGGCTTTCGATGTCGTCGGGAAGATCCAGCGTCTCGAGTCGGTCAACTTCGCCGCGGCGTGAATGCCGCCTCCTTCTTTCGGTGGTGCGCCCGGCGTCATCATATTCGTACATATATCGTTGTATCCGCCGTTCTCCTTTGTGGCGATTGGGAAGAGCGAAATCCTCCTTTGTGGGGACCGGCGCTTGGTTATTGCGTTAGTTATGACCCAGCCGTTCTCCTTTGTGGCGATTGGGAAGAGCGTGATTCTCCCGTGAGGATTGAGGCTTCAAAGATCACCGTCTCGATGTTTTTAGCGGGGCGATTTCACCGTACTCTGCATGTAGAGCGGAATATATTGCCTTGGATTATCGGCTATATTTTCGTTCTCGGGTATTTATCTGGATGAAATCATCATACCGTTATAAGGTCGTGACTTCGATCTCATGGGTTCGAGAAGAGTTCTCGCCTTATCTTTGTTTCCTTTTCAAGATATTCCTCTAAATGATCATTAACCCTTTGTTCTCTTGTGGTGGCGGATGCTCCGATGACTATTAGATCTATTTGAAGGCTCCAAATGTCAAGTCTCGATTCTTAAGGTCATCAGGGAGAAGACCTCTTTCAGAGAGCCGAACATGGCCGGCGAACACCAGCGAGGAAGAAACATGGCTTGAGCCTACTATCATAATTTGGGATGGCGAGTTTGAGGATCGTTTCCATCATCCGCTCCACCGCCTCCCTTGCGGCCTTGGCGAAACGGGATTTCCGACCCTTGAGTATAGAGGCGGGTGGAGGCCAGGTTAATCTTGGCGGACCACTTCCCGAATTCAACCTATTGCGAGATTGCCGGGCCAAAATGCTGCCGTTCGACTCGGTTACGTGATGGGTCTCCTTAATTTGTTGGAGAATGGTTTGAAGCGGCGATCTCTATTATCGAGGTTAGATGGGGCGACATGGTCTTACGCCCATTCATATTGAGTATCTTGGAGGATTATGTTGGTGGCCCTCGGCTAGCTAATCGTTGTGAGCAAAAGCTCACTAGGCAGCTAACTCTTGCATCCGTGTGGATGATTTAGCCTTTTGAATCATGCGATGAGGTGATCGACTCGTGGCGAAGCTTCGGATCAAGGCTTCGTGAGCAGCGTTTTTAGAGGAAAATATCGAGCAAGAGATCATATTTCGAACTCATATGGCGACAACGTCGATGCGGCGTAAGATAAACTTGTACCACACCCATGAGCGTCACGGGGATCGGAATTGTTCAAGGAGAAAGCGTTGAAGGATTTCGCAGCGTGAGTGCACGAGTCGAGTCAGCGAGCGTGAGAAGCAAGTCCTCGGCGATCGTCGGGAACATCGCGGTACTATTGCGCGAACTCGAAGGAACTTGAGAAGGAAGCCAAGGCTTCGGGTTCGGCGATCGGGGAGGAAAAATTAGCGGCGTGGTGACCTTGCTTCCTTCACATTCTTGGATTGCGCCCGATGAAGTCGATGTCTTTGCGAGACTTTTGTCCTCTTTGTTCGGCCAGTCGTTCGATTTTTATTTAGATGTATTATCATAACTTTGCTTGAATCAATTGTCACCGACAATTGTAGCTCCTTCTATATTTGCTTCAAATGAATAAGATTTATTCCTTCATTGCTTATTATGATTCTTTTATTTAGATGCGAAATAATTAACCATAATACTTATAGGATTTTGGCAAACCCTCGACCATCAGCGGGTTTGATTAGCCTTTACCAACCAGTTTGAGTTGGGCTGGCGTCGGATTATCGGGATCCGTTCATGCGTGGCGTTGTGCTAAAGAATGAAACTCTTCTAGACTTGTTGCTATGATGCTCGAATACATAGGCCATTACTCTTTTACGAGGCCACCCGACAGCGTGTTACGTAGACTCATCCCTTCTTAGGCTTGGATGAAATACGGTCGAACTCGGTGTCTTCTTCAATCGGAAAAAGACTAAGCGGCAGCAGCGTGTGAAGCGTTGGCTTTATCCCTTCTTAGGCCGGGATAAAATACCCGAGTCGAACTCACGGTGTCTTCTTCAATCGGAAAAAGACTAAGCCAAACAGCGTGTGGCGTTGGCTTTATCCTTCTTAGGCTTGGAATAAAATACCCGAGTCGAACTCACGGTGTCTTCTTCAATCGGGAAAAGACTAAACCCGACAGCAGCGTGTGAGGCGTTGGCTTTAGGGTTATTAGCCAACCCCGACCCTCAGCGGGTTTGATGAGCCTTTACCAACTCTGTTTGAGTTGGGCTAGCATGTAGATTATCTAAATCCGTTCTACACACAGCGTTGTGCTAAAAGAATGAAACTCTCTTAGACTTAATGCTACGATGTTGAATCGTGAAGCCGTCTTTTAGGGAGGAAGACTAACCGGCAGCGTGTTAGGCGTTGGCTTTATCCTTCTTAGGCTTGGGATAAAATACCCGGTCGAACTTCGGTGTCTTCTTCAATGGGAGAAAAGACTAAACCGGCAGCGTGTGGCGTTGGCTTTATCCTTCTTAGGCCGGGATAAAATGCCCGAGTCGAACTCACGGTGTCTTCTTCAATCGGAGAAAAGACTAAGCAAACCTTGGCGTGTGAAGTTGGCTTTATCCCTTCTTAGGCTTGGGATAAAATACCCAAAGGCGAACTCTTGTCTTCTTCAATGGGAAAAAGACTAAACCGGCAGCGTGTGGCGTTGGCTTTATCCCTTCTTAGGCTTGGGATAAAATACCCCAAGGCGAACCTTGGTGTCTTCTTCAATGGAAAAAGACTAAGCGACAGCGTGTGAAGTTGGCCTTATCCCTCTTAGGCTTAGGGATAAAATGCCCCAAGACCTTGGTGTCTTCTTTTAATGGGAGAATGGCCAGACGGATGAAGATTGATTGAGGTGGGAAAGGAAGAATGTGTTATTTCAGGGATGAGGCTAACAGCCCGATTCGCTAGTGAATCGAAGAATTCGAGGCGACCTTGATCGGACTACACAGTGCGAAAATCTCGTATACCTTGATCGGCTACCTAAGATAAGAGGAGGAACTAAGAGTGGGATCTCCTCCGAGAACGAAGAGACTTCGAGTGACCTTGGTCGGACAACCTGGTGCGAAAATCCGGCACATACCTTGGTCGGCTACCTAAGATGAAGATGGAACTAAGAGTGGGATCTCCACTCCGAGAACGAAAAGACTTCGAGGTGACCTTCAATCGGACAACACAGTGCGAAAATCGGCGTACAACCGATTCGCTACCTAAGATGAAGATGGAACTAAGAGTGGGATCTCCACTCAGGAGCGAAGACTTGAGTGACCTTGATCGGACAACTGATGCGAAAATCGGCGCTATACCTTGAGTGGAGCTACCTAAGATGAAGATGGAACTAAGAGTGGGATCTCCACTCAGAGAGCGAAAAGAGACTTCGGGTGACCTTGAGTCGGACAACCTGGTCTAAAAATCCGGCATACCTTGGTCGAGCTACCTAAGATGAAGATGGAACTAAGAGTGGGATCTCCACTCCGAGAAGAAAGACTTCGAGGCGACCTTGATTCGGACAACACGATACGAAAATCCGTAGCATATGCCGGTCGGCTACCTAAGATGAAGATGGAACTAAGAGTGGGATCTCACTCAGAAGCGAAAGAGACTTCGGGTGACCTTGATCGGACAACACAGTGCGAAAATCGGCCTTACCTTGTCGAGCTACCTAAGATGAAGATGGAACTAAGAGTGGGATCTCCACTCCGAGAACGAAAGAGACTTCGAGTGACCTTGATCGGACAACTGGTCGAAAATCCGGCGCATACCTTCGGTCGGCTACCTAGGATGAAGATGGAAAGAACCCTTCCGTTTATCACGAAAGGGTTTTACGCTTGAGGAAGAATTTTATATTCTATCTCCGGTAAAAGGATTTTAGTTGGGCCTCTTGTTCATAGAAAGAATCAAGAGGATTTTGGTAATGTACGAGAAAATTTGTAGACCACCGTCAAGGAATTTGATCGGTGGGGAAATTATGATGGAGGATAAATCTAGGGGTTATCCTCAGGAAAGTGGGTAACACATCCCGAGGAACTTCGTCGAAGCGGGTTATCCGAAGATACTAAGGGTAGTATTTCTTGAGAACTTCCATTATCGGCATTAATTGCGGTCGCCATTTAGGGTAATTGGCGTATGCACCATTAGAGTAAACCGTTTCTATTACAAGCGGACCCTCCCATTTAGGTTGAATTTACCTTTCTTTTTGGAAGTGAGGATTATCGGTCGTCGGCGGCGAGGACCAAATCTCCTTCTCTAAAGGTTCTCTGTCGAACTTTCTTGTTGAAAGCCTTGACATCCTAGCTAGTAGAACTCAATGCATTGTTGAGCCTCGGTAGCTTCTCATCTAACATCTCAAGCTCTTGAGGCGTTTTGATGTTGTTCTTGGTCGTCATCTGTTGAAAGAGCGTCTGAAGTGTAGCGGGATCAATTTCCAATGGGAGCGCTTCACGCGGTAGACCCGAGAGTGCGGGGTCGCTCGGTTAGGCGTCGCGTGCCGTTGTGCGATCGCCAGTGCTTCTCGAGTTTATCATCGGTCTAAGCTTGTTACTTTTCACAGCCGACAATTTTGATAATGTCTTGTTGAATGCTTCGGCTAATCCATTTCTTCTTTGGATTATAAGGCATTGTGAGACATCTTGTATCTTGAATTTCTCACAAAACGATGAAGGAATTGCGATAAATTGGGGACCGTTGTCATGCGCGATCCGTTTTGGGACACCGTGTCGATAGATGACATGGTGTTTGATAAACTTGATGGCGATCTGCCTTTACTTCCTTTAGCGGGATTGACCCATTTGAAGATAGTCGGTGATCGCTAGAATAAACCGATCTCCTTTAGCGGCGGAGGAAAAATGGGACCTACGTCCATTCCCCATGTCTCGAATGGCGGGGATGTGGCGAAGGATCAGTTGCTTTCTGGCGGTGATGCATATAATTAGCGTGAATTTGACCGCGTGGCATTCCGGCGTGCTATTGCGTCATTAATCATTGTGGGCCAAAAGTAACCCATTCTCTGATTCGATCGTAGAGTTTGGGACGGTGGTGTGCACCACATTCACCCTCGTGTGCTTCGAAGGACCTCTTACGCCTCCTTGTTTGAAGGCATCGGGTAAAGACCATCGCCCGTGATATAGCATCACGGGTTTACGTTATGTAAAAGAATGGAGCTCTTCGCCGGATTGACTCTCTCTCCTTCCGTCTTAGAGAATGAGTGTAAGACATAATGTCGATGATAGGAAAGCGTGATCTCGGGGCTCCAACTTGGTTTGGGTTGCATGTACCTCTTTGGTAACTACCTTTGTCTTCTTGTACCCCATCATATATTGAGTGCGAAGAGTTGGTGAGTCGGCCGTAACTAATTGCTCGGTCTCGGAAGGTTGTGCTAACGACAATTGCGCCGCGATGCATCCGCATAAGCGTTTTGGGCGCGGGATATATTCGATGAAAAACTCTTGAATGAGTGCTATTTCAACGCTATCGATGATAGGGGATCGGATCGGTTCGACCGTAGTCACCGCGAACTGCTTAACTATCATTGTGAATCTCCATGCGCTTGAGATATCGACCCCGGCTCTTTGGCGAAGCTAAGTCCAGATAAGTTGTATTGACTTCGTTATTGGAGCGAGGTTGATGAGTGAATAAGCACGAGGCATGACATGATTCCGGGGAAACTAAGACAACCCGACTCGGTGGAAATCTTAGAACATCGAGGGCACTTACATTGGTGGCTCGAGAAGCTCGTCAAAATACAATCGCCATATTTGTTGGTGCGATGTAGTGTTGACTTCTTGAACTTCATCGGAAGATCATCATATAGCTCAAGTGCATCCGTTGTCGGTGGCAAGAGATCATCGCTTGTCCTTTGGTGACTACATTGTTTGAAGTGCAAGTCATATTGGGACAAAAGTAAGGCCATTTAGAGGCGCCAACTCATTGAGGCGGATGGGTCATAAATATTCGGACGGTTTGTTAGAATAACATAAATCGTCAGTCAGGCTAAATAGTGCGCATTTTGAATCGCGAACACTAATGCAAGGCCTTGCGCTTCCGACCATTGGATATCGAGACTTCGGCCGCGACTAATGTTAAACAGGTAATACTCTGCTGTTATTGACCGCCGTCGTCGTCTTTGAGTAAAGCTTAACGAGTGATCCGTTGCCTTGGCGTAGATCAAAAGCGGTTTCCGACAGCGGTGCAACAAAACGAGGAGGTTTAGCGAGATAAGACTTGATCTCTTGAATGCCTTACGGCGGCGTCGTCCCAAATATATGACCGCCCTTCTTGTTCAACTTTGAGAGCGGTTGGCACTTCGGATAGGTTCGATATGAACCGTCGGATGTCATGTCGCCCTTGTAACGAGTTCTCTCGATTTCGGGAGGTTGCAACTCTTGAATTGCCTTCACTTTGTCGGGATCGGCGTGGATTCCTTTATTTGTGGCGACAAAGCCAGGAACTTACTAGACATCCCAAGGAAGGATTTGGCGGGGTTCATCTTTAGTTGATGAGTTAGCATGAGTTGAATACCGTTCTAAGATCTTTGATGTGATCTCCTTTGTCCGCGGCTTTTCACGACCAAATCGTCGGCGTAGCATTCGACCGTTTTCGAAGATGATCTGGAAAATCTCCGTCATTGCTGTTGGTATGTTCGCCCGGCATAGGCGAGCATGACCGTGTAGCAATATATGCCGATAAAGTTACGAGCGGTTGTGTGTTTGGCGTCATCGGGGTACATCTTGATTTGATTATACCGAAAAGCCATCCATAAAGGACATCCTCGAATCCACATGTATTGTCAACTATGGCGTCGGTGATTGGCGAGAAATCATCCTTTGGGCAGCGGCGTTTAGGTCTCTGTAGTCGAACCAGATCCTAATCGAACCATTCTTCTTCATGGCCAGGGACTATATTAGCCACCCAATCCGGATGTTGAATTTCCTCGGCGAATCCGATTCTATGAGTTTCTTCGCCGTCAACAATTGCCTCCAATATTTGTGGGCCGTCTTCTTTGTTGCTTGCGGGTTTGACATCCGCCTTGATGTTGGCGATGTGTTGCCACATTAAGGAGTCTGGCATGTCCTCGTAACTCGGTGAATACATCGATATACTCACGATTAGGGCAATCAACTCTTCCTTTTCTTCCAAGGAGAGTATTGCGATGTTTATGAGTTTAGGATGCTCTTCATCACCCATATTAACTGGACTACCTCATCCTTAGTGGGGGTTCTCTTTGTTGAACTTATCCCAAGCTCTTGGAGTTGATGGATCCATGGGTCTTCCCATGTTGGCATCTTCATCACTCTCAATAGTGCGGGATCAGCAGTAGCCATATTTGACATTAAAGCCTTGAAAGCTTCTCAGAGTGGTGTCGAATCCCAAGCGAAGAGTGGGCGAATGTCGTCTCCCTCAGGGTGGATTATTATCAATCGACCACGAGCATTCATCTTCGAGGAGGATTAGTATCCCAATCCCTTCTAAATGCATAGTAATTATCGGCTTTCCTCTTGGGACATATCGGCTTTAGGAGGGGTTCGGGGCCTCGTCGAAACATAGACCTTCCCTCGTGTCAAGTCATACCCCATCTTTTCATGATACCCGGTGTTTACGGACTATATCGAATGTGTGGAGGATAGGCCCATTGTCATCTTCACCTTCTTCAAAGAAATGATTACGTTGGGCGCATCTCCTTTTAAACCAAGTCTCTTTCACTACTTGATCTTAGTGGGATGACAAGTGTTGTCCCAAAGTCCGGGCTGCTTTTGTGTGAAGCAAGATGATGAGTTGGAGTGCAACTCACGGATCATTGTATAATCTGTTATCACATCATTCAAAGATAAAGGATACTCTAAATCGTCATTTATTGATTCATCGGCAATTTGCCAATTACAATGTTCATCGGCGATTCTTCATCGTCAAGATTGATTACAAGGGTACAATGTCATTTAAAACAAAACCTCCACTATAACCAAGCCGGTTTGGTATCGGCTTCTTCACGCTGTATCCTTGGAGATGATTGATTTAGGACTCATTACCGTAGAGGAGAGAATCGGTGAAATAATTCTCCATCCTTAAGCGGTTGTTTGTCGCGACCACCGTCTTGACCTCATTATTAGTGTCTACATATTTGAGACGATGAAGTAGGCGGGACTATAGCGTTATTGTGATCCAAGGTCGACCCAACAATAAGTTATAGGAAGTCTCTGCGTCAATCACATAGCGGTGACTTGGGACTTTAAGTCCCCATTTGGCACTTAATCAGTTTTACCAAGTGGCGGGACCCAGCGGTGTTAAATCCGTAGATCATGTGCCGATTGATGCTAACTTCTTTGAATTCCGGATGATACATGGCGCGGGGGCATGATGCTCCTGTGGAACCGGATCGACTTGGATCGGTTAACTTCACTAGAGCCAATATACCGTGAAGTATAGCGGCCTATCGTGCTTGGAATTCCCGTGCATATCCTCCTTTGTAAAGGTGATCGGGAAGTGTTTAGTCAAGAGTTGCATTCTTTGGGCGACTCTTACGGACTCGGCCTAATCAGGTGAGAAGACTTGAATCGTGAGGGCTTCTTGAAGAGCTTCTCGTCTCTTTTGATAGCGCGGCGACTCATAGAGAGTGATCCTTGCGGGGATATTGGCTAATTGGGCCATGACATGGCGGTATGGAGTTCGAAGTTCGGTTTATCTCTTCAATCGGGGCGAATCGAGGCTGCCGAGTTGAACTTCATCGCGGTTGCTTTTTGTAGCTTCTTTGGCGACTACCTTTGTTGTGCTTTCTGCGATGAGTGAGGGATTTGTTGGTACCCCGGCTCGTGAGGCGTCTTGGCATTAGGGTCGGGGACTTAGGGTACTTGTACTTGTACTCGTGTCCACTCACGGTGGCGTGGGCTTGAGTTCCCCGGACGGTGGAATGTTACCACTGTTCATCGTCTCCCTCGAGTGCGGAGAGTAGCATGGCATGCCTTTCCCTTACCCGGCTTTTCTTGAAGAAGAGGCTACCCATTGCTCATCTTCCGGTAAGTGCGGGTGGACCCACAAGACTTAGCCATTGGTATTATCGATACAAGTCCTTTGCGTTGCTTGTGGAGTCGATCATTCACCGTCTTCAACGCAACTTTGACCAGCGGTTGAGGTTCAAACCATGTCAATGGCACCGACCGAAACTTATGGATACGCATTAGCTCCGACCTTCTTCTCTTTGGGCGGCTTCATAGTAATGACCCTACATCAATTAAAGCACGGATTTTGTCCTTAAAGGCGAGGAGCTGCTTTTGTGTGAAGCAAGATGATCGAGTTGGCGGTGCAACTTCTGGATCATTGTATAATCTGTTATCACATCATTCAAAGATAAAGGATACTCTAAATCGTCATTTATTGATTCATCGGCAATTTGCCAATTACAATGTTCATCGGCGATTCTTCATCGTCAAGATTGATTACAAGGGGTACAATGTCATTTAAAACAAAACCTCCACTATAACCAAGCCGGTTTGGTATCGGCTTCTTCACATTGTCAGGCCTTGGTAGATGATTGATTTAGGACTCATTACGTGAGGAGAGAATCGGTGAAATAATTCTCCATCCTTAAGCGGTTGTTTGTCGCGACCACCGTCTTGACCTCATTATTATGTCTACATATTTGAGACGATGAAGAGTAGGCGGGACTATAACATTATTGTGGATCCAAGTCGACCACAATAAGTTATAGGAAGTCTGCGTCAATCACATAGCGGTGACTTGGGACTTTAAGTCCCCATTTGGCACTAATCAGGATTTTACCAAGTGGGAGGGACCGCTGTGTTAAATCCGTAGATCGTGTGCGATTGATGCTAACTTCTTGGCGAATTCCCGAGATGATACATGGTAGCGGGGCATGATGCTCCTGTGGGAACGGATCGACTTGGATCGGTTAACTTCACTAGAGCCATATACGGTGAAGTATAGCCCTATCGTGCTTGGAATTCCTGTCGCATATCCTCCTTTGTAAAGGTGATGCGGGGAAGTGTTTAGTCGCAAGGTTGCATTCTTGGGCCGACTCTTGGACTCGGCCTAATGCAGGTGAAGACTTACGAATCGTGAGGGCTTCTTGAAGAGCTTCTCTCGTCTCTTTTGATAGCCTTGGCCTTAGAGTGATCCTTGCGGGGATATTGGCTAATTGGGCCATGACATGAGCGGTATGGAAGTTGAAGTTCGGTTTATCTCTTCAATCGGGCTGAATGAATTTGCGCCAGGTTGAACTTCATCTTTGCTTTCGTAGCTTCTTTGCGACTACTGCTTTGCGCTTTCTGTGCGAGTGAGGGGTTTTGTTGGTACCCCGCTGTGAGGCGTCTTGGCATGGGTCGGGGACTTCGGGTACTTGTACTTGTACTTCGTGTCCACTCACGGTGGCGTGGGCTTGAGTTCCCCCGGACGGTGGAATGTTACCACTGTTCATCGTCTCCCTCGAGTGCGGAAGTAGCATGGCATGCCTTTCCCTTAGCCCGGCTTTTCTTGAAGAAGAGGCTACCCATTGCTCATCTTCCGGTAAGTGCGGGTGGACCCACAAGACTTAGCCATTGGTATATCACGATACAAGTCCTTTACGTTGCTTGTGTGGATTAGTCATTCACCGTCTTCCTTTGCAACTTTGACCAGGTTGGAGTTCAAACCATGTCAATGGCACCGACCGAAACTTATGGATACGCATTAGCTCCGACCTTCTTCTCTTTGGGCGGCTTCATAGTAATGACCCTACATCAATTAAAGCACGGATTTTGTCCTTAAAGGTGAAGCGAGTTTAGTGGGGTGATGAATACATGGTATGCCGGTATCTTGGGTCATTAGTGTTCATCGCCTCCTCTTGATTACGAATCGGAGGGCTTGATCTTGTTATTTTCCACAAGATATTTGAAGAGGCCGGGAATCTCGTCGTCCCTAAAGGAATAGGACTTGGGAATCTCGGCTCTAAGGCCTGTTTTTGTGGCCGAGGTTGCCACGTTGTACGTACTGTTCGCGGCCATTTGTTCGCTGCTTCTTCTTCTTCTTCTTTGGGGTTGGAGTTGGAGCGTTTGGTTATAACCGCCGTCTTGGCTTGCTCTTTCCCTTTGCGCGTGGGACAAAGTTGCGCCGGAGCTTCGTTGTCGGTGACCTCTCGCCTTTTTCCTTTTGAGGAATCTCTCGGCTTGCTCTCCACGAACCTTGGTCCTTCCGTTATCGATGGTCTTCCCATTGCTTCAAGCACATCTATTGATAAGTTCTGTGGCGGGTTTGGAGGATGAACTCCTGTTATTATTGGATCGGCGGTTCATTGCCTTGTTAGAATCGTTTAACAAAGATGTCCACGGTTTCTCCGTCTTTACGCTTCTCGTCGAGCGCGTCGAGTCGATACCGGTATCGTCATCAAAGAAATTGGTAAGGAAGCTAGACTCCATGTCGTCCCGTTGTGAATGCTCCCGGCTTGAGGCGGCGGTACCATTCGGCAGCACGAAGGGTGCCAGCGAATGGCCGAACCATCAAGGGTTCGTTGCGAGAAATAACTCAGAGGTGTGACTTGAAATAAATCAAGTCTTTGCGTCGGGGAACCCTTCCGTCAAATGGTGTGAAGTTTATTAAGTTAAACTTGGCGGGTATAGGATTGATTCCCATTCCCTCGGGTATGGGCAAGGAATACTGTCTTCTTTACTTCTTGGCGGAAATCAATGAGTTGATTTTGCTCTCAAGTCTTTGATCTTCGCTCTCATGAACCTTGTCGCGTGGTTCGGAGGGTTATCATCTTCGGTGCTTCCTCGATCCGAATCGCTATCATCTTCATCGGCGTCAATGTGTTGACTTGATTCACCTTGATGTTGTTAAAGCTTGGATCTGTTGGTCATGCATTTCTCTCATCCGTGCGCCAAGCTCCATTTCTAATTTGAAGTTTTCCGTTGTTTATTCAGCTTAGTCTAGCATTTTGGCCACTTGATGCATGCTGATCATAAGTGTTTCTTGGGGGCTCCCTTAGCTAGATCTGATGTATCGGATCGCGATTGCGGAGCCAATATCGGCGCATCATCCTCGCGGTAGCCCTTGAAGCTTATGCATTATCGGACCGTCGGATAGTCGGACCCAAGCGAGTTAGCGTTGCGTCTTTGGGAATAGCCGTGGCGATGATTCTTCTTTGGTCATATTATTAGTGACCTCGGCAGCTCACCCTCTCGGGAGATCATCCTTTTCGCGGAATCGCCTTGTCCTAGGTCTCGGCATCTCCGTGGTGAGTCTCACGGAAGGCCGACACCCTTTACGGAGCTTCTTGATGGCAATTGCACTCGAGAGCATCGTCTTGATGAGCTTGGAGCACAAGCATGGCTGCGTCAATTTGGGGAATCCCTTGAGATTTTCTCATTACTCCTTGCGGTGATACGGCTCATTGGTGTGTGTATGAAGCAACTGCCGTATGTCGGCGTGATCTCTCGGGTATAGCGTCCTCATCGTCGGATGAAAACGTCTCCTAGGGGCGGGTCAATCCATCGAAGCTTCAGAAAGTGACTTCGCCTAGACTTCCCCGATGTGGCGCGAAGTCTCGGCGGAGACTCTCGGACTTCGATTTTCAATCCGATAGGAGAGGTGCAGGAATCTTTTGTCCTTGTTGGAGCAGGTGCGACCTCTGCATGAGGTGACGTGATTCTCTCAGGACGGGGAGCGATCCTTGATAGTCGGTTTGGTGGTGGTGGCGGAGTTGGCTTCACCGCGATTGATCTGAGCCTTTGTCTTTGGCGGTCGTCTTGGACCTTGGCGTTGGATTTATAGCGCTGTATCCCGGCTTAAGCGCGAGGCGGGAGTGTGGGCGGCGAGGTTGGGGCACCATTAGACTTGGGCCTCAAACACGGCGATGCGTTGGTGGCTTCTTTGCCACTTCCTTCTTTAATTCACGCACTGCTGCACCAAAGCTTCGTGCTTGCGCAAAGAGTGCGGCGCTTCGGATCGCTCTGAAGTGTGGAGGTTCCGTTTGACACGGACCCACTTTCGTCGGTTGATGGCTTGGATAAACCGTCGATCCTTGAGTGGAGCCTCTGCGTGAGTCGGATCTTAGATCCGCTTCATGGACCCCATCCATGGATTGCATGGCCTTGGCGCGTTTGCGCCATGCTTTGTCGTCGCTTTGGCGGGCTTCGCTTGGAGAGTCGGTAGCGTCATCGGCGTTCATCTCGGACGCCGTTGTAGTTCGGACTTGAGGCGAGGGATTTCTCGCTACTGTGGCGAGGGGTTGGACTCGCCGTCTGGGGCTCTACCTGAGAGGCCCATCGGGTTCTCCTTCGGTGAGTCCTTCTTGGGCGGCGGGGGTGGATCGGAAGAGGGTGAGGACAAGTACTCCTCGAACTTCTCTTGGTCGAACTTCGAACTTCGACCTCTTCCTCCAGGGATAAGGATCAGCGTTTGCGACGGCGACCTCCGATCTGAGGCGGTGGCTCTATGGTCGCCCGACTTGTTCGCGGTAAAAGTGGGATGATTGTCATTGATTTGAATTTGGCTTACGGCTTCTTTGGCCTACGAAATTCAAAAGAAATGCCTTTTATTTTAAAGTACAATGAAAATCAAAAAGATTACAACTTTTATCCTTGTGAACAAACACGAGGATCTCTTTATATCGAGGTCCTAAACTTGCGTGAGTTCTTTACTGTCTTAGGGACTTATTGTGTCCGTGGACCACGCGCAATCGATCGGTAGGGCCGGGTTGGAACTACAGATGTAAAGGGCTCGTTTCCACGAAGGAAGCGGCGCTGAGGATCACTCACGAAGGAGAGGATGCGGCGGGCGGGTGAGATCTACTAGGAGAAATCCAGCTATCCACGAGATTAAGGCGAAGCTTAACCTAGAGGGTATCGTAGTTCGACCGAATTCGGTTACCTTTGATTGAAGATCGGCGTTGGTGAACTTGTGCTTTGCCGTTGCTCGAGAACCGTCGCGCCGATTACTCGTAGATCTGCAAGAACTCTTGAAGTCCGAGCCTTTGAAAGATCCCAAAAATCCAATGGAAGCCGCTCCCAATCCCCTCTCGGCGTGCCCTCGAAGATGACACCTATTTATACAATGGAAGGGGGTGCCATTTCCTGGTGGCTCGGCCACTGGTAGAGCCACCTCGGCGAGTTGGTAGAGGTGGCTCGACCATGGTGGTAGAGCCACCCGCCACTGGCCGAGCACCTCCCGACCGCGGGCACCTCGGCAAGTTGGTAGGTGGCTCGACCAAAGTGGCGAGCCTCCTCGCCACTGGCGAGCACCTCGGCCAAGTTGGCGGGTGGCTCCGACCAAGTGGCGAGCCACCTTAACCACTGGCCGAGGTTTGTATGGCCGTCTTGCCGGTTTTCGTCGTTTTCGTCGTTTCTCCGTCGATTCTTTTGGTCTTCGGGCTTGGTTTTGCCGGTGATGTTGCCGTTGTGTTTGAGTCGGTGCCGATCAACTTTGAGCTCAAGCGGTTCGTTTGCATCGGCGGACTAAGTATGGTTGATTCGTCTCATCGGCGTTTGAGTTTAATCAACTTCACGCGTCGTTTCATTGGCTCGTGCGTCTTGGAGCTCACTTCATGTGCTCGTCGACTGGCTCTGGCGTTTCGCGGTGATCGTTTTCGCGGCGTCGGTTTGTCGAATGGATCGTCGGTTGTCAACCCATCATCAGTTTCGTTAGATGCGATAAGCAATTTTTATGCCTACGGGAAGATCGACTTGGATCCGGTTAACTTCACTAGAGCCAATATACCGGTGAAGTATAGCGACCTATCGTGCTTGGAATCCCGTGCGCATATCCTCCTTTGTAAAAGTGATGCGGGAAGTGTTTCGCCGCCAAGGTTACCTTTGTTGAGCCGACTCTTCGGACTCGGCAATGCGAGTGAGAACACTTCGAATCACTAGAGCCTCTTGTAAAGCTTCCGGGTCTCCTTCGACAATCGAACAACTTCGTGGAAGTTATTCTAGCGGGATGTTTGCCAATTGGGCCATGACATCAAAGCGGTATGGAGACTCGATGTTCGGTCTATCCCTCACAATCAGGCGATTGAATCGGGACTGCCGGGAGTTGAGTTTCACGGACACGAGGTTACTTCTCCTTTACTTCATTTGCTTTTCTTTAGCGGTATCTGCGTGTCCTTTCTGCAGTGGGAAGTGAGTGGTCACCCCAGCTCGGCGGTGTCTTAGCATTTGGGTTTGGAGCCTCGGGATATTTGTAACTATATTAGTGTCCGCTCCTAGTGGCGAAGACTTGAGGCTCCTCTTCGAGGAAATTGGAAGGTGGCTACTTTTCATCATCCTTCTCGGAATTCTGAAGCGACATGGCATAGCTTACCTTTTCCTTGGACTTCTTTATGGCCGGATGTAGTCGATCGTCTTCCGGCAAGTCGGGGTGGACCCAAAGGATTTCTCCGTTTCTTGGGTAATGCTGATGCGAGCCTTCTTACGTTGCCCGTGAGGATCTTCATTCACCATCTTCATTCCTACCTTCACGGTGGCGTCGGTTGGAACCAATCCGAAGGAACGATCCGAAGCTTATAGAGGCGCATTTGCTCCCACCTTCTTCTCTTTAGAGGGTTTTGGAGTAATGACTCCAACATCGATCAAGGCGAATCTTGTCCTTGAGATGGTAGCGAGAACTTTGTAGGATGATGTACGTGGTAAGCGGTGCCAGGATCTGTAACCTTGTTTGCCTCCTCTTGGTTTACAATTGGGGGCAAGCTGGATTTTGTTGTTTTCCGAAGGTATTTGAAGATGCGGAACTTCCTCGTCCTTGAGCGAGTAAGTCTTGAAACCTCGAACCGGATGGTTTCGATTACGAGTTTGTTGGCCATTGAGGCATGATTCTTTGTGGTGCCGTTGTTGCGGCTGGCATTTGTGGTTGCGATTCGAGCGTTTGATTAGCATCTGAGACTTTCTTTGGCGCTTTACCTTTGCCGCGGGGACAAAGTTACGCTTGTGAGCATCCACCATAGGCTGACCTCTCTCGCTTTCTTCCTTCGAGAATCGCCGGCTTGCTCTCCACGTATCCTTAAATCTTTCCGGGTCTCGGGCGGTGCGGTTCCATTGCTTCCAACCGTCCAATGACAGGTTGCTATGACAAGTTTGGAGAATGAACTTCTCGTTATCGGTCTCGGCAATTCATTGCCTTATTTACGAACCTCTTGGCGAAGTTATCCACTTTGTTTCCCGTCTTTACGTTTCTCGTCCAACAAAGAACCGATGGATACCTCGGTGTCATCGTTGAAGAAATTGGTGAGAAACATGGCCTCCATATCATCGGCTATTAGCGCTCCTGGTTTAAGGCGGTACCAATCGAGGCTCCACGAAGGGTGCCAGCGAATGACCGAACCATCAAGGGCTCGTTGCGGGAGATAACACCTAGATGAGACTTGAAGTAGATCAAGTCTTTGAGTGGGCGATCCCTTCCGTCAAGCGGTGTAAAGTTGATGAGGTTGAATTTTGTCGGATACGGGATTGATTCCCACTCCCTCGGGTAGGACATGGTATACCCGTCTTCTTTACCTCTTGGCGGAAATCAAAGTATTGATTTTGCTCTCGAGGTCTTTATTTTCTCATTTTCCCCTCGTCTCCGTTCGGGTAAGCAGGGAGGAATGGCGGTGTTATCGCTAGCGTTTTGCGAGAACGACATGATCATCTACGTTTGGCCTCCTTCTGCATGCAGTATTAAGCTATCGTTAAGTTGACATTATTGCGACGACTTGGCTCGCCTTGGCGGTTCATTATTGCGTGGATCTGTTGGTCATGCATTGCTCTCATCTGCTGCATGGCCAGTTCCATTTCAAGCTTAAAGTTGTCCCTTTGCTTGGTTAGGGCCTCTTCAAGCATCTGGGACACTTGTTCCGCGCTGATCATGAACGCCTCGCGAGGTTGTCCTATGCTGGAAATTGTATTATCGGAAGCCATCGCGGAGCCGGCATCCGACACTTCATCATCTGAGGGTAATCCCTTCTGCATCTTGCGATAATTGGGTCGTCTAACAGTCCCGGACCGCAATCGAGTCATTCGTTGCGATGTCGGCGGCACGTGTGGCGTCCCTCTTGGTCATATTGATGGTAACACTTTCGGCAATTCATATTACGAGCCCATCTCTTCTTCTTGGCGTCTTGACTTGGTTCGGGCATTCGTCGCAGGAGCCTATCAAAGACCGGCGCCTTTTCGTTTTAGCGCGGTTGCACTCGATAACTGCCTTGATCGGTTTCGAGCACGCGGGGCATGTTTGATTAGGCGTTCCTCTTCGGGATTTACGTACCCCGGCCGCGATAATACAACTTCGTCGGCATGAATACGGAGCAACCTATCGTGTGTTGGCACGACTTCTCGGTATAACGTTGTCATCGTGAGATGAGGCGTCTCCTACGAGAACAACTAGGCCTTTCATAAATCACCGCGCGGCCTGCGCCAGCGAGTGTGAATCTTCGGCGGGCTCGGACTTGATTTGAAGCCGGTCGCGAGCAACTGCAGGATTCCTCTTGTCTTTGTGGAGTACGACCCACGTATCGGTGACCCGCGATTCCTTTAGCGGACCAGGCGATCCTTGGCGGTAAGCCTGCTGTGAGTGGCGAGATTAGCCGCCCGAGAAGTTGAATGCAGCGAGGGGTGACCCGGTGTCAACGCCACTTTGTTGAGGTGCTCACAATTTACGATTTGAGCAGGGAGCAAGAAGTTGGCACAATGAGCTAGGCTTGGATCTTTGGGTTGCGTCGGAGTTGAAGCCGGCGGACTTGGGTTTCAAACTAGCGATTTGTTGACGACTTCTTGGCCACCTCCTTCTTCTTCGCGGGCTTGTTGCACCAAAGCCGTGCTTGCGAAAGGAGCTGGCGCTCGGATCGCTCTGGCGTGGAGCGGTTCCGTTTGACTTCGGACCCATTCGTTCATCGCCGGCACAGTAGGAATCGGCTCACGATCTCGGACTTCGGTCCTGAGTCAACTTGGATCTTAGATCCGCCTCATAGCGGATCCCATCCATTCTTTTCCAGGCTAATTGTTTAGCCGGCTGACGTCGCCTCGGCGGGCTCTCTTGGAGAGTCACGGCGCCATTGGCGGAATCTACCCCTGCAAAGATAGGGGTTCTAAATATTTGGCGTTGTTAGGGCGGGGAACCACCGTCTGCGGTCTTGGCGGCGGTGGTGGTGGATTTTCTGCCTCCGCACGAGGCCGATTGGGTCTTCCTGCGGCGGAGATCATCTTGGACTTGCGGAAGTGGATCACGGGCGAAGAGGAGAGATATTCCTCATACTTCTTAGTGAACTTCGAACTTCGACCTCCTCGATGGCCGGGATCGGGATCCGTGGTTGCGACACGGCGGCTTCTTTGTTGAAGCCGTTGGCTCTTTGTGATGCGCCCGGCTTGTTGGTAAAAAGTAGACTTATTCATTGCTCCGTTGAATTTGTTTACATCTTCGTTGGCCTACAACAAGATTCAAAGGAAAGAAAATTTGCCTTTTATTTAAGGCTTACAATGAAAGCGAAAATTACAACTTTTATCCTTTTGAACAAACGAGGATCTCTATTATCACGGGATCACCAAACTGCGTGGGTTCTTTGCTGTCTTAGGGACTTTTGTTCGTCCGTTGACCACCACGCAATTCCGATCCGGTGTAAACGGGTTGCGGAACTCTGAGGCGTAGGGGCTCGTTTCACGAAGGAAGCGAAGCTGAGGATCACACTCACGAAGGAGAGGATGCGCTGCGGTATCGCACTCACGAAGGAGAGGATCGGCGGTGCGGGTGAGATCTACAAGGAGAAATCCAGCTATCCACGAGATTAAGGCGAAGCTTAATCTAGAGGGTATCTGTAGTTCGACCAGTTTGCTTACCTCGCTTTGTAGATCGGCGTCGGCTGGACTTGTGTTCGCCGGTGCTCCGGACGGTCGTCGGCGGACTCGTGGATCTCGTGAGAACTCTTGAAAAATCCCAGAGTTTCGAATCCCAAAATCCTCAAAATCCAACCTCGTCAGAAGTCCCCAAAATCCACCAAGACCCCCTATTTATACAATAGGAAGTCGCCGACCACCTCGGTGGCTCGGCCACTGAAACCACCTCGGCCAAGTTGGTAGAGCACACCGACCAGATGGCCGGTGGCTCGGCCAAAGTGGCGAAACCACCTTGGCCATTTTGGCCAGAGTTTGTGGCCAGATCTTCGCGGCGCTTTCGTCGTTTTCGCGTTGTTTCTCCGTCGATTCTTCGGTCTTAGGGCTTAGTTTTGCTCGGTGATGTCCGTTGTGTTTGAGTCGTGCGATCAACTTTCGAGCTCAAGCGGCTCGTTTGCATTGACGGACTAAATGCGGTTGATTCCGTCTCGTCGTCGAGTTTAGTCAACTTCGGCCGCGTCGTTTCATTGGCTCGTCGTCTTGCCGACTCACTTCATGTGCTCGTCGACTCGCTCACGGCGTTTTCGCGGTAATGTCGGCGTCGTCGTGAGTTCAGCGTTTGTCCGGACGGATCGTCGGTTGTCAACCCATCGTTTGAGTCTTGTTGAGATCTTGATAAGCAATTTTAGCCTACACCCACCACTTAACCCGTGGTTATTGTGGCTTCGTGGCCTTTGGGTTTGCTTTCTGAGGCGAGCCGTTAGATGACGGCTCTTCATTGGTGAACCTTGATTGAATGGCGAGCTTGAGCTTCTTGAACCGTTATGCGGGCAAATTCGATTGCATAACGAGGTCCGCTACTTGGATGAACTTCAGCTATATGACTAGCTTTTCTGTTTGGGCGAACCGGTCGAATGCATTTATGCATTTTGGTTGGATAGCGAGGCTTTTTAAGTAGGCGAACCATTATGAAATGGTTGGATGGTAAGCTTATTGCTGTGGCGAATCTTGTATGAAATGGTTGGATGGCGAGCTTTTGCGTGGCGAACCTCGGTTGAATGTCGAGGCTCCCTGCTGTGGCGAACCTCGGTTGAATGTCGAGGTTCCTTTGCGTGGCGAACCTCGTCGAATGAAGAGCTTAAGCTTCTTGGCGAACCTCGGTTGGGCGAACCTCGGTTGAATGTCGAGCCTGTTGCCGGGCGAACCTCGTCGAATGAAGGGCTCGCTACTTGGCGAACCTCGGTTGAGTGAAGAGCTTCACGCTTGGCGAACCTCGTCCGAATGAAGGGCTTCGCTACTTGGCGAACCTCGTGCGAATGGAGAGTTTATTTGCTTGGCGAACCTCGGTTGAGTGAAGAGCTTCACGCTTGGCGAACCTCGATTGGGCGAACCTCGGTTGAATGTCGAGCCTCACGCTGTGGCTAACCTCGCTCAATGAAGAGCTTCGCTTGGCGAACCTCGGTTGAGTGAAGAGCTTCACGCTTGGCGAACCTCGTGCGAATGAAGGGCTCGCTACTTGGCGAACCTCGTCACGAATGGAGAGGTTCGGCTTAGCGAACCGGTTGAATGTCGAGCCTGTTGCCGGGCGAACCTCGTCACGAATGGAGAGCCTCGCAGCTTTGCGACCTTCCTCATATGCTACGAAGAACGGGTCGTAACTTTCAAACCGTATGTTGGAATTGGACGAATTATATATGAAAATTGACTATCTCGACGAGACGGAGCCAACCAAACCGACCCGAAGGGTTCGGTTTGCTCCGGTCATTTTGCCAAATTCCTTCCGGTTTGGGAGATATCGACACTTTTGTCTATTTTGTAAAGTCAAGCATTCAGGTGAACTTAACCTTTAGGCGGGCCTGACTTCACTTAGATGGACCCTTAAGCTCTCTTGCTCATTCCGAGTTGCTGTGTAGGGATTAAGGCAATTTTTATTGCCTACAGTGATTAGATCTCCTCCTTTTTCATAGAGCAATCAATCATTTGACGCGGTGGGAACACTGAGAAAATAACTTCTTTAAACAAAAGATAAAGCAATAATCCACAAAAAATAAAAAACAAGAGCAAAGACATGAGATTTACATGGTCTGGAAATTGCAGGGAGAGATTGAGTCTTCTTAATATCAGAGATTATAAGATACAATCTATTCTTGTGTTCTCTAAAGAACTCACAGGAAACCCACTTTCAATCTCACCAAAAGATCTCTCCAAACCATAGATTTGTCTCCTTAGTTTCTCTCTACATCTCTTTTTTATAATATGCATTTCTCGTTGGCTTTCCTATGGCTTGACCTACAATGAACTTCCCAATGGCTATTTAGAGATATTTTCTCATCTCTTGAATCACATGGGGCCTACTCGGATAAAATAAATCTCGACCTTTGATACATCTCAGATACTTTTGAGCTTTTAGACTATCTAATGGATGATGTGCTTCACTCATCATGATCTGAATGTCTCAAAGCATTTATAAACTAAAAAGTTATGCTCCGTCGAGTTGCCGCGTCGAAATCGTAGAGAATCATCCCTGGATGAATTTGAAAGTTTTGCTGACTCATTTACAAACTTTAGGAGTAGTGACAAAACTTTTGGATGAGATCACATTTTGCTTCCTTTTAGATCACATTTTGCTTCCTTTTAGAGGTTCTTTTGGGAAATTTTTCTGCAGTCATTCTCATGGTTTTGTATGGGATGTAATATTATAAAGGAAAATTAATTAGGAAAAGTATCCTTTATATTTAAGAAGTATATTTTATTTATTAAGTTCAAGAAAATATCTCTTGGTATATGCAAGAATTTTAAGAGATTTTTCTTGAACTTAATAAATGGTGCCGATTTTTGCAAAATGAGAATACTAAATTTCCTTTGTGTTTAGGTTCTACAACATTTTTTCTTGTACAAGTAAAATGTTGTGATGAAGGGTGCAAACTGATTACATATAAATATGGTATGCTACTTACTATACTGCGGTAGACATTAGAAATCAAGCACATACAAATACAGATATATCCC